>JAAIFI010000001.1:0-454427 GCA_011032875.1 Phlebia tremellosa | reverse complement strand
AGGGGTGGTCGGTTACTTTTGTCGCCCAGTGTATGACAAGGCAGTGGAGGAGTTATTCACACCCAGTCCGGCGAGCTTCAATTCCAAGGCGCGCCTGTAAAATCGCTCCGCACCTTCATAGTCGCCTTGGTTCAAGCGAGCACGGCCTTGGTTGTTAAGCGAAACGCCTTCTGAAAGTGCTCTGGCTGCAGCAGGAGAAGGATTGATTGTGATATCGCAAACCATGGTGGAGGTCTTGGGGAAAGGGGAGCAGCACCAAATGAACCCGACGGCAGACGCCGGGAAGGGGCGCCCAGTCTGCCACGTGAGCGAGAGCTATTTGTTTCTGTTTGGCCCAGAAGCCGGGGTGGACTTTGGCAGTGGCTCCGAAGTCAGGCGTTGCATCCACCACACTACCTTGTCTTTGACCTTTCTCAATTGTCAGTCCTCGTGTTCACATTTCTTGCACCTCATTCGTTCTTATATTCCATATACACACAGAATGGCATCTTCATCATCCTCATCGCCAGAAATGTCAGTCCCTCGTTCAACCAACACTACCGATACACAACTCTCGACGCAAGCAAAGTTGCGTGAAGTCCTCGAGGATCTTTCCAGGTACTGTTGGCTTTGTCATGTTTATTTGCATGATACTCACGTACTGCGTCAGTCGATTCATACTTAATCTACCCGATGAAGAGCTTGCTTCGTTAGAACGGGTGTGCTTTCAAGTTGAGCAAGCGTGAGTCCTGACGGCTGTAGTTTTAGATCCGCAAATACTCAGTTGACTTCTTTGCAGGCACTGGTATTATGAAGACTTTGTGCGGGAGCAGGATTCAACACTTCCAACAATGACTTTGAAGAAGTTTTCCAACAACCTGTTCCACGTCTGCCCACTTTTGAGCCATTGGGGAGATGACCACGAGCAAACATTCCAGAGTTTCCTAGCGTACAAGACGAGGGTACCTGTTTGCGGTGCTATAATGCTGAATGAAACGTGGGACAAGGTGCGTGATCTGTCGACTCGTGATCAAATGATGCTATATCTTCTCGTTCGCAGTGTCTGCTCGTTAAGGGATGGAAATCAACATCGGCATGGAGTTTTCCGAAAGGGAAAATCAACGAACAAGAACCGAGAGATCGCTGCGCTATACGAGAGGTATGTCACGTATCATATACGGTCTGCCATCTCATTCATAGTCTACCAGGTGCTGGAAGAGACCGGATACGATTTAGACGGCCAAATTAACCCAACAGACGTTGTTGAACTTTCAATCAAAGACCAGTCGCTATCGCTGTATATCGTTCCTAATGTACCAGAGGATTACCATTTTGAAACCCGTACCCGGAAGGAGATCAGCGTGAGCAACAGCCCGATCCGCTGCGAGAGGTTACTGATAAATATATTTAGAAAATATCGTGGTTCAAGCTGGGAGATCTGCCTACGTGGAGACGTAATAAGACCGTCCCGGGGAAGTTTTATCTAATCACGCCTTTCATAGGGTAAGACTCTCTCGTTCGTCATCGTGTCAGTTTTTGTTCAGTCGTCTGTGATCATAGTCCCCTGAAGGCTTTCATCCGTAATCGAAAGCCCCGAGATCTACCCAGAAGGCTTTACGAGCGGCAGCACCGTGTCGTTGAACCGGATCCACACATATCGAGCGAGGAGGACGGTCATGGATATCTCGAATCGCATGATTCGGTCGTTATGACTCAGGAATCGAGCTCACAGTCATCATCAGCGGACAACGGAGATCCTCAGACACCATCACCGCTGTACAGTGAGCCACTTGTAAATCACGCGGCAGACGGAGTGGATCCCGACGCCCAGCACGCATTGAACATGGACGGTGTGGACCCTCACTTCGCTAGACTGTTGAGTTCTCTATCGTTGTCGGCTTCTACCACATCTTCGAGTGAAACTGTCGGAAAACCGGCGCCCAACGGCGGTTTACTCGGCGCACTTCAATCGATGAACACCCAGCCTACTCCCGCGGTGCTTGAAGATGTGTCCTTGCCCAAACCTAGTTCGCCTCAGCCTGGATCAATCAACCCAGCTCGGTCCTCTCATACTCCTTCGGTTGGTCTCCGCGGATCTCCGTCGTCCTCTGCGGCCACATTACAACGTCCTACCTCACGCTCTGGTCGTGTCCCTTCCCCTCCTGGCCCCTCGTCACCAAGTGATTCTTACTCTACCAAGCCCAACGGCAATTCCACGCATCCATCACACTCGCCTACTTCCCGTCGCACAACTGTGACCGCTGACCTCTCTCCCTATATGTCTCGGGCTGCTGTCACTCCCGCGATCCCCAAGCAAATGAAATATATCACAATGCTGGAACATATTGCCAAAGAATCCGAGAGGATGACTCCCAGCCTTGAACGACAGGCTTCGGCTACGCATGCACAATGGCTGCAAAGTCAGAGGCAACACCCTTCCGCCTCCGGGCCACCAGTACAGCCACTATTCCCACTCAACGGTCATCCACCTCCTTTCGCTTCTCATGGTAATGCTTCAGTCATGCCAAACGGTCAGAACCCACAGGTCATGCAGAATCCTCAAGGGCGCGCGCCGCTGGCCGACGATCCATTTATAGTTCGCCCTCGAACATCTGCCGGCGTCTCTCATTCCAATCTACATGCACGACCGAGCATGAGCGAGGATCAGCTTCGTTCTATGATGGCCGGAGGTGGTCCCAATCAATTCGCCTCGCAGATGATGGGACCCTATCCGCCCCGCAATCTTCCTTTTGGGTCTACCGCTGGCCCTCCCGTTGGTCCTCAGCCTCGATACTTCGTTCCAAACCTTCAGGTCCCTCCTCACGGTCTTCGTGTCATTCCTCCTGAACAATTCTATCCTCAGGGCCAATATATTGAAACGGCCCCTCTATCGGCGTCTGCCGCATCACCTTCATTCAACTTTGGACCTCCCCGCTCGAACCCTGCAAACGCACAACTACTCTCTATCCTCAATACACCTAGTGTACCCCGCGTTATGCCCGGTGTGGCCCCTGGTGTTCTCAACGGCGTCGGCCACAGGTAATAATTTGTGCCAATCATCCATTGTGGCTCCCCATTTTGTAGCATGATTCAGTATATTTCATTCCGTGATTATATCTGGTTTATCGACGTTTCATTTTCCTCACTGTCCTTTGTATCCTTCATTCCACGGTCATGTTGTCCTGCTTCTATTTCTGCAGGGCACCAACAGTGCATCGATCGTAATACGCTTTCCACCGCCCTCGTTTCTCTTCTGTTTGCCATCTGTCGCTTTCTTCTTGCGAGCCTGATCTTACAGTATCTCAATATTCATTGTCTCTGCTTGCCGGTAGTATATGTGTTGCATTCTTGCCGCCACGTACAGTTCATAAACCCCACTGGTCATTGCCTTCTACCCAATGTCTACGCCACCCCAAACCACAACGTCTGTAATTCTGTAGCTTAACCCTGCACCGTTCTTACGCGTACTTATGTACTCGTCTAACTGCTGGTATTAACAAAATTGTCCACATATTTGTTTATGTTACATGAGTCAACGACGGCAATTCAGGTCAGTGTCCCATTCTTCGGAACCCACCCCTTCCGGAACGATGAAGAGTCCAGCAGGATCGTACTTGTCTTTGATGGACTTCAACCGATCGTAGTGCGAACCGTAGAAACTGTACTGAAAATCGATCTCATACAAAGAGGCCTGCACGGGCCTGTCAGTCAACCGTCCTGAACAGATATAAAGTAGCATAAGCACTCACTTCGTTGATATATGCCCCAGACTGCGGTGCTAGACCGTGTAGCGTGGCTATGTACTGCTTCAGAGTGTCTCGCGCTTGCAATATGTCTTTACTGGAAGCCCCTTCTGCCCAGCCAACACCCACAACCGTGTGTATCAAAGCGTCACGCCAGGCCGGGTTTAGGCCGGCGGACGAAGGATCTTTCTCGGCGACAGCCCCGCCAACAACCAGGCTACAAAGCGAACGTTATTAGGGGCCATGATCAGGATGAGCCTAGAAAAAACGCACTCATAATCCGGCAGTGGCATAGACAACAGCGTTTCCGCGACGTTCACGTATTCATGCTCGATGAGCGATCTCGGGAGCAGCCTCGACGCAATCTCGACTTCGTCTCCCACTTGTCCCGCCTGATTGGCAAAGTACGTCGCATAGGCCGTTGCGAATGAGTCAACGGGGAACGTGGATGCGATGGAAACGGTAAGCTCGCCGCCTCCTTCAACGGTTGACTTCGTCGCCAGATCCTGTGCGAATTCGAAGAAGGGGTTCATAGTGGCGTTTGCGGCTTGCCAAGAGACGTTAGGCGCCGCATAAAAGAATTGTAGCGACGCCGAAAACGTCGGCGGAATAGGGAGGATGGTGGCGTAGCCTGCCCACCCGCCGTCAGACATGGCAGGCGTCATGCGCACGAACTCGGTGAAGAGCTTCTTCAAGACGGGGCTAGCTGTTGTCGTACTGTTGGCGATAGTGGTGTTGATGTATGAGGAGAACACTGCCAGGATGAGGGGCGTAGAGGGGTGCGTCTGGTATGTTACGGAAGTGACTACCCCGAACGTGCCCCCGCCACCACCACGCAATGCCCAGAACAGGTCGGAATTTTGGTAAGCGTTGGTGGTAAGATGCGCTCCGTTGGCCGTGACCACTGTGATCTGTAGCGCATTGTCCACACCTGTGTACCGCAATCAATATATGTTCGGTTGAGTTTCGAAAGTACCAAGTTCACCTAGACCGTATTTTGGAGCCAAGACACTGTGGCCCCCGCCTTGAAGCCAGCCACCAGCAGCTCCGACAGAGCCGCCTGCGGAGACACCACCCACGATATCACACCCTCGTGCGTTCACAAATGCATACACTTGCTCCCATTGTGCGCCGGCCCCTACAGTTACAACTAATACGCGGGCATCAGTTTTGTGAACCTAAGTGGTGGACTATACACCTTTATCGCTCACCATCACTGTAGGCGGCCGACCGAGGACCTCCAGAGGGAGTGAAGGTATCATGGTACGTGAGGTTCTTCATGTAATGAGTCCAGATGAGGAACGACCCTTTAGCGGTGCTCCGACCGAGATAGTCGTGTCTATAACACACGACTTATGAGCTTCACTAGAAGAATACCCGTAGTATATATTAGCGTACCCCGTATTCTTCACCGCTACCCGCAGGTTATGCGTCGCGGCGAACTCGACGGCAGCTTGAACGTCTGCCGGGGTTCGAGCGTCGACGCCAGCGACAGAGACACTGCCCTGCTCGCAAGGCACGCCGAGGGTGAAGTTCAAATAACAGGCGTCGATCGTGCCGTTCTTGAAGATGAACTCGTCCCAGTTGGGTGATTGCATGGAGCCAGGCTGGTCTGAGTGCCAGGTACCGTTGGTCCACATCTCTTGAACGGTCAGGCACGCGCTGGAGGATGCATCCTTGTAGCAAGGCAAGGGGGGTGGGACAGGTTGAAGCAGCGGCTGCGAGACCTGCGACGCGAGCCTGGCAAACGCGTCGGTCTTGGGCCAGCATGACTGGTAAGAAAGGCAGCGACATTTGGGCCCTTCATCGTGTTTACCAGTCCCACTGAGGATGCGTTGGAAGGTGAGAGCAACTGCGAGCGCGATAGAAGCCTTCATCACACTGATAACTTGCGGGGAGAACGGCAACAACATGACGAGCCTCCTTTTATGCTACGCGTTGGTGCTAGAATGAATGGCTATGTGATACTCAATAGTGCATAGTATATGCCACCATTGAATTGCTTGACGTGCGCAGCGAGAACGTTTGCTTAGCGGTATGCGTTAAATGGCATCTGCTGTGCATCAGGGGAGCTGGCCTCAGCCTGAAGCGCTGATTATTTACCTTCAGGCTTCGATGCGGCGATTGTGCCTGCACTACATCGCGTTCGGTTAGTGCTTTATTGTCATGGAGACATGTGCGTGTAGTTGGCTCACCAGCAGCTGTGTTGAACTGCTGTCTCTGAAGTATCTCTGAAGCAGAGAGCGTGCTGCATAGACGCAATAATCATCTTCAGGAGTTGCTCAAAGCGGCCGCCTGTGATCGGAAGCCCGATATGTATTTCACGTGACATTATTGGGTGTCGGCTTCGCTCGGCATTCGCCTTTCGGGTGGAGAAGCGCGCGTGACGCTCTCCCATATTGCGCGCCTATGGGAAAATAGCCATCATCTTGATTCTTTGCCAAGGTCTGCCACCTATCCCTCGTCCCCTTTTCCCTTCCCTCCTTTCGTTTCTTCAGCCTATCTTTATTTGTTTTATTTGTTTCATGGACATTGTGCGACATGTTCACCGGTAACGGAATCAAAATCTTCACCGGTACGTGCTCGCGCAGCCTCTGCACCGGTCCCGCTGTTGAACGGATGAACGTGCGTCGGGAGTATAGGCACCAGCCATCCTGAGCTCGCAGAGATCATCGCGCGACGGTATATTCCCCACACGACCGCCCCCGCAACCGTGGCTCTAACGCTTTCTTCTGCTTTACAGACTCGGACTACCTCTCGGCCGCGCCGATGTTACCAAGAGCGGTATTGGTGAGACGAATGTCCGCATCGCAGAGTCCGTGCGGGAGGACGATGTGTACATTATCAACACCGGCTGCGGCCAGGTCAACACGTCGCTCATGGAACTGTGCATCATGATCCACGCTTGCAAGATCGCGAGTGCGAAGCGCATCACAGCGGTCGTTCCGCTCTTCCCCTATGCCCGCCAGGACAAGAAGGACAAAAGCCGTGCACCTATAACAGCCAAACTCGTCGCAAACATGTTGCAAAAATCTGGTTGTGACCATGTTATCGTACGTGCGATTCGGATATGAGTTATATTTAGGCGACTTACGAGCAAATTGCAGACGATGGATCTGCACGCATCCCAGATTCAAGGATTTTTCGACGTCCCTGTAGACAAGTACGCATGTCGCCACAGCATACTGTTATGCTGAATGCTGACATGTTCCTTTTCGAACCTCCAGCGTAAGTGACGCACCGTCAGGTTGCTTCTGCAGAACTTGACATCTATTGCACGCACGTGCATTTGCTATCTCAAGCTCTTCGCGGAACCATCTGTCATTCAGTATATCCGCAACAACTTTGATCTGGCGCATGTTGTGATCGTCTCACCGGATGCCGGAGGCGCGAAACGGTGCGTCATAGCGATTGCACTCTCTTTCCGCTCCGGCGATGGCGAGCGGGGCGACATGTACTGATTATGGGTTGCTTGGCTGCAGAGCTACTTCGATCGCGGATCGACTTGGGGTCGACTTCGCGCTCTTCCACAAAGAAAGGAAAAAGGCCAACGAGGTGTCCCGGATGATCCTTGTCGGCCACGTAAAGGACAAAGTCGCCATCCTGGTCGACGACATGGCCGACACGTGCGGCACCCTCTGTCTCGCAGCAACGCACCTCACCGAAGCGGGGGCTACCCGGGTGATTGGCCTGGTAACGCACGGCATCCTCAGCGGGAATGCGCTCAAGACGATAGCGGAGAGTTCAATGGAGAAGCTGGTGGTCACGAACACGCTGCCGCAGGAAGCGAACCTCGCGCAGTGTCCGAAAATTGAGGTGATCGACATTGGCACTGTGCTGGCCGAGGTCATCCGGCGGAGCCACAACGGGGAAAGCGTCTCGAAACTCTTCAACGAAGTACCCTACTGAAGGGCGGAAACATGGCCTGTAGAAGCCGGTGCATCTGTACGTGTACGAAGCAAAGCGAAGCTTCTGGATGTAGTAGTACACCTCCCATAATGGCAAGAACATCCTAGACGACATACTTGCGGGACAACTGACAATTTGCGGGAGCTGTGAGTCAGAGGAGTCCCGTGCGAGATGCTGGTCGCTGCTTGTTGGGCTCCGCCCGCCCCGCTGAACACCGCAGTTGGATGTTGCGAAAAAGAAGTGCATGGGGTTGATAAGTCTCCGTGTGGTCCGGGGGCCCCGAACAAGGCAGGTGCAGAGATAGGCTCGCAGATAGGCTCTACGATTTAGGCGAGCGGGTAGTTGGACGCCCACGAGGCGTTTCTACAGTCCAGCTGTCTGAGTTCGTAGGCAGCTGTTAGTTGGATGTGAGCCAACTGTTAGCAGAGTGTTGATGGGTAGGCCGCTGCGGGTTCATAATGGGCCATCTAACAGGCGATGATGCGGCGCGGGGGTGAGCTTGGATGCAGCAGACAGGCTTCGCAGACTCGCACAGCAACGTAAGTAACCTGGAAGCTGGAAGCACGCATCGCTCTATTCTGGTGGAGGGTTCTTGGTGAATTCTTTGCGTGGCTCATTCCATGTGGTCGTCTTCCTTCCGCTCCCAGCCTCATGAGCGCGGAAACGCCGGATATCGCCTAAGGCGAGACCGGGCCATGCAGATTGAACACGATCTCCCACTAGCGGCGGGCTAGCGGTGACTAGAATTTTAGTAGAAAGGCGGAAGGAAGGAAGAGAGAAGCGTATCGTGACTGTTGCGAAACGCTTGGGTGAGTTGCGCACTCTGCTGTGGGTGAAACAAGGCGAATCAGAGAGCAGCGTTGGGGGAGATTGTGCGAATCAGAAGATATGACGAGTTCACGGGTTTGTTCTACCGAAAGCTTCGTCGGTGAAATGAGAAAAGAACTTTGATGGAGAAGGAGCGCGTCGACACGTTGATGGGAAACGCTGGATTACATGAACTCTCACACAGCCGACAGTCAATTTCTGACTAAAAATCATGTTTGGGTCTCTCCACTGTCCTTCCTCCGTGGGACTATGTTGCGAACACACCGACTTGCGGACAATCCACAGTCAAGTATATCAGTGCGCAGTGTGGCGTTTGCGGGACTTGGCTCGCTCGCGCACTTGTTGGTGTCATCGCCGGTCGTCCAGAGAACAAGAGGCGATAATCGACAAAGATGCGCATCAGATGAGGCGAGGCGCGTATGACAGCAGAACCAAGACCATGCCTTTTCGAGTGACAGTTGCGCACCGAGGCGGCACGGGGAGTGTCTGAGAGGTATCTGAGGAATATCCAGCAATATTCTAGAGACGTGGACATGCACTAGTGAGACGGACACGGACACGGTGCAAGAGGATTCCCGCGGATGTTCGTATGCGGTGGCGGTGGGCGAGAGTAGTCGTTAGTCATGGCTGTAGTCGAACACGAGTAATGTACCACTAGTGCAGCCCTCGTGCAGCCCCCGTGCAGCTTACGACTGGCGCTGTGCAAAAAACAATCAGGATAAATTGAAGGATGTGGAATTGTTGTGTGAGCTTAGGATCAGCGGGCGCTAAGGAGATGGGTTCGGCTTGTGTTGTTGCAGCCTCGCCAAACTCAGGCTTTCCGCTCTCGGTCACGCTGCCACCTTCTCTTCTCTTTGCTCGCTTGAGCCCCCGTCCTTCTCACTCCCTCTCTTTCTCTCCCTCCACTACCAGCGAGCAACCGTCCCACCGCGCCATTCCCCTCTGCCGCTGGTCGACGGTCGTCTCGTCTGCATAACTTAATCCCCATTATCCGTACGCTCTGGTCGACCTGCGTCTAATCCAACATTCCGTCCTGGGCGATGCAATTCAGAACCGTATCATGCACCCCAACCATGGACATCAGGGCCATAATCCCCCAGACCAGCAGAATAGCTATAGTAACCACCCCCCAAACGGCCACAACCACAACGGGCCCCCGCAGAACCCGTCCCATCGTAACCCCTCCCAGCAGCTCCCCAAGGAGCCGATCACGGTCGTTGGCATCCCATCTGTTACCGTGCAGAACAATGAGCTTGTCGTGGGCGGATCCCAGAGCAGTGAGTTACGCCATGCTTGAATTCATGACCGCTGCTATTGCGATCTTTTTCCTCGGCCCTGATGCCGCTGACACTTTGACCCACCTTATTCAGGCTCCACTCGTTCGTACACGCCGCTCAAGGTGGTCGGCGACGGCTCGTTCGGTACGGTGTGGTTATGCGATTGGCATGGGACGCTACCCCCCAATACACCGGTATCCGCCATGCAGTGCAGCACTGGGGCGAGGCCAGAGTACGCTGGGAAGCGACTCGTGGCTGTGAAGAGGATGAAAAAGAGATGGGACGGCGGCTGGGATGAATGCAAGCGACTCAAAGAGCTTGAGGTGCGTCCGATTTCGCTCTGCAATCTGTACGTAATTGATGGTCATGGCGTCAGTCCTTACGTGCCATACCGTACCACCCGAACATAATACCCCTCTACGACTTCTTCCTCCTGCCGACGACGAAGGAGCTGTACTTTGTGTTCGAGTCCATGGAGGGCAATCTTTATCAACTCATCAAGACCCGGAAAGGCAAGCCTCTCGCAGGCGGACTCGTGTCTTCTATATTTCGCCAGGTTGTCGAGGGGCTCCATCACATCCATAAATCAGGGTACTTTCATCGTGACATGAAACCCGAGAACCTCTTGGTCACCACAACCGGTTTGCACGACTACCGGCCGGTTAACCGGGGAGCGCCTCCAAACGCTCCTCCAGAGAAGGATGTCGTAGTACTCATCAAACTCGCGGATTTCGGCTTGGCACGGGAGACCGCGAGTCAACCACCGTACACAGAGTACGTCTCGACACGGTGGTATCGTGCGCCAGAGGTGCTGCTCAAGAGTCGTGACTACTCCAACCCTGTGGATATGTGGGCGCTTGGGGCCATCATGGCGGAGGTTGTCAACCTCAGGCCACTATTTCCCGGCCAAGGTGAGATCGATCAAGTAGCGAGGATTTGCGAGTTGCTCGGCGATCCTCTTGAGAACTATGGTACGGACGAGAGGGGTAAGCCTATCGGTGGAGGCAAGTGGCCGCGAGGCATACATCTGGCAAGAACTATAGGGTTTGCTTTCCCTAAGGTATGGCTCTCCATCTATGATATACCAAAGGGCACCCGCTGAATGCTACTTGTAGATGCCTCCACAGAACATATATGCGTTGTTTGACCGCAATGTGCCAGTGAGCTTGGTTGAGTGCATCGCAGATCTTCTGAAGTACGACCCGGATCTGCGATTGACTAGTGAAGAGTGCCTTCACCACAAGTATTTGCAAGAGACAGGTCCCCTAAACGACCCTCCTGGTCCTCCTGTGTCCCCTCCTCAGACTGTCCCTCTCAAGCTTACGACGTCGATATCGCATTCAAGCCAGTACTCAGACGGCGTGTCGCCCAGCCCTTCTTTACGTTCTGTCGCACCACGCAGCATCCCCCCATCGCACTCACACCCTGGAGGGCATCCAAAGCTGCATCCCATTCCTGTCCGCGCTTTCCCAGATGCCTCATCATCTCATCGCTCGTCATTCTATGACTCGGGGTACCACTCGGTTACACGACAACGAAGCATGTCCGAGCTCTCTCAACCAGCATCGGAATACTCGGGAGACATCATCTATTCGCCGCGTACTTCGGAGGCGGAGCAGGCCGAGGCGCGTCGCGCTGCGCTCGCCCAGTCTCCAGAAGCCGCGTGTTCGTCAACCGTCTATTCGCATGGCGCTGATCGGGTCGCCAATGTGGACGGGTGGGTCGCCGAGGAGCAGGCCCGCCGGGACTGGGACGCCATGGACGTGTCCCCACAGAGCGAGGTGCCCCAGGATGCGTCGTACGCGACGGCGCATCATCCGATGGACGTGCAGACCTCGCCCATCGTCCCAGAATACCCCGCGCGCCCTGCGCACGAACCGGAGCTGTCAGCTGCCTCTGCGAATTCGCACGGACAAGGGAACAAGTTTCCGAAGTTTGCTTCTTTGGGCTTTGGGAAGAAGCATGCCAGATGGGGTCTTGGCATGTTTGGCCACAATGAAAAACAAAACGCGCTCCCGCCGGTCCAGGAGAATGGTGTCGCGTCGACGTCCTCCACGCCTTCGCTTAAGCGGAGGGAGTCGAGCAGCACGGACAGCCGGTCCCTTCCTGAGATATCGCCGGGGAGTGAATTCCCCAGACACCCGCTCCCGCCGGCCAATAGTGAAGAGGCCAAGCAGCGGAAGAAGGAGCAAGAGAGGATGGCGAAGGAGGTACAGAAGGAAGCCGAACGCCAAAAGCGTATCCGTGCCGAGAAGATGCAGAGAGAACAGGCTCGCGCCGTCATGAAGAACAACCGTCGGCTCGCGCAGGCTGTTCCGGACAAGTACAGCACGTCCATCCAGTGGCTGGGAGGTGCTCATGGAAATGGCCTTGCGCGGCAGCCATCGTCGACTGGTCCGATCAGGCAGCCGCAAAATTATGGGAGTTCACTTACGGTGAACGCGGCGGGCGGGAGCTTCAAGAGCTCTGCGCCCTCGCCTGGGGTGGCTAGCCCACAGGATACCGACATGAACCGCGCGGAGCGGCGGCGCGACTACGAGCGCATGCCCAAGGCGCGGCGGAGAGAGTACGACGATGACCACTCGATGTCGTCGGACGTGCGCAGCTCGATGTCGGTGATCTCGTTCGCGACGGTGGACAGCGACCCGGGCCCCGGCCGCGAGCGCGACCGCGCGCGACACCGGCAGCAGGGCGCGTTCGGCATGAACCGCATGACGTCGATGAACTCGATACGCGGCTCGTCGTCGATCGAGGACTTCGCGGCGTCCCCGGGCCGCTCGTCGACGTCGCTCTCGCAGGAGCAGCAGCTGGTGAACGACTTCCACCTGCGCGCGTCGGTGGACTCGTCCTCGATCTCGGACCACGGCTCGCCGCAGCCGCCGCCGATGCACATGCTCTCGCTGTCGTCGCCGATTCCGTGGCAGCACTCGCATTCGGATCTGTCGAGCAGTAGTACGGTGGACAATTCGGGCCTCCGGTCGCCGCATCTGCTGTCGTCGCCGCTGTCGCCGCCGCCGCAACCGCGGCAGCCCGGTCCTCTGCACCTGGGGCCGCAGAGCCCGTATGGCTCGAGCAGCACGTATGGGCCCCCGAGCCCTGGTTCGGCCATCAATCCCATGTTCAAAGTCGTGAGTTCGAATTTGACGGCGCGTCGATGAAAATAGGCTGACGCGTTACGTCTCTGTTTTTAGCCATCGTTCTCGGGTTCTGTAGATCGCCCGTCGCTCAGTCTGACATCACTGCCGCCGTTTTCGCAGTTAGAAGCTGTCGCCGACGGCGGAGAATACCCACCACTGTCACCCATGTCGTTCACGATACCAGAAGAAGTTTCCGGAGAGGAGAGCTAACATCCGCCGGGATGACACCGACACCGCTTGTATTACTTTGGAACTCTATGTTTTTGCATTGCATCTTTCGTCTTCCCTCCATACACAACAACATACACACACTCCTTCTTTGGCCTATTATTTATCTCTTTCTCGTTGGTCTCTATGCTTCGCTTTCTGTTTTGGTCGTCGGGTCGGTCATCCTGGTCTCTGCTTCCATCTCGCCGTCTTCTCCACCGCCATCGGGTCTTCAGCAGACTACATACATCGCACTCTTCGTACTCTCTTCCACTACCACACATCATTGTTGTTCTTATTACCCCGCCATTTCTTCTCGTCTCTCATTGTCGCACCACGCTGCATCGTCTCGTCCACTCGCATCATCATCAATCATCAACCGTCCTCGCTACCTTTCGCACATCCATCGTCTGGCATATATGCATGCCACACACTCTCGCATCCTAGTCGATGTTTCTCTGGCAGACCTGTTTTTATATTCGATTCCCCCATTGACTCTTGATCATCGGTAACATACTGTTTGTCATCTATTACCCTCTCTCCCTACTAGTATTTTTCCGGACTGGATGCGAGATAACCTTACCGTAGAATATAATGTACTTGTATTCACTCTCATTCACCGTTACACGAGCTGTCTCATTGTGCGCCATGGCCTCCGGGAGTCTGAGAGCCGGTGAGTGCCAATATAGACACCGGGACTGTGCATCTTCATCTCAACGGATGGATTGTTGTGGCCAAACTAACATGATGGAGCTAATCTTTTGCCAGCATGCTCCCATGTCGAGTGAGACAGACGACATGTCAGAACATCACTCCCAGCTTCGCTGCACAAAAGGATAGATTGCTCGCGATGGGCGTGTTGTGTGCAGATCACTGCATTCTGTTCCGGTGCGAGTCGGGCGAAGATGTCAGAGAGTGATTGGCTGGACACAGCTTGTTTGCCAGTTTTCCTGCCACGCGCAGATGTTCCGTAGACCCGTGGCGTGGGCCGTGTGAGTCGCGCGCGGTCTGGGTCGCTGACGACGGAGATCAGACTCTGCGACTGTGTGCTTGTGATGCTTCT
Source organism: Phlebia tremellosa (assembly GCA_011032875.1). Taxonomy (NCBI): domain Eukaryota; kingdom Fungi; phylum Basidiomycota; class Agaricomycetes; order Polyporales; family Meruliaceae; genus Phlebia; species Phlebia tremellosa. The sequence goes on along the minus strand of JAAIFI010000001.1, from coordinate 440,284 downwards.
TGCGACTTGGCGTTCGCAGAGAGAGCTTCGTTCGTTCGCACGGGGCAGCGTTCGGTGGGACGGCTCCGAAATCTTGCAGAATCAGAATTAGACATCGAGATGTTGCACTTGCCAACAGACGAACAAGGGTACAAGGACATACAACAGTGCCTATGCCCATTCTGGTCAGTAGTAAGTGCCTCCTCAGGACGAGTGATTGATATATACGGGTTGTATTGGATCATAAAGTGTCAGCGAATAGCACGAAGAGCAAGAACACACGGGGCGAAGGGTATAACGTACCAGATGATCTAGAAAGGTGTTCAAAGCAAGGGAAGTACATTCAAATGTACAGGGTTATATCCGCATGGATAAGGTGAGGACCTTAGACCACCATACGTGAGATAGTATCGTCTGTATAAACCAGTGTGAGTCGAACGTATAATACATCGTGGGACGAGCCTGCGGGACTCTCGTGTACAACGGCACCTCCGGCCTGGAGTAAGGTAAATTCCAGACGACTGGGAGACTTGTGATATTCCGCCTTGAATGATCATGGTGTGTGAACTCGCCAGGTTATGAGAGAAATAAGGCTACGACGCGCTTTGACACGCTCTACTCCACTTTTCAAAGTAAAACCCGTGTTGCAATACAATTTCAGGCTATGTCTACCGACCCTTGCCTGCCTTTGATCTCCCCATCGTACCAACTTTCGATGGTAGAATCGCAAGTTTGTGGCGTAAAGTTCGTTGAAAGCCGTGCCGGCCGTTCGGCCCAATTTGCTCGTCGCGTCGCGTCGCGATCGAGCTTTGCAAACATCGGGCGACGGGGAGCTCACTCTGGGTTACTACCACCATGCACACATGAGCATTACGAGAACTCGCCTGAGAAATACTCTCACGACCGATTCGCGCTATCAGGCATCTGTGCTAAACTTGAATGGCAGCAACGTGTGGGTGACGTATCCGCATACAGCAGTTGATGGGCGTCTACCCACCTCTGTTATCGACCACAGTCACATCGACAGTGCGTGCCACTGCAAGTCGACCGCGAGTTGTATCAAATTTTCTTCAGGAAACACATCATTCATATATCTCTTCGCAGAATGTCTTTACCGACCACGAAGTCGAAACAGCAGCGAGCTGACGGCTGCCGCGGGAAAGGGATAGCTTCTAACGAAGGAATCCAAGATCCATCGTCGAAGCCATCTCTTTCCCCTGCTCCGACCACTCCAGTGTCCTACACAGTCTGCACGACCGCTTCCGAAGCAGTGACTGCGTGTGCCGTGCTTCGCACCGCGCCCTACGTTCTCGTCGACTGCGAAGGCTGCGACGCCAACGCGCTTTCCCTCGTGCAGATCGGCACGCCGCACGCGGAGCAGATCTACGTATTCGACCTCATCGCACTGTCCCCCGGCACACCGCGTGCGGCTGTCATGTTGCTGCTCGCGGACCCGCGTGTGCTGAAGGTATTCTGGGACGGCCGCAACGACTACTCAGATCTGTTTTCCGCGTGTGGCGTGCGCGTCGCGCCGTCACTGGATCTGCAGCTCATCGACATCCACTCGCGCGGGGTGCGTAACCTAGGGTACTTCACGCACTTACAGCGGCTACTACGCAAGAGCTCGCCGATGTCGGTGATCAGAAGGCTCCAGCTCGAGGACGTGCATGTGCTCAACAGCATGGATCATGCGATCGTGGAGCACAACGTCTCCGTTGCACTCAAGGACCGTGAGTAGCATTGTGTCCAACTTCCATGGCACTCTCTGAGAATTGAACATACAGCTGCGGTGCGCAAGATGCATGCCGAGGGGCGCACAGAGGACTGGCTCCTCCGCCCCCTCCCAACGTTCCTTCTCGACTATGCTGCCGGGGATATCGCGCGTATTGCCGCTCTATACGACGATTTTGAGCAAAAGCTGTATCTCACTCCGGGAAACATCGCAATCATGCAGGCTTACTCCGACATATACTTAAGAACGGGCCTGCCGCTCACGCCTGAAGAAAACGCTGAGGAAAACGTGTACAAGCGTACCAACATTCTGCCTTTGGGCGTCGTTCCTCGGGGCTTCGGGTACGGTGCGGCGGTGAGGTACCGCCTACTTGCCGAAGACGAACTCGAACGTAACTTCGCGTGCGACAAGTGTGCACACGAGCTTCCTCGATTCTGCTTCCCGTTCGTCTTGACCGAGGCTAAACAGAAATCGCACGTCAGACAAGGCCGCTATACAGGGCCTGATGACTCCACTGCATTTAGCTTCCCACGGTCGACGAGCTGCAAGGCGTGTACGGTACTGTTGGCACGAGAGGAGTTCGAGCAGAAGGAGGCGGCGAAGAAACAGGCAAAGCGAGACGAGATGGCAAAGAGTGAGCTTGACGCTGCTGCTGCTGTCGGTCAAGAGACACCGCCCACACCGATACCAGAACATCCACCTGTTCAGCAGCGTATGAAGAAGAGAGTTGCCTCTAAATAAACGAATCTCCTGCACGACGATCTGCAGTTTTAGCAACTCGATATCTATTATTCCCTGTCATTTGTACACCTCCTCTTATGTGGATCTCGAGCACGCCTACCTTCTCCTGCAGAAATCAGATAGTTTCTTCACGCACGACCTTTATCAGGCCCACCAGTTTCTAACGTTTTACGTTGCCCTTGCAGGCGATTAACGAATATTTGCCCCGTCATCTCATCTATGGCAATTATACCTTGCAAAGTAATGAAGATACGACGCACCCGCTGCTTTTTGGCTCCCCGGTATACCTCCGCTTTCGTGAAGTTCTCGCACCCTTGCTGAATTCTACTTGTTGCACGACCTAGATAGAGTCCTCGAGTTTTCAGTTTCACGTCTTTTCGTCGCGGGCAGTAAGGGACTGTGCGCCTTGTCATCTCATATACAGCAGTATATCTGTAAGATATATTTGCTTCTCCTGACGCGAATTTCCTTCAGGGTGAGCGCAGCAGCGCAAAATCTAGCATATCCAATTCTGATATGTTGTATTGACGAACGGAGACAAAGGATACAATGGGTATGCAACGATCAGTGCTCGTGTCCGTGATGTGGTGCCTGTTCAAACCGAAGTCCACTGATACGGATGTAAGTGGATGTCTGAGCACAGCAATAGAATGGGACAGACCAGTAGCTGTAAATGGGGAAACGAGTGCAATCATGACATTATTATTATGAGTTCCCTGCACGCATAATGGAGGAGCATACCCGCAAGGCTGAGGACCTGGCTTGTCCTGCGTGGTTTCTTGAGTAAACGGAATGTGCGGAGATAATAGCGGGCGACATACCAGGTTAATAAAGATCTTGGGGTGACCAAGAGGACCCGCTCCTATGTGATACGATATATATTCATGTTGAGCAATCGGAGTAGAAGTCAAGCGTACCACCGTCGCACACCGCTTTCCGTCCATGCACGACCCTGATGGGCTCCTTCGCAATCATCTCCATCGCGCTCAACGGGTTAGGCTGCAACTCCATGGCGGTCTGCTCAAAGCGTGGACCTGACTGGCCCTGTGGACGGGGAGCTTGGCTCGTGGACCATGTTGTGGGATAATTCGGGGCCTGCGAGACGACCTTGGCGGGTGGTGATTGGGGGACAACGACAGACGCAGATGAGGTGGATGCGAGGCGGGCGAATGGGCGGGTTGCCCGGCCTACGAGTTGTCTAGCGAGCATGGTCGTTGCGGGAAGCGTGGCGGTCGTCGAACCTCCACTCCGGGGAGGCGGTCGGGGAAGCCGTGGGAAAGCTTGAGTCACGTGGGTGACGGCGGGATGACTCCTATTTTGAAAGCAAGGCGGGATTACGTTTCTCGAGAGTTCTCTTGGCTGGGAAAGTCCTGGAACGGTCGGTATGACACTACACAAGAGTCTAGAGAGGACTAGTACTCGTCATTACTCTCTAGTATTTGAAAGTGTATGCTGGTAATTGCTGGATCATAATGGAACCTAATGGGAGTTGCTAGTGAGTCTAGAAGCATCCCCTGGAATCCGGTCATTGACGTCAATCCACTCACGCTTTCCGTTAAATGCCATCTATGCTGCCTCCTATTCTCTCCTTAACGTTAACGACTTTACATCCCTATTTCTACTCATCTCTACCCACTCCATTTCACTTAATCCACCATGGCGTCGAACATGGAGTTCACAGACAAGACACAGGAAACGCTTGCAGCGGCGATTCAGGTTGCAAAGGACTATGCTAACTCTCAAGGTACGTCGCATGTCTTCTTGGGCGAATGCGTTAGGTACTAACCATTTCTTCCACAGTACACCCCGCGCACATAGCGTTCGCTCTGTTGACGGAAGGAGCAGGCCAAGATACCACTGGTAACGCCCCAGCTGGCCACTCGCTCTTTGCCTCCGTTATACAGAAAGCTGGTGGTGACCCGGTGAGTCGCTTATTTTGTTCACTATCGTCGCATTCATTTCTGACATGTGGATTCTAGGTTGTTGTACAACGAGGTCTGCAAAAAATCATCGTCCGTCTACCCGCTCAGCAACCACCACCGGAAGAGGTGACTCTCGGTCCCGCGGCAGTCAGAATCCTCCGAGAAGCGCAATCACTGCAAAAGACGATGCATGATTCCTACATCGCACAAGACCACCTTCTGGCTGCCCTCCTGAAAGATCCTGCAGTAGCCCCCGTTCTCAAAGAAGCGGGCTTGACCGAGGCTGTACTCAAAACCGCAATTGACCAAATTAGAGGAAACAGGAGAGTTGATAGCAAAAACGCTGAGCAAGGTTTCGATGCTCTCAACAAATACGCCACCGACCTCACTGCGCTTGCCGCGGAGGGTAAGCTCGATCCTGTCATTGGTCGCGACAACGAGATTCGTCGCGTTGTTCGAATCCTTTGCAGAAGGTGAGTTTCATGTAATTTCGTATGTCATGACAGCATCATTGACGCGCTCCAAATAGAACAAAGAACAACCCTGTCCTCATCGGCGAACCCGGTGTCGGCAAGACCGCAATTGCGGAGGGTCTCGCGCAGCGAATCGTCAACCGCGACGTTCCCGCGTCTCTCCTTGGCCGTCTCTACTCGCTCGATATGGGTGCGCTCATGGCTGGCGCGAAGTACAAGGGCGAATACGAGGAGCGTATCAAGTCCGTCCTCAACGAAGTCGAGAAGGCCGCCGAAGAGGGCAACGGCATCATCCTCTTCATCGATGAATTGCACCTGATCATGGCGGGCAGCGGCTCAGAAGGCGGCGGCATGGACGCAGCGAACCTGTTCAAGCCTTTACTGGCTCGTGGCAAGCTTCGCTGCATCGGCGCGACAACACTGGCCGAATACCGGAAGTTCATCGAGAAGGACGCTGCGTTAGAACGTCGGTTTGCGCAAGTCATCGTAAACGAGCCGAACGTCACAGATACTATCAGCATCCTTCGTGGTATTCGCGACAAATACGAAGTTCACCATGGTGTCCGTATCCTCGACCCCGCTTTGATCCAAGCTGCAACGCTCGCTCACCGGTACCTTACCTCAAGACGTCTTCCGGATGCTGCTATCGATCTCGTCGATGAAGCTTGCGCAAGGTAAGCTTTTGCTACAATTTTTACTTGTCTTGACATCGAGACTGACTTTGGCTTTCTTAGTGTTCGTGTAACGCGCGAAACTTCGCCCGAAGCTATCGACAAACTACAGCGGCGCAAGCTCGAGCTCGAAGTCGAGATCCACGCTCTCGAGCGTGAGAAGGACGCTGCCTCGAAAGAGCGTCTCAAACTCGCGCGGAAGGCTATCGCGGACGTCGGTGATCAACTTCAGCCACTCCTTGCGCAGTACGAGGCGGAGAAGTCGCGTGGCGAAGAAATCAACCAAGTACGGCGCAAGATCGATGAGCTGCGCGCAAAGGCGGACGAGGCCGAGCGGCGGTACGATCTCGCGACCGCGTCCGACTTGCGGTACTACGCCCTCCCCGATCTGCAGCACAGGTTGGAGGAGCTCGAGGCGAAGCGCGCGGAAGAGCAGGCCGAGGAGGGCAGCGACGTCGTCACGCCCGAGCAGATTGCAGACATCGTGGCGAAGTGGACGGGCATCCCTGTGACGAGGCTGATGAGCACGGAGAAAGAGAAGCTGTTGAGGATGGAGAAGGTGTTGTCGGCGAGTGTGGTGGGACAGCCCGAGGCGGTGAAGGCCGTCGCGAACGCGATCCGGCTGAGTAGGAGCGGGTTGAGGAACGCTGCGCGTCCCATCGCTAGCTTCTTGTTCGCTGGTCCATCTGGTACCGGTAAGACATTGATGACCAAATCGGTAAGTGGAATTCTGAACTCCTTCGTTCTCCTATATACTTATAAACTTTCTTTGTTTTCTAGCTCGCAACAGTGCTATTCGATTCGCCTGATGCCATGATCCGTATCGACGGCTCAGAATACTCGGAGAAGCACTCAATATCGCGTCTTATCGGCGCACCACCAGGATACATCGGACACGACCAAGGTGGTCAACTGACCGAGTACATCCGTCGGAAACCATACGCCATCGTCCTCATCGACGAGATCGAGAAAGCGTCTCGCGAGTTCGTTCAACTGTTTCTGCAGGTCCTTGATGACGGTCGTTTGACCGATGGTCAAGGCCGTGTCGTCGATTTCAGGAACACAGTTATCGTGATGACTAGCAACCTTGGCGCGGCGTTCCTCAACGACATGGGAGAAGGCCCAGTCAAGCCGGAGACGAAGGAGATGGTCATGGGCGCTATCCGTGCACACTTCCCGCCAGAGTTCATCAACCGTATCGACGATATCGTCATCTACGTGAGTATTTGTGTTTGGTATCTTATCCTTTCTTGTTGCTGACGATTACTTCTTATAGCGAACCCTATCGCGGAAGAACGTACTCAAGATTGTCGACCTCCGTCTTGCCGAGCTGCAGGAACGGCTCGACGAGAGGAAGATCAAGCTGGTGGTAGACGACGAGGCGAAGCACTATCTCGTGTCGGTCGGCTACTCACCGACATACGGCGCTCGCCCTCTGAACCGTGCCATCCAGACCGAGCTGCTCAACCCGCTGAGTATCATGATACTCGCCGAGCAAGTCCTTCCTGGAGAGACGGTGCAGGTCCACTTCGACGGCCCGCACAACCGCCTGGCGATCGTCCCGAACCACAAAGGCAACCAAACGGACGCGATGGACGTGGACTGGGACGATGTGGACGACGATATCGAGATCGAAGAACTCAACTGAAGCGCATCAAGCGTTGAAAAACAAAGTTTTGTAGGATAAATTTCGGACTGTGCATTATTGTAGTGTAGGAGTAATGACGCATGCAACTGTATCATAGGAACGCAAACATCTGTACGATTAGATACATTCATCTCCTGTTTCACTACTGCAAACCAAACATTGTTTGAGCGATTGTTTGAAATTGTTTGAACGAAGTCGCAGTAATAAGCGATCGTGGATATGTTGGTTCCGGGTCTCAATGAGATCGGAATAGGTCACCCTCGATGTGCTAAGCAGATAGAAACACAACCGGGTCTGAATGAAGTCTGAATAGATAGCCCTAGATATGTTAAGCAGGTGGCAATCCTGGGTCTGAACGAAGTCCGAGTAACGACTCCAGATAGTAGGTGGCAATTCCAAGTCTGAAGGAGGTCTGGATAAATGTCCCTGGATGTCTTAAGCTGGTGGTGCGTTCACGTCCGGACGAAGGCCCGAATAGACGAGAATTTCAGGTCTGTATAGAAGTCAGAATATGTGACCCCAGATGTGGTAAGCATGTGGCGATTCACGTCTACACGGAGTCCGACTAGACGAGAATTTCAGGTCTGTACAGAAGTCCGAATAGATGACCCCAGATGTGTTAACCATGTGGCAAGCTCACGCCGTCTGTATGAAGTCCAAATAGATGACCCTGTATGTCTTAAGCTAGCTGTATTTTCACGTGTGGACGAAGTCTGGATAGACGAGAATTTCTAGTCTGTATGCAAGTCCGAATAGATGACCCAGGATGTGTTAAGCATGTGGCGATTTCACGTATAGACGAACTACGAATAGATGAGAATTTCAGGTCTGTACGGAAGTCCGAGTAGATGACCCAATATGTGTTAACCATGTGGCAAATCCACGTCTAAACGAAGTGCGAATCGACGAGAGTTTCCGGTCTGTATGAAGTCAGAATAGACCAGAATTTCCTGTCTGTATGGAGTCCGAATAGACGAGAATTATAGGTCTGTATGGAGTCAGAATAGATGAACCCAGGATGTGTTAACCATGTGGCAATGTCACCTGCACGGTAAAGTCTTTACAGGTGTCTATGCTGCGAAGGAAGCATCAGCAGCACATCAAATAGTCCCAACAATATATTTCACTGGACCTCGACAGATTTCTGCCCGACTGACCTCGACGCCTTAAACTGACCTTCGTCGTCGTCGACCGTCTCCCGCGGGGCTCGAGGGTAGACCGTGGGAGAAAGCCTGGCACAAGTCCGACTAGACGAGAATTTCAGGTCTGTATAGAAATTAGAATATGTGACCCTAGATGTTTTAAGCATGTGGCGATTCACGTCTACACGGAGTCCGAACAGACGGGAATTTCAGGTCTGTACAGAAATCCGATTAGATGACCCCAGATGTGTTAAGCATGCGGCAAGCTCACGCCCGAATAGAGTCTGAATAGGCAAGAAATTCAGGTCTGTATGGAGTCCGAATAGAAACCCCTAGATGTGTTAACCATGTGGTGATATTTCCGGTCCAAGGTCTGTATGAAGTCCAGATAGACGAGATATTCAGGGCTGTATAGAAGTCGGAACAGATGACCCTTGGATGTGTTAACCATGTGGCAATCAAAGTCTGAGTAGAGTCCAAATAGACGAGAATTTCAGGTCTGAATGAAGTCCGAATAGACGAGAATCATAGGTCTGTATGGAGTCCGAATAGATTGACCCTGGATGTGTTAACCATGTGGCAATCACGTTGTGAGTTTGAAGTCTTTGCAGGTGTCTATGCTGCGAGGCGAGTATCAGTAACACACTGATTGGTCACAATACTAATACATTCAACTTCACCATGCTGACCTCGAAGCTTTAGATTGACCTTCGTCGTCGTCGCCCCCGCCTCCCGCGAGACTCGAGGATACGCAGACCGTGGGAGAAAACCTTGCACGGCGCCCGTACCCACGTGTCGTCATTGCGACTCGCCCCCGGGCGCCAGACGCATCCCAAACCGATGTCTGTTCGCACCACAAGCTGTGGACGCTGTCGAGCTCGATGCCGCAGCCCATGCCCTCCTTGCCATCCCTAAACACCCTCGCCCTCGGCCTGCAAGACGCAGACAACCCCGCGATCTCCATCCCCGCGGGCATCATCGTCGGGCTGCTCGCGTCCTTCGTGCAGTCGCTCGGCCTCACGATCCAGCGCAAGAGCCATGTGCAGAACCAGGCGCTGCCTGAGAGCGAGCAGAGGAGTGAGCGGAGGCGTCCGTGAGTGGTCTTTTTTGATGTGTGGGTTGTGTGCTGATCTTGGTGGTTGGTTTGGGTATGTAGGTTGTGGCTTCTTGGATTCGGTGCGTCTTCGTTCTCTTTATTGCTCTTTTAGTCGAGTTGAGAGCTAACACGCCTCATCCTCGTGCCCATGCACCCTCTCCATCTCTGCTCTCTCCAGGCATATTCATCTCCTCGAACCTCTTCGGCTCCATCTTCCAGATCGCCTCTCTCCCCGTCGTGATCCTCGCGCCGCTGGGCGCCGTCTCGCTGCTATGGAACGCCTTCTTCGCGCGGCTCATCCTCGGGGACGTGTTCTCCCCCTGGATGCTGCTGAGCACGCTGTGCATCGCCGGCGGCGCGGTGCTCATTGCTGTGTTCGGCATCGTGCCCGAACCGAACCACTCGCTCGAGGACCTCCTCGCGCTCTTCAGCCGCCCCGCTTTCGTCGTGTACTTCTCGCTGCTCGGCGTGTTCACCGTTGTCTGTCTCGTTGTTGTGAGTGCATCACCTCTATTGTGAGGTGTTGGTGTAACGTGCTGACGTTGGTGCTGCGCAGACCCATGCTGTAGAATACTCATACTCCGGACGCATACGGCTCCCGGATGATACCCCGCCTCTGTCACCATTGCTCGCTCCTAATTCGGACCCCACCATATTAACTACAGAGACCCTCCCGGCGCATATCTCCGAAGAGGACATTGAGCGGGGGGTGGAACACACACCGCTTCTGGACCGCAAGAGCTCGCGCTCGCCATCCACGCCATCCTCAATATCCACATACCTCGCATCGTCGCATACCCCCGTGTTCCTCGCCATGTCCTACGGCTCATTCTCTGGTATTATTGCAGGGATATGTCTGCTCCTGGCTAAAAGCGGCGTAGAGCTGCTTGTGTTGACGCTTAGCGGGAAGAACCAGTTCATGCGGTGGCAGCCGTGGATGCTGGTGCTCGGCTTAATTGTGTGTGCGCTGCTGCAGCTGTGGTACATGCACAAGAGCCTCGTGTTGGCGGATCCTATTTTAGTGTGTCCCCGTACGTGTCTCAACTTTTGTGTTGTCAAAGCTCGTACTGAATTTGACTCTTCATAGTCGCATTCTGCTTCTATAACCTGTCGTCCATAATCAACGGCCTTGTCTACTTCGACCAATTCTCCATGCTCTCCACCCTCCACCTGTCGCTTGTGATGCTGGGCATGGTTGTTCTGCTTGCGGGTGTATGGGTCGTGTCTTTCCCCCCAGGCGGCAACCGCGGTATCGATGTCGGTGCCTGGGGCGAGCCGGAAGAGATATCGATGGACACAGAATCCGACGTCGAAGGAGAACTCAACGAACCCTACGAAGACGAGCCGTTGCCGATGGCCGGCACGCAAGTTGGGACGAGACGATCGTTCAACCTCGACGAGGAGCTCTCGGTGCCGCGTGAACGTATCATGCACAGGCGGTCAGAGTCGCCGCCCACCATCGATCTACCACTCCGCACCGTGTCGCCTGCCGGTGAACCTGGTGCCATTCTCGCTCACGAGGAGGACGTGCAAGTGTCGCCAACGTCTCCTACAAGCCAGAAGTCGCCGCACTCACGGCGGCAGACGGACTCCGCACTGTTGTTTGGGCGCACACCGAGCCTCACCTCACCTACGACCTCGCCACGACGACACCGTCCATCGCAGAACACGTCTTATGGCACAGCGAGGCCCACGACGCCGCCGCCGCGGCAGTCATTCCCGCCGTACGGGCACCACCCGCTGTCGCCGGGCGCGCCGAGCGGGTTCTCGATCGGGCTGTCGCCCGTGAGTCCTGGGTTTGCGCTGGTGCCGCGGAGAAGGCGGATGACAAGCGCGGACGGGCTCGTGGGTACGGATGTGGCGCGGAGGAGGATTGTGAGCGAGGCGAGCGCGGGGAGCGTCCCGCGCGGGGCGTCTGCTGTTTCGACAGAGCTGCGTCACAGTGTTAGTGCGAATGAAGGGTCGCAGCAGGCGTCTGGAGGGCAGGAGGGAGGCTCGAGAAAAGGACGGTGGAAGCTTGTGTCGACTTTGCTGGATTTTACGCGTCGTGGGTCTATCAATTAATGGACAGAGGGTGGCATGTATGTAGGCCTCTGGATGCTAACAGCATCAGAAGTAATTAACTGCAATTAACTTGTAATTGCTGGATTCTAGGACGGTTGGCAGCGTGACAGAGGAGGTGGCGGCGGTGATGGCATCTGAGATCTGGTGTGATTGATCGACGTGACGGAAGCTTTCCGCATGTGGTCGCGCGTTAGACGCCCATGATACGCTCGGCGGCTGTGTGGACAAGCGACCTTTGAGCGACCTTCCGTCCTGCGCAGATGTCGCTGAAGAGACTGCGTTCACCACGCACTAGCTTATTTTCTTACTCTTCTAGCACACCTGGTGATACCCACGAGCTCCCCACACAGTCTTCTTCCTCTGCGACGGTCGGTGTGAGCTATCAGACTAGTATCGGCGTGGGAAACGACTCTACTTTCCGTTCTAGCGAGCTGAGATGGGCGGAGAGAGGACGTTAAATGATTTTCCAGACTATGAATTGGCGACGTTGCCGAGGTTGTTTCACCCCCTCGACAGCCCAGTGATTGCCCAGGACCTGACCCTGGTCGTCGCGCGCTCGCTGGCGGTCGTCTTTCTCCTCTCGTATTACCCCCGACGTGCCTTTTTGCACTCGCTCTCCCACCCTCCTTTGCCCGTTCGCTCTTGTTCCATCTTGTCTCTTGACTTTTTCTTCTACCTGTCTGTATTTTCTCTCTCTCGAGCTTCTCGTATCCACCGTCCTTTAGTCTCAGTATATGCCCTGAATAATGTTGGGCCAGCCTCGCTCCGTGCGCGCGAACCCGTCTGCCCCAACCTCCCCGGTCTCCTCTGCCTCTCCCATTGCCGACAAAATGAGGTCTCGCTGGTCTGAAGAGGAGGCCGACACCGCGCAGCCTCTCACCCCCCTCGGCCGCAAGGCTACCCACAAGTCGCACTACAGCAGCGTCCGTTCCGCTTCGGGCAGCACATACAGCCGCGCAGAAAGTCTCCGCGCGACATCAACCGTCAGGAACCAACGACCGATTCCAGCACCAGACCCCATCATTACCATCTCTGCAGCTACCACCACCTCGAACAACGACAACCCCAACCTCTCCTCCGACCGCGACCCCAACAGCACCAGCGACACCTCTGCGCTCGACGACGCCGAGGACGACGACTACGTGACCGTCGAACACCCCGCCGGCTCAGAGCCCAACCAGGTCCTCGCCCGCGACAAAGCGTCCAGGGTCCTCGGCATCAAGCACCGCAGGAGCATGGAGCCCATCCCCGCCCCCAATCGCGCCTCCGTCGCGTCCGTGCGCTCTGCACCTGCGCCGGACAGCCTGCCCACGCCCACGACGTCGGGGCCCACGCTCCCCCTCGCCTCGCTCTACGTCGTGTCTGGGCTGCCCAAGAGCCCGCACACATGGACGCTCGCGGACCCAGACTCGGTTCTCGGCGTGCACCATAGCGACGGCGCCGTGGGACGGTGGTGGCGGCCAGAGGTCCTGGGCAGCACCGTCAGTCCCGGCGCAGGCGGCGGCAAGAAGCGCCGCAAGAGCAAGACCGAGGAGAGCAGCATGTTCAGCAGCTCGGGGCACCTCAGCAAGCAGGAGGTCGGCAAGATGCTCTCCAAAGCCCTCAAGGTACGCGCGTGTTCCTGTGGCGTTGTATAAACTTTTCATTGACTAACCGCTCGCTACGCATCCCTCCAGCTGTCATTTCCCCGCGAGGTCGAGATCATCGCTTCGACCCTACAGCCGGCCTCGACGGTGCACACCTTCACATTCGCGCTCCCCGCGCCCTCGACGCCCCTCGCGCCGTCCGCGTCCACCGACCTCCTGCGCGCGTCCGTCCTCTCCTCCACGACTGATCCGCGATCCTCGGTCGTCACCTTTCCCTATCCCTATACCGACGACCCGTTCTCACGACACGCGCGTCCGTCCTCCGCGTTTCTGGGCCCGCCCTCGGGCTTCCTCTCGCCACATGGCCATACATCCGGTGGCGGCGGCATGTCGCCCGCGTCGGTGAAGACGCCGCTCGTCGGCGGCGGGAACAATATGATCACGTACCACGGCGTGTGCCTCACCGTGTGGTCGCACGCGGATGCTGAACGCTCTGCGGCAATACGGCGTACGCTTGAGGCGAGTCGTGCGCGCAAAGAGAGCGCGAACTCGCTCGTGCATAGTACAAGGCTGAAGAGCACGCATGGGAGCGTGGCGTCGGGCGTGGATCCTACAGTCCAAGCGAGGCGCCGTGCGAGAATGAGCTCCAAGGTCCCGTGGGGCGCAGGCACAGATGCGGAGACGGATATGGAAGGCGGCGAGACTGATGCAGATATCGACGGTGGCGCTATCAGCGAAAGCGACTTTGAGGTCGCGAGTACGGTAGGCCACGGTCCCGGCGAAAGCACGCTTTTCCTCCCTGGAGACACGGTCTTCTGGCTCCCGTACGCGCTCAGTGAGTACTCTCTTTATATAGTTTGTGTCTGACGCTGACTATATGCGCGCAAAATAGCCTTGGTGTCGCGTTTCCCGATCTACGATCTCATGCGAGACTATCTGACGCTCTCCTGGGCGCGCTTCTCCAAGGACGTGCAGTCGCACACTTTGCAAATCAGCAAGATCCTCTCGCACCCCGCACCGCGCCCCGGCGAGCTCGTGCGCCTCGACGCGTCGTCTGCGCCCAACAGCTCCGGACACGCGTCCGAGACCTCCCTCGAGGTCGTCTCGCGCTTCCCCGGCGGGCTCGACTTCGGACGCGGGCTCGTCGACGTGAACTTCACGATGTGGCCGCTCTTCAAGTGTCTCAACATCGACAACATCCTCACGATCTGCGAGATCGCGCTGTCGCCCACCGGTCGGATCCTGTTCTACTCGCGCCACCCGGCGATGCTTGGCATTGCGGTCTTGACGATCAAGTATTTGGTGGAGTTGAGGGGGTGGAACGGGGTTGCGCTTACTGCGGTGCATTCAAGGGATGCGAAGATATATATCGACGATCCGGGTCCGTGGATCATGGGCCTGGCGACTGAGGCGCGGTATGCTGTGCGGCCACCGCCAGAGATCTGCGTCGTAGACTTGTAAGTCAAGCGACATGCCCCGTTGTTCGTTTGCCTCGTATGTCCATGTCATGCTGACGGATTTGCAAATTTCAATCTCACACAGAGACATCAACTACCTCAACTGCGCGGCGCCACCGCATGGGAGCGTGTCGGTGAAGCAGCAGCGCGACAAGTACCGGCAGCGGCTGCTCGCGGCGTTCGAGCCGCACTACCACCCGGACCACTGCGTCCCGAGCGAGTTCAAGGAGGCGTTCCCGGCGGGGCGGTTCAGGCCCGTGTGCAAGATCCAGGCGAAGCGGGGCGCGGCGTCCACCGCCGTCGCGGACATGATCAAGCCGCCCGAGTGGTGGCACTCGACGCGCATTATACAGGCGTTTGATAGTGTTCTGCAGGATAAAGTGCGTTGGTGTTGTGTGCTCTTATCGAGCGGCGCGCATACATGTGTATGAACTGTGCTGATGATTTGTTTTTGTTGGTTTGATGTGATGTGCAGATGAAAAAGCCGTCGCTACTGAAGCGCATCAGCTCGTTCGGCTCTGTACGCACGCCGCCGCGCCTGAGCCAGGCCGAGCAGCTCATTCAGCTGTCCATCCGCAAGCGTGCCACGGCGTTCGTCGACGCGCGCGATGACCTGGAGACGAAGATCGGCCGCCTGTCGCGCCGGCTGAACTTCCTCATGACTGAGTCTGATTTGTGGCGGGACAAGTTTGTGTCGTTCGAGCAGTACGCGGAGAAGCTGAGCGTGGAGGCGAGTGATCTGCGCTCGAAGATCAATAGAGAGCAGCGCGAGACGAAGCGGCTGTCGTCGATGGTCACTACTACTGCATCGGAGAAGACGAAGCTCGAGACGCGTAAGTCTACTCTCATTTACTCAACACTCTTGTGTCTGCGTTTACTGATGCATTGATGGACAACAGAGCTGCAAGAGACGGAGCAGGCCCACAAGGACGCGTTGAAGGAGCTCGAGAAGATGCGCAACATGATGCTCACGATGGAGATGGAGCGGGCGCAGATGATCGCGGAGGTCGAGGACCAGATCCGGATGATCACCGTGCAGATCGACCCAGAGGAGTACGACGAGTCGCGCCCGAGCAGCCGCATGTCGGTCATGTCCGCGCCGAGCACGCTCGTGAAGACCTCGGAGACACGTTCGCGCCCGCTGCGGTCGTCGAGCACCGAGAGCACGCTCGTGGAATCCGTGTCGATGGGGAACCTACGCCAGAAGGATGACATCAAGGTCGGCCACCGCACCAGCACAGTGCCGGAGGTGGAGGAGCCTGTGGACGAGAGAGAGGAAGAGGTGACGAGGACGACGAGCCCGACGACGACGAAGAAGAAGCGGTTCTCGAATCCCCAGCCCGACGCCACGCAGGATGGCATGGCCGCCGTGGACGACGCGCTCAGCAGCGCGACTGCGATGGTCAACCAGAGCATCAGCAATATTCAACGCAGAGTAAGTGCCAGGCAGCCGTCTTTGTCTTTGTAAATCGGGCGCTGAAGCTAAACGTCACTCCCCCTACCTGCTTTTAGTTGGAATCTGTTGTTGCTGCAAGTCGGCGGTCGATAGAGAGCGATAGCGAGTTCTCGCAGTCTGAGGCGGGTCGCAGCTCAAGACAGCGTCGTCGTCCGAGCCGGCCGTCCAGTCGCACGGCCAAGCACGAGAGGTTGCGGAGCATCACGATTCCGTCAGAGGTTGCCGCTGCTAAGGTCCAACCTGTGATCAGCGAAGATGATCAGGACGAGCAACGCGAGTCACGCGAGTCTGACCGTTCTGACGAGGATAAGACCGTATCTTTTCCGTGCCCGCCCATACCAGAGAAGAACGCACGTCGCAATTTGCGCAAGATCCCGTCAGACGTGTCTCTCTCGGCCATCGGCCACGACTCGCCCACCGCCGTAGCCTCACCCATAACCCCCTCCCTGACCACGGGCACGAGCGTGGCGACGACGGACGACGAGGACGCGGACTTCCAGAGCGCGTATTCGACGAGCCCGCGCGGGAGCTACGGCAGCTTCGAGAACTTCGGCGCCGCGACAGAGGGAGAAGACAGCGACGTCGCGACCCCGACGACCATCGCAAAAGAGTACCTAGACGATTTCGGCGCGAGGGAGCGGGCGTCGAGCACGGCTACCGCGAAGGTGGCCGACGGCCGTTACAGAGTCGGCGGAGATTCTGTGACCGTGTTTACCCCGTCTTCGCCAGTCGATATCCGGTAGCGCTTTGCTGCCGCCCCCGCCCCCGATACCTGAGTATTTATTCCGTCAATTTATGGATCTGCCTGCAGACCGTTCCTTCGTTGTATGTGTGCCATTAATTCGATATCCTGTTATCCCACACTCCGCCTTACTAGCATTTACTACTTATTCTTTCTGCGCATATCAGTACTACAATCTATACGACACTACAGTTACTTCGAGCACTACATTGGGAATACAATTTGTCCTTGTTGTCCTTTAAGAGTCCATGCGACGTCGGGCGTTGAAGGCCTTTACAACAGAGCCCACTTGACCGAAGAACCAGGTCTGTGAGGACTTGTCGGGTATATACACGAAACGGTCCAATTCGCGTCCCCCCTTGTGGGCGAAGCGGATTCCGGTATCTTCTATGGTGACGCCTTGCACCTGGATAAATGGGAGCTGCCATTCGACCCGCAGCTTGTGGGACCAGAAGGATATAACGCGTGATGTCGTCAATAATACTACATTATCGCTGCCAGGGAGATCTGCGCCAACGCAATATTCACGAGATCAGGTGATGTCAGGAGATGCGGAGACAGTAAAAGTACGTACTGATGTGCGCTACATATGACTCCAGACGATAGGCACCGTTGTCGAGATCCTTCATCCAGTACTGGCCTAATGCTTCACGTTCCGAATACGGCTGGAAGGACTGAGTTAGGGTTACGAAGGACAAACAGAAACCAAAGACGTACGACAAGAACGCCGTCTGGTGGGACATGTCGAGGCTGTATTGTTTGTCAGTTAAGAATCATCTCTATGTATAGTGTTCATAATACGCACGAGCCTCACGCGATCGCGAGCAGGGTTGTCAAATACGGTAGTAGTGTTGCGAATGCCTAAATCGTGTGAGTTTCTACAGAGAAAGAGAAAATAACGCAATGACATATACCTTCGCTGACATTGGAGGCGAGATCGAACACACCGATCACAGGCTTGGTCATGATCCTGGACGACACGTTGGTACGGAACGTTGAGAAAAGTTGAGGATGCGTACCCTACTAGACCCTTGCCTATACCTTTGAAGAAACCTTTCGCACCCTCGGTTTCGGCTCCTTCAATCGGTTTTACCTGTGCGATATGAGCAACAGCTCGAAAGATATCTTGTGAACCGAACATACCACTACACCCTCGATCCCGCTGGCGAGACTGTTAGCAAACGCCTCGGCACCTGCTGCGACACCGTATCTATAGATGATAAATAGTCAGTAAAACTCCAATCAAAAAGGTGCCAATCGCACATAGCATGCCGAGGCCTGTTGCGCCGCTGGATCATTCTCCGTCTAAGTTGGTATTCAGAGTCAAATGTCGCTGCCGATAATCCTAGCAGACACCCTGGTGTCAATTCAACTGTAAATTGTGATCGAAGGTTATCCAATTACCTTTCCCGACACTACTAGTGAACTTCGTGACACTATCGGAGACTCCGAATACCGTCTTCTTCACGAAGCTAGCCGCACCCTATTCGAAGAAGTGATCAGCACAAACGACATTCAACCGTCTGAACCTATGATAGCCAACCTTAGCGATCCCGATGCCAATTTCTTGGTTGCCATGCATGACCACGCCATTGAATGGCTCGTAGAAGATGTCGGCGACACCAGAGCTGACATTGGTGAACAATCCCACGGGGTTCCCAATGAAATCTGCAGAGCCAAGGATGCGGTACAACTGTCGCAAGACCTCTTGCCTGTAGTGATACATGATGCGTTCTTCCAGATCTGGCAACGTCAGCCGCATGTCCTTGATCGCGAGAGCGTTCATCTCCAGTGGTGCAGCATTGATATTTCCGACTGCCATAGTGATCACGTTCAGAACTACGGCGAAGGGATTGTTGATGCTGAGCCTATCCAACTTCGTGAGCAGAGATACTGGAGATCAAGCAAAGTACCGACTGTTCATCACTGCTGACTCTTTCCGTGCGCATGAAAGAGATGGATAGCTTGATGGGTTGCAATTCCAACACCTCGAAATACAGATTTTCCCCGAGTGACGTAGGTCCGGGTTCGGGGATTTCCTCCGGTGCCAAGATGAGGATGCTATATGGCTTCATGGTCAAAACTGTCACAATGCCATTTTGCAATAACGTACTCTTCTTGTTCTGCATCCCATGACGCGCCTTTCAGTTTTGTCAAATCATACAAGGAGAACAGGAAATCTTCATCCGCTTGCACAGTGAGAGCCTGTAACAAGATCGAACAATACTTCACGAAGGTCACTCCGTGTTCTGGGTGAATCAGAGATATCAAGATGTCAACGGCATGACGGCGCAAAGTTGGTTTTACTACACACCTTGATCCTTGAGCCAATAAACGGATGCCTGGACAGTTGGCAGAGATGCTACGGAAGTAGAATCTTTCGGTATCGGCGTCGGCTGGATGACCACCGGGAATACAGCGTCGTGAAGCTGGTTGTCCATTTGGAGGTTTCCACACGTTAGTGTGATTGCGGCGGCCACAGAGCTATTCGTATACTCGAATTTTAGACCGTTCACCGACAGATATACAACTTCGACCGCCTTGCGATTGATCAGGGACAACCCAAGGCCTTCCAAATCGAGATTGAAACTGAACGTGGGTGCGATTTCTTCTTGTACAGCTTCGAAAGCCTCTGTACTACCGCTCATGCTGTCTTGCTGAGCGATAGACAAAGTGCTGCGGCGAGCAGGTTTGTACAAACTGATGTCGGGATTATAATTTGTGATCCGAATAACTTGCTTGCTTGACTCCGCACGGACATCCAGTGAAACCACTCGAGGACCATGACGGCTCTGTCATCGATAATGAGCATAGACGCGCGCAGGAAATGGATTGAAAACATACCGCAAATTTGAATGGCATCAGATCGCCAATTTCCATGACATCGATGGCCCGACGACTGTCATTTACCCGGAGGACTATCTTCTTGTCATGGGCAGCCGGGTAATCCCATGCATAATTGACGGATGATTTGCTATTCGCAGTGTATATCGGTGTGGTCCTGTTAGAGTCAGCAGCATTGGTGTGATCGGCATCCTAGGGGAAATTGAGTGGTAGGAAGAGAATTATGGCAAGTTAGCTTACCGATTGATAGAACGTGAAGGGATAGTCGCTATCATTCTCAATCGTAAAGGGCCAAGCGTCTTCAGCCTGCGAGATGATCACAAATATAGTGGAGCCGCCCAATCTAATATCAGCAGCCATGAGGTGTACTTCGTCGTCCGCGGGATTCTTGAGACGGAAATGAACAGAACCAATATCTTCGACGTTGATAGGAGCGGACCTATCCATCTTCATGAGAACAGGCGGACCGCAACATATGAAAGACGCACCACTGTGCGTTCAATCCCGTGAAAGCCATAGTGAGAAGCTTTTCATCACCCATCCGCATGAAGTGCAAGGGACAGCGTTCACCGGATTCCAGAGACGGCCGACCTCGAGGAGCAGCGCCATGCTCACGGAAAGAGATCGGTTTGCTCGAATCGTTTCGCACTATAAATCTCGGAGCTAATGTGATGACCTTTGTGAGCTTATACTTTCCAAGACCTTCAGACCATGAAAGGCCGACATGGATTTCTTCATTTCGAACAACCTCTGAGGGAATGACGAGACGAGTCTCAGCTGAGGGAGCCTCAAACCCGACCGACTTGAGATTTGTCAGACACCGAATATTTACCGCGTGATACGAGCACCATACCTGAGACCACATCGAATCCCCAACTTTGAAACTGAAGTCTTTGCCTTGTTCGGTTGGATGCGAGAGCACTTACAGAATGCAACAATTAATTCTTGCGTTTATCACATCATGGTCAATCACTTACTGAAGGGCGCAGAAAGCGCTAGAGCCTCTGTTAAAGCAAGTAAGAATTCGTGTAGTTGAGGCACAATTGAGGTGGCTTACCAGGTCTGGTATCGCCTGCGATATCCTGGGCTGAACCTAACCGGTTTGCTCGCCAAGGACGTACTGAGAATGGCAGCCCGGTTTTGTTCACGACGAGGTAGGGGCAATAAATTTGTACCTTGAACGCTCCACCAGAGTCCGGGAAACGACTGTTGAACGATTAGTATATGTGCGGGTATCTGATGATAGGACTAACACATAATGCAGCCTCAGGTCCAGTTTCCTGTCTTTCGGGTCTCGCAAGACTATCTTGTTTTCAATGTCGAAATCGGCACTGCTGTCTGCGTTGATTATAGCAAAGTCGCTGGGCTTAAAGACTACACGATTTGAGTACGACTGCTGGCATTTATAGATAAACAACTTACCCGTGTCCTGGACGTTGACATTCAGGAGTACCATGTGCCCGAGTTCGACAGAGTGCACAGGCATGACGCCTCCTTTGCGAAGGTAACTCTTCCAATTCTGGTCGGTATCTTTGTCATAGATTCGATACTCGAGATTATAGGGCAATAGGTTCTCAAGTTCGATTGGGGCACGCAATCTGAGGACAATCTTAGGATATTTCCTGAAGGAAATGACACTCAGTACGTGTGATCAGCTAGATGGTTAGAACTTTACCTGAAATTCGTGTCATCAACATCCGTATCCACCCAGGCTTGAAAGCGGAAAGCTGCTTCGTTTGGGTTTGTATGAGGGCATCTGATTGTAAAGCTTCGCCGGGCAATAAGATCCTCCCATTTGATAGGTGCGGCCCACTTATAACCGAAGCCCTCTAGTTATGATATTCTTGAGCGAAGCCTGTTACATAGGTACAAGGGTACTCACGGTCTGGTTGGACTCTTATACGGTTATGAGCTATCCCTTCGATCGGCAAAGCGTAATCCTTTCCGGGTGCTGTCGTTGGTCATCAGACCACCTGGAAGGAAAACTCAACTAACGAAGTTACGCACCAATCTTCTCCAGAGAATATACTGGTTGTCCTGTCTCATCGACGAGAGTAACTTCGAGCGGATACAACGTCTGGTTCTCAATCTTGTAAGTGGACCGAAGAGTCACAATTTTCACGTTGTTCTCCACTGCCACTTCGCACAAGACACGATACGCATACTTTCCAGTCTTGGGGCGGAGGGAAAAGGTGTATTCGCCTTCCCGGTCAACAGGAATGCTCCTAACCTGATCCCATGGTTTTCCAACAAATTGAACTCCTATGCTGTTGTGTGCGGTAGAAGATATGTGCTAGTGTTGATCAGAGTGAGAGACGATCTTTAGAGACAAGTGCAGAATAACGTACGTCTCGCATTGTCTTCCAATCATCAAACCGCCAGTCAATGGTTTTCTCATTGGCAACCTCTGTCCTAGCTATGTCTGTCGCCTTGGCACTGCCATCGGCATCCGACCATATATAGATCGATAGGCCTGTCCGATTACGGATTTGATACGGGGCATAACTACCTCTTGGCTTTCGTAACACTTGTTCACTCTCCTGGCTTATCATGTTGGCCGTTGAGATCGCCAGCTCTACGCAGGTCGTACTCAGGTTTACGTTCAGTCGTTCTCTAGCAGAAAGAGAGGTCTGTATACCCCCGGTCAACGAGTCTTTCGACGCCTTTGAAAATGTAAGCATCCCATGATAGACATACCAGCGGCCATCACTTACAGAAACGGTGAATGTCCACGGGTCGATTACTATGGGTCATGTTAGAGTTTAAGGATGACAGGCGACAAACAATCAAGATCTCACAAGGCTCCCAATGCGAATTGGTCAAATTCCAATAACTGGTGTGAACGGACCACGTTGTCGTCGCTTGCAGCTATGAGACACAATAGTGTTAGAAACGGACTGATTACATAGCATAAAACTTGCCTCGCCAGACCAATCCTTAGCTCCGAATATGAACGGCTTGACTCTCAAGTGTAGCATGGGTTGTTCTTGAAGATCTCCAATGAGAATAAGACGGAAGCCCTCACACGAAGCTTTGAACTAAACAATGTTTAGAGCATACATTGACGCAGGATATGGTTTCGCTTACATGCTCCTTGGACATAAGAACTTTCGCTTGACCAACGGTCTTCGATGACGTGATAACGGTCTTGGGACCTCGTCCGAGAGAAGCTGTGCCATTCGGAATCCTGTTGATAGCAACAGTGTCGCCTCCTTGAATTGACGGCTTTTCAGTCGATTGCCCATACAATACGATGGCTCTGTTCACGATGGTAGTGATCAAGTTGATGTCGCGATATGACGCTCGGAAGATCACAGGTTGTGATGTAAGCTCTATGCTAGTCATCTGTTGCTCGTTCGTAGACCTGCTGTCCATTGAGAATGTGAGGTCGACGTCGTCGAGGAAGCGGACAGCTTCGGCATCCTTCCCCATGTGAGTGAGAGACATCCCGAGCCGATCAATGCTCAGTGCCAATATGCCCTGGAAATCGTCAATATGAAATAAACGGCGACCCACAAACTTCCATACCTGTTGAGACAAGAATATCTGCTTGATCGATAGGCGGATGGCCCGTGAATCTGCGTCTGCATCATTCTCCAGCACACTGACTAGGACATCATGAAGGTCGAGACGGACGTTGAGCGAGGGCGCCGCAACAGGGGTGAGCTCTACGTCTTCAGTTTGATCCTCGAGTTCTGCGCTTGGTACATCAGTGTCAGCAGCACTAGTGAAGAAGGCCAAAAGCCCCATGATAGGTTCGACGGCAAATATGATTTGAGGGGAATCGACGGTCACGATGGCCATGCCGGGTTTGGTGGTACCACCTGACACCGTATACAAGACCATCACTTGATTGCGTCCATGTTGGGCAGCTGGCATGATCTCGCGGAACTTCGAGTTCCCTGGGCGGGTGTTGCTCATAGTGAAAGACTTCAAGACCAACTCGACTTCCATAGACCCGTCCGACAGAGACTTCGCCCTGAGCGTGCTCGCATTAAGCGCAAACCTTGCGATACCGTGCTCCCGGAGAGTTTCCTCGGTGGAAGCTCTTTCGTCGTACAGATGGAGCTTGACCACGTCTAGAGTCACGAAGATATCTATTGTGGTCCAGACAGAGGGACTGTTTGAGGTACTTGATGGGCGGACTTCTGGGCGGAGGTCAACCGTGGCCCCAGATGCAGAATCAGGGAGTGCTTCGTGCTTCGGCTGTGGGGCAATAACAAGATCATCTGCGGTTATCTGGGCAGGTGCGCTGGCAAGGACTCTGGGTATTGAGCGGAGAAGTGCGATGAGGAGGCAGTATTGTACTTGTGTGAGGTGCAACTTGATGTCTGAGATCTTGACCGTCACCTGTATATCGAGAGATGAAAATCAATGTATAGCAAGAGTTGTCAATACTCACCTGTGTGTCCGGACGGTTCAGATCTGTTGGACGATCGATGCCTGTGGTCTGCACGATGTCTGCGTTGATGTCGATGTCATCGATCATCTTCAACACAGACGGCTTTCCACCATAATACAATGTCGAAGACAGACGAACACCACGGAGGCCTGCTCCGGTTTTGTTCGTCAGACCTTCATAGGAATTGCTCGCACTGAACTCTCCAAGCCGCAAAGTGAGCATATCTGCCGAATGCTCTGCATTTGACGGGAAGACGATGATTGGAGACTTGATGGAGATTTCGAACTGCATGCGTTCAATCTCTGAGACGCTTTGCACCGCAGCAGAGGTAGCTGCGTCGTAAAGGCCCTTCAATTTCGCCAATTTCGTCAAGAAAAGATATAGCTGATGCAATGGTTCTTCGAGGTAATGAACTCGCATCGAACCCGCGTGAAGGTAGACTGAAGACTTGATGCCCTTGTATGTTGCCTTATCCTCTGGATCGAATGTAAGGTACTGGAAGTCGGCGAAATTGTCGCCTTCGATGGAGAGAATCTGTTTGAACTCCGGAAGTGCAGTTTCAAGCGCGGAATCGTCGCTGACAGCGAAACTTCCGAGTCTGCCGTTTATTCGCATCGTGTTGGCGCGCAATAAGATGGACACATCTGCTGTCGACATGGACAGAGTTGCTATCCTGGTATCGTCGTTGATGAGGATAGCTAAAGAAAGATTAAGCGATTGTAAATTACCGGTCGAGGAGACGTACTTTGGACACCGGCGAGCTTCAAGACAACTCGTATCTTTTCTCCCGAGTTGCTTGAGACCGCTACTTCCGGAATTGCGGCGGCGGTGCCTGGCTCTGCGATGGGCGTGGCGGCGCCGCTTTCCCTGTTAGGCACGAACGTAGACATAATGAAGTCGTACATCGCGACCACTGGCTCCGGAGCTGCACGGACAACAACCGTGGTGATCTTGATATCGACACCCTGGTTTATGCTTTCGTACGTGGTGCTGAATTGCGGAGATTGTACATCTACACGAGTGTATTTGATCACCAATAGATCGTCCTTGACATCCACCGCCGCTGGTGAAATTAGCCTGATAGGCGTTCTACCTGGCTGGACCACGTCCATGGAGAACGACCTAAAAAGATCATTTGAGTACAAGTCGAGAAATCATAAATTGAATCAAAGTACCTCAAATTGATGTCAACCGTCATGGTGTATTTCGCAAGAGCGAAGGCCAAAGCAAATTGCTCAAAGCATACGTTCCCTAGTTCACGTTCGTCGGCCTCAAATGACTTGAATAGCGAGACTCGTAGAGTCTCCACTCGGAAGTTAACTTCCACAGTATGTTGAGCCAGTTGAGGACTCTGTAAACGTCCAAATAAGCGGTGTCGTACTGAACAAGACTGTCCCACTCACCTCGCCGGAATCGCCCACCTCCGCTTCAAAGAATTGATCTTCATCGCCACTATTGTCGAGCTTGTCGACAGAATTAGAACCAGAAACAGAGTCGTGGGTCTCACTGTCATCGTCTATATTATATTCTTCGTTCTGACCAAAGAAGCCACTGCGCAATCTGAAAGCAGAAGACTTCTCGAGCTTAGGATTAGGCAGGGCGGCGGGTATCTCGGTATCGTCGTCGAAGTGGGGTATCGCAACATCAATAAGTCGCATCAAGGACTTATACTTCGTGTCTGACAAGTTGATCTGCAGGGTAGGGAGGTTGCCGGAGATCTTGAATCGGGCTAGGGTATACACGGTCGGCACGATTGAGTTCTGCACTTGTAGGTCAATGCTGATGCGTTCTAGGAGGTGAAGATTATCGTGTTTCTCGGATGTCAGGGCTTCGCGACATGCGTGCAAGTCATTGCCGATCACGAACTATGGCACAAATAAGCTACATGACTGTGTCAAATAGTGAAAGACTATACCTGTGCGTCCTGCAATCTGACCAACAGCTGATCGTACATCATAGCTTCCAGTCGTCGGTGGTCTTCTTCCGAGTATTTCTGCTTGCGCTTCGCGATGATTTCCTGGACAGCCTTCTTGTTCGCCAGTCGACTCTCGATGGAAATATGACCTGCATCAATCACTAGATGGGTACCCGTCGTCGACGTGATACTTCAAGGAGTGAGTTCACGATAGAGGAATATGATGTCAAGCACATACTCTTCAGGAATGATGATGATTGGAGCATTGAGGTCCATTTGGATGTCAATGGTCCTATGGGTTTGCAGGGCATATTCAAGGCCTGCTCTAGTCTCATTCCGTAGGCCTTCCAGCGTCTGACCAGCAGCGTCCTGACATATAGAGTTAGTACGAGCAATTTCTCACAAATAAAATTGTACTGTACCAGAAGAGCCTCCACAGACTCTAATTGACTCGACGGCGGCTTGAAGAATCGATAAATCGCCTCCACATAACCCTTGTGGTATATGATCTCCATGTTTCTCATACGCACCGTAAGCGCGCTGTCTGCCCGCTCATCAAGCGGATGATTCTCAAACTTCAGGAAGAAGAACGGATCAGTAGGCTCTGTAATTTCAGTCTTGACATCTTGGGTCACGACACGGGGCTCCTGTTCCTGGACGTGCACCACAAGCGGATACAGCGTGTCCTTCGTCGTCCCATCGTGCACCTCAAAGCCATTGAGCGACAGCGAAGTCTCGAAGTTGTCCTGTCTCTGAATAAACGCCGCTTGGAACTGATCGAAGACCACCGAGAGAATCTCCGTGTTCTGCCCGTGCGGGTCGGTCTTCAGCGCGAACGAGCCGCGGTCTAGTTTCGCGACGACGTGCGCCTTCAGGGCGTCTCGAGGCGTCTCGAATGTCGCTGCCAGCGCTGCCTTCTCGTCATAGTCCAACACCTCGTACAGCTCCTGCCGCTGCTCCTCCGTCATTTCTCCTGTAAACGCCGGCTCCTCCTTGGCGGCGGTGTCAGATGAGTCGCCAGACGAGCCCCATATCCAGCTGGCCCAGCTGCTACGGGGCTGTGCCTGCTGCTGCTGCTTCCGTTCTTCCTCTACTTTCCGGCGCGCCGCGAGGTCCTTCTTCAACTGAGAGCGCGCGATGGAGCGATAGAATCGGATGTCCTCATACGAGAGCTTCTTCTCCAGGGCATCCAGCATAGTTGCATCCTATCAACAAGTCAATCAGTCAAGGACGAATGGAAGAAAATCGTATATGTCTTACGGCAGGAACTAACGGCCCTTGTTGCTTTTTCTTAAACAGGTCGACGTATCGGTGTCTGTCATCCCTTCTCTCCGCAAAGTAAGCCCAAGTCCATTGCCTCCTCCGCTCTCGGACTTCATCCAAGATGGCCGTAGTTGCAAATTTAAGCAGCGCCCTCGGCTTGTTTTCCTCGAGCTCCCACTGCGCAGGGCGGTACTTGTGATACTGTCAAGAGAGAAAATGAGAGCAACATCAGTAGGGTACATGAACACTTGCGGATGGTCGCTACGTACCTGGTGTTGTCTGATATAAAAGTGGTACATGTCGAGTAGCGATATCGCGTCTCGATATTGGTTGTCATCGAGAAGTACTCCGATCTCATCGAACAGTAGTTGCACGTCAAATTTGGGTATATCCGTGTCCGACTTGTTGTTCATTTTGATCTGAAGAGGCGGGTCGTTACAACTTGTGCAGAGAGGGTAATAAATCAAAGACTTACCCTACCCTCCCCAGTGACGGGCTTGAGGATGAATTGATGGTCGGGAAGATACTTCCCATGAGAGATCTGCCAAAAATATAAGTCTTGCGCCCGTTATTCTCGTCAAATATTCACGTACAAGTTCTGTGAACTTCTCAATGAATTCATCGTGAGGCAGCCCAGCTAAGCTGTGTGCGTCTGTGTCGAAGTAGACCGCTAAAGATTCGAGGTTGGCTAGCTGGAAGGGTAATGAGACAGTCGAAACTTCAAAAATTACAATAGAAACGTGCCTTGTGTATAACACCAGCCGTGCTGTCGATGAAAGCAGGCATCCAGTCGTCATTGACAGACACTGCCGTAAAGCCGGCCAACGTGATACCTGCCGCAAACGGGTGCTGAAAATATTACTCAGAATAGCCCACGAGCTACGCCAATGTATCTGCACGTACCCCAGGGACACTCAGTTTGTCCTCGTATCGGATGTGGATGTTCTTTACTGTCACTTGAAGGTTATTAATGACCTTCGTGATCAGCGACTGGATAAGGCCTTGCTGCTGTGGCGTATCTGGCGAACATGGTACCAGAATGTGTGAGCAGCTGGCTGACAAACGATGGTACGAGACTCGCCCTGCTCAGCTTGGCCTTGGATATGCAACAACTCGGCGTTTTCCAGTCGTTCGGCTTTGGCGGCCTGAGCTCGACGTTCCTCCTCCTCTGCGTCATACGTCGATTCGGAGGACGGAACAACGAGGAGGTATACATCTTCGATAAGAATCTCGACAGGTTGATTTCCGAGGTTCATCCAATGAAGGGATAACGTGAATTTCCCCAGATGACCTAAAGGTGCGGTCGATTAGGCTTGTTAGACGAAAGCAAGAAGAGAGGTGATTGACCTTCCACGACATCTACGGGCAGCCTGAACTTGTCCAAAGCTCCCTTCTTCAGGCGAAGCCCGTGGAGGGTGAGTTGTCCTGAATAAATGGATGAGAACGTACGATCGGCGCTATAACGCAATTAATGTACGTACCTTGGCCAATCCCGTAGCCCACTTGGTTCATGTCCAAGTTTTCTACATACGGGGCGAGGACCCGGTTGAACAACTAGACACGAATGGTGTCAAACGCGTCGAGATACATGGCGGATGTACATACTATGTTCAGGACCTCTTTGCCGGGGTCTAGCCACCACATTTTTGAATTTTCTGTGCGGGCGTATGGTCGTTAGTAGACGACAAAAGGCAGTGCGGAACTAATGGAATGGTCGAGTTCTAGTGTCAGCGGATTAAAGTAGACAGTTGAAGGGGAACATGGCATGTGGTTTGAAGAATGAACGCGGTCGTCGCTTGACTCGCTTCAACAACTTCAGCAGCAATATTATCTTACGTCATACGACATTACACCACAAATTCCTAATATAGTCGACACACACGTCTCGGCCGTGGTCCGTTGGCGGCCCGGCCTCCGCCCCAGCCAGTCCGGAGGTCGTCGCCGGCTGCGCGAAGTGAGATAATAATATAACCCCGGCCCCTGACCTCCTCCTGGCAGGTATATCCTCAACCACCACGCCACAAAGTGTGCATCCGCATCGGGTCGTATCCTCTGAGCAGAGTCCTGCTGAGTTTCCCTCCTCTCAGCACGAAAGTTGCAAGTTATGCGTTCGCCAGCCCGTGGGGCGCTCAATAGTTCGCCCCCGGGATCCGGTGTAAGAGAAATATGTCACATTTAGCAACCATTTCACATTAGAGTGTCGGATGAAGAATCTGGACGGAGGACCTTGCGGAGGGCAGCAGCCGGGAGCTGGACTTGGTGGTCAGACTGTGGTCAGCCCTGGTCAGACGACCTTCCCCGCTTCGTGCCCCGCATTTCGATTCCTGCACCCCCTGGGGACCCCTATAGCGACACGATGTCTGGCTCCGTCTAGAGTCTGTTCAACAAATGAAAGGTTGTTCCCCCACTGGCATAACCCCGTACCCGTGCCGTCTCCTCCCGGTTCCATCCGCGAAGTTGGCAACGAGGATTCTCCCTTAAAATCTGGCACAGGTCGCTTGTCTATCTGGCTATACAGGTGCTCCCTGCATCGAACCTGACGCCCACTCACGACCTTCATTCCCCTTCCCTCACGTTGCCTCCACGACTTTAAACTTTCACCATGCTTTCCGTCCAGCCCCCAGTTATTCCTCAGCGTGCTCGCATCCCTCTCCACGCCGACGATGAGAAAGCCACCGTCAATCACATCGAGCTCAGCGAGGTAATGTCGCCTCCAGTTGCACTGTGAAGCTGTGTCCTCACCCGCCATGCAGCTCGGGAACCTCCAGGATGCGGTAGAACCTTTCGCAAAGTAAGCTTCATCCATACAACTAAGTTTGACTAGCATTCTAATCTGCGGCGCAGACTTATCGGTCGTTCAGGACGATCCGTTCGTCTATACTGCACGGTTCCGACCACCATTCCATCAAGCGACTACTGTAAGCTTCACCCATACCCGTCAGATTCGGATCTTGCTGACGCTTCTCGCAGTTGTCGACGCGCAGGACATGCAAGACCTGCGCACACGATCACTGGTCTTCGTCCACAACTTGGTAGAAGCACTGCGATCGCAGGGGGTACGTTTGATGGACGTTATCTGATGATACTGTATTCATTGCTTACGGTTTATCGCCAGATCCCAGCTTCTTATCGTCTTCAGCCATCTAGTTGCCCGTTATGCGTCGTGTGTGCTCTGCCGCCAGATAGTGACGCTAACAAGGTCAAAGCGGCTGCGTTGGAAGCTGTAGAAAACGCTCATCTCCAACTTCGGTACGTACCGTTGCGCTTACTCATAGATCCGGAGTTTAATATAGTCTTGCAGGGAGAAAGCACTGCTTGCGGACCTCAAGGATGGTCTCGCACTCGTCATCACCTAAATTATACACCTGTTTCCGTTTCGATTGTTTCTTACATCTTGGTGCTTTTCTTGGTCATCTATCCCGTCATCGTCGCAAGTGTACAAATCGCGCATCTACATGGATTCCTCATGCTCTTCTTTTATATCCCTCATACGTGTTCCCAATAGTTACCTGATCGTATTGTATGGACCTTACTGCATATGCTGTCGGTTGTCTCTAATGCCAAAACTGTGTATTTACCGTGCCACGTCGCATTCCTGGTCGAATGCACTAGAGTTGCGCGCTGTCTCTGATCATCCGCCCGCTCCCATCATCATGCGGGTTTTCATGTGCCTCCACCAGCTGATGGACGACCTGTGTGAAGAGATGGAGATCCCAAAGGTCCGAGCAGCAGCTGCCAGGGCCTCCGCTAGTCTACCCTCGCTCGGTGAGTTGGATAATCAGGATTATTATTCACGTGGGAACTTCATAGCCGCCCAGGCGATTGCCGGACACGAAAAGCGTGCGCGCGTTGCCCGAGACCTTTTTTCGCCAGAGCGACTTTCAACAACGCCGTTAGAGTCCTGCCCCTCCCGCCACGTAGTTCCTAATGGCCCCTCTTGCGGACTTCATCCTTGCCCATGTCCCCCTACCCACTCTCCCTTATTATTTAACGAGCTACGTTAATGGAAAGACTCCCCTGTCGACCCCGCAGGAGGTGTTCCCCGCCCTCCTCGCGTACCTCGTCATCGTCTTCAGCATACAAGCGTTCATGAAGAACCGCCCGCCATTGAAAATGCAGCACTTGTTCCAGTTGCATAACGTCATCCTTAGCAGCGGGAGCTTGTTGCTCATGTCGTTGATCCTTGAGGAGGTTCTCCCGATGGTCTGGAAGAACGGCATATTCTGGGGCATGTGTCACACGCAGATGTGGACCAGCGTACGTCTCCGACGCGTCATTTACACGTTTATACAAGCATTCCTGACTTGCTTTACGTTTCGCAGTCATTGGAGTTCTATTACATGGTCAACTACTACTTCAAGTATTTGGAGCTCCTTGACACTGCATTCCTCGCCCTGAAGAAGAAGCCACTCGGTGTGTTTTGTTATCAACTATCGGAGCGGTTCGGATGCTGAAGACAGAGTGTAGCTTTCCTCCACGTGTTCCACCACTCTGCTACCGCTCTGTTGTGTTATACCCAGCTTAATGGCAAGACTAGTGTGGTAAGTTGAACACGTTTGTCTAACACAGCATCAAGTTCACATCTTTCGTCACGCAGCAATGGATTCCCATCTCAATCAACCTGGCGGTTCATGTATTGATGTGTACGTGCGCTTGCTGATAATCGCCCCACTCGAACTAATTGGATCCCCAGACTATTATTACTACGCGACTGCTGGCGGTGCGAAGATATGGGTACGTTATTTGAGCATAGGACGTGCTATTGTCGGAATGCTTACAATGACATGATGTTTAGTGGAAGAAATACCTCACGACCATGCAGATTGCCCAGTTCGTTGTCGATCTGTTTGCAGTGTACTTCGCGAGTAAGTGGTCAACTATCATACCCGGATCAGCAATCTGATTGGTTGCTTTCATCAGCGTACAACTACTACACCGCCAACTACTTCCCTCACCTCCCCCACATCGGTACCTGTGCTGGAACTGAGACTGCGGCGGTGTTTGGATGCCTCTTGCTGTCTAGCTATCTCCTGCTGTTCATCAACTTCTACATCCAGACGTACAAAAAGCCTTCGAAGGTTCGTTCTGTCGCCAACGGTAAGGCTAACGGCGTGGCGAATGGCAAAGCGAACGGTCATGCGAATGGACACGCGTACGTTGCCGTTATCTCGAACGTCGTATTGTCCGTGCTCATGTATGCGTCTGCAGATTGAAAAACGAGTAATTGGGAAAGTCCGTGGGCCCGGGAGGAAGAGGACGGACCAGTTGCAAACTCGCTCTCTGAACAACGATACCCAAAACGCAACACAGCTGTTTAATTCACAATCCCCCTATTTCTTGGTTAGCTAGTATTAATACCTCTACTCTTCTGTAAATGACAGTTTCTTGTCGCCCTTTTCACTGTCAATTCATTCTCGCAACATACATTGAACATACTTTACGGATAGATAGGGAGTACATTGATTCTGTATAGTCTTGTATTCAATCATAACGTACCATGACTGTCTGTATATACCGATGTCGCGAGCATCATAGAGGCCTATGCTTTGAAGTTATATGTATGCGTTGTCACTCCATCATGATGATCTTTCTTTTGGATTCGTTGCGTTGATTGAACAGCACGCTCAATCACATCCAGACTAGTGCGGAATGTATGTTTCTTTACATAGAAAGGCTCGTGAAACTGGCATGAGAACATCGGGTAGCGACTTGGCTCTGAACCCTTTGATTGCGGCTTTAAACGACCAATGTCCGCGGCCTCGGACGATCCTCAGTAACCTGCACGACTTCAACTCAACCGCATACACACCACGGCCACAACCTGTCCCATAACAACAGAGGCCTCTTCCAGCTATATAACGCACAGCTGGCTCACTCTATACGCTTTTCTATCGACTCTGTTATCTGCCCGAGCGTTTTATCTCATCACGCACACTGGAATCTGCACTGGAAACGAGGATCTATTTTGAAGTGGACACCACGTCTTCTGCCCAAAAACAGCAGCCACGACATAAGATATAATCTGTTATAATTGTCGGTATTCCACCCAATCATACTGTCAAGAGAAGCTGAATATGTATTCTCGTCACGCCACAATTGCAGAGTCAATTAGTACTGTGTATGGATGGCTACGAGTAACGCCTCTTCTGCAGGCTCATCCAGCCATGAACTGTCTTCGTTTGCCACCGCTGCGTTGCCCAGTGAATTCTATGTCACTGTAGACCTGTACTTGTCGAAGATGGCTATGCAAGCCCGTAAAGTGCGTCCGCGATGAGTCCCTTGCACCCCTCGCTTGATATTGAACTGAACTTGAAATGCTAGTCTCAAATACCTCGCAGGAAACCAGAAAAGCGCGACTCAATGAGGAGCGCAAGCAGCTCGGGTGATTTACATCAGCGGAAGATCAAGGGTGGGTCGCGCGATCTGTCGTTCAGGAGTGTGCTCTCACCGTGGTGGCCCCTTCCATTCTAGAGAAGGCAAGCTGGCTTGGTCTTTCCCGTGGGCACAGTAATGCGGAACAGTGGCGATCTGCTACGTGTAAACTTGTAGAAGAGGATGAGGGGTGCTTGCTGAATGTCTACCTGGATGTGCGTACGTTGAAACACGTCCCCCTTTACTGGCTAACATGGTTTTGGCGTGTAGGACACGGCTTTGTATCAATCTGTTTATGTTCACAAATTGAATCACACAGATATAAGACAGGTCCACCACTCCCTGTTTGACCGCAAAGACTGCCTCGGCATATTTTGCACCCCGTGAGCGACCATGCGCAATGTCGTGTCTCCTGGACTAATGCCGACGCATGCAGTGAACAAACATGGAATCCCACAGCGTTCACGGAGCCCCTATACCTTCATTTTTCAGATACCGAAATCCTGAATACCTGGGTGGTCTTGCTTCGTTCGTATGCCCAACCGGAGGTGTACGGGCGCTGGTTGTCCGCTCGCGACGGCGGTCTCTACCGCATGTGGCGGCAAGTGGAACTCGTATGTCTTCAGGGTCGAAATTTGGGCATCTCGAGGTCCACTTGGGACGACCCGTCTTGTGCAGACGCAGAAGCGCGGGAGGGCGACTCAATCGACCTCGACATCTACTGCGACTTCCTTGTGAACAACACCCTGTCCGGACGGACGACAGTAAAGAAAGGGCTGGGTTCACCCGACTGGCACGAGAAGTTCTCCTTTACCGATCTGCCCCCTTTCGAGAATCTGGAGATTCTGATTTTTAGGGAGAAGCGGTTGTTGAAGCCCGTGCTCATAGGAAGCACGATTATTCCGCTTATGAACTTTCGTCGTGGAGAGCACATAGAGGGCTGGTTCCCTGTACTCGGTGGCCAGGGTTATGCTGGAGTGGTCATGGGAGAGATCAGACTGAAACTTAAAGTCGATGAGTAGGTGATTCTCCGCTTTTGTGGATAGGACCAATACTGATCCCTCGCAGAGAGATAATATTGCCTTACGCTATGTATTCTGACATGTTGAAGGTGCGTGTGGAGACGTGTCTTGACGAGTAGTCCAATTACCTACCCCCGAATAGGCACTCCAAGCCAAAAACCTATTAGATTGGGTCGCGGAATTGGACAGCAAGCTGGAGGTCAAGAATATCTCCGACCATATCATCGCTATCGCGAAGGCAAAGAATATATTAATGAAGAATATCATGGAGCTTGCCGACCGTGAGGTCGACGGAACACCACAGTGTTCGTACCATCTAATACAATAATCTATAATATATCGCGATGCTGACGCCTTCACGTAGCTCATGGTACCTTGTTGTAAGTCGTTCCGCTCATAAAGTATCTTCCTCACTGAACTGCCGTAGCCGAGGTAATACGGTCTTCACCAAGACAATGGAGATCCTTATGGTTGCTCAGGGAGGGTCTTTCCTGGAAGCCAGCATTGGCTCAGTGATTCGCCGGTTATGTTCGGAGAAGGTCGCAATAGAGATCGACCCAGCGCGAAGTCAAAAGAACTCGAAAAACGTCGAAAAGCAGTCGGATCTCCTCGTCTTTTGGTGCCAAGAATTCTGGAAATCAATATACGAAGCTCGCAAACGCTGTCCAGAGTGAGTGGTCTTTGTGTACTCATCATCTGGTAGCGGGTGGACCATCGCAGCGAAGACGCTAACAGAGCCACAGTGATATGCGCAAGTTATTCGGCCATATACGACAGCTCATCGAGACACGCTACGGAGGCGAGAACAAGAATCCGGACTTGCCATGGCAAGGTGTCTCGTCTTTCCTGTTCCTGAGGTTCTTTGTACCTGCCATACTGCATCCTCATCTCTTCGGTATCTGGCCGGGTACGTCTACTGGCTCATATATCACACGCACCTGGTCTAAAGCCCCACGCAGGTCTAACAGAGGAGTCCGTGCAACGGACGCTCACTCTGATTGCGAAAGTCATGCAAAGCTTGGCAAATCTGAACATGGTAAGCATTGTTCCCGATTGCTCTATTGATCCTATCTCAGGCCGTTTTATAGACTTTGCAGAAGGAACACTACATGCGGCCCGTGCAAGAATTCCTTACGAATAGTAACAATACCATGATTGACTACATCGTCTCAGTGTCTTCTCCTGAAACGTCTCAACAAGAGGCTCTCCCAACTCAAGTGCTCGACAGACATGAAAGGGTCCGGATCATGAACACACTGCACCAAAGACATAGTAAAGCCCCAATCCTGCACCGGGAAGCGATACCTCTACTACCTCATATGGTTGATCTCCCAAAACATCTGGCGGTAATAGGCTCCGTTGTCGTCCGCCATACTCGGCGGAAGCTCCCGAATAGAACTGGGGTGGCAGCGGAAATAACATTTGATGAGTTCTGTTCTTCGTGTCTACAAGTCGAAGAACAGGCTTTGCGGCGTGTCAGCCAGCTCGCTAGCAAGCGAAGACCACATAACCCGTCTAGCTCCAAATCCCCATCATACGTTAGTGTGGGCACACCCTCCCCTATCGCCGCATCCAACCGGGAACGCAAGAGCTCCTTGCCGAACAAGTTGCGTTCCAAAAGGAGGCCACAACGGCCTGCGACAGCGCCTGATACGGCGGTCCAATTAGTAGATTCCTCGGACGATGTATCTCTGCCCTCGAGTCCAACGCTCGCCACATACGATGCTTCGCTTGCGGATAATAGGATACCTAGATCTCCCCCTCCCTCTAGTTTTCCCCGAGATTTCTTGCCTCACTCGATGCCTGCACCACGACCGACCTTCATGCATCATCCGAGGTCTACATCGACAGATTCGGCCCTTTCTCGCGAAAATACACCGTCGAGAACACCGTCGGCAGGCGTGGATAGTCTTCATCACGACGCCGCCTCAGATAACCCGGACGAGTCAATGAGGAAAGCGAGGGGATTACTACGCGGTATTCTTCGGAAATGACATTCGTATGGATATTGTCTAATATATTTTGGGCACACCCCACGAAGAACTAACTTGCGGGTCCCGTTAGCGTCTTGGGTTGGAATATTCTTGCTTTTCACGCATGTGCTGCGTCACTTGGATCCCCCGCAGCCCGGACAAGATATATAGTGCCAGTGCTAATCAAGGACTGCGTTGTCGCGTATCTATACAATTAGTATTACGTTGGTATCGCCTATCATCCGTGCTATACTGCCAATGAAGGCATCCTCGAAAGATCCATGCATACAGATAGGTAAAATATGAGTAGTAGTACGAAGTAGACAACAGTAACCAAAAGTGAAAGTGATGCTATACAGGAGTATCGGCACTGAGCGGTTTTTGGATCATCTTCTGGACTTCAGCAGCAACACTCTCCGATGTACTGCGCACGGTTATGCGACACAGCTATGGAATCGCAACTTTAGCTTGTCTGTGACGTACGAGAATGGCATCCGACTTACCTTCGCTTCCTTGTTTGGTTCCAGTCTGAGGAGGCAACCGACCTTTCCGTCTGCCGATGTATGGAGGATGCCGGCTGCGACCGTGTTTGTCGGACTGGGGTCAATGCCCTCTAAGACATTCAGTGAACAACCAATGATAACCTGGCGCTGTTTCGCTACGTCGATATGCCCTGCTTCATTTAGCGATATAGGGAAGATACTTTGCGCTTCCCGTGGTGGGCCTCCAATTAGCTTCCACCGCTCAAAGAAGTCGGCCTGGCCGAGCTTGACGTGTTCGATGAACTTGGTGATCACGATGGGTAGTCGAATGGAGATGGCTTGGTGAGCGCCAGCGAGGAATGATACGCTCAGGATTGGAGGGGTAGTAAACACCTTCTTGCATTCTATGTTCACCAACTGCTGGGTCTGCGTACGCGGTCCTATGACGCTGGGTGCGAGTTTAGCGAACGAAACTGACAGCGCATCGGGTTCTTCAACATGCAATGTAGTTGTGAATGACGTCAAAGGAGCTGATATCTTGTTGCCAATGTAAATGGCGAGTTGCCCGATATGCCCATGATAGCGCGACTTGATACCAATCTGTATCTGTACGTCTTCGTAGAGCACCCCTTCCGAACTGCATACGAGCTTGTCGAACCAGCGATCTACATTTGGATTGGCTGTAAGTCTGGGTATGCCCTTCTCTGCTAGGACGGCAGACGAGGCGTGCTCCAAGTTGTGAGGAAGATGAGTACCGGTCGGAGACGATGTAAGGTCGAGTCCCATGAGAGAACTTGCGATATCTTGTGAGACGTC
The DNA here is from genome assembly GCA_011032875.1 of Phlebia tremellosa. Classification (NCBI taxonomy): domain Eukaryota; kingdom Fungi; phylum Basidiomycota; class Agaricomycetes; order Polyporales; family Meruliaceae; genus Phlebia; species Phlebia tremellosa. Next base: position 402,486 of record JAAIFI010000001.1, on the reverse strand, counting down.
CGGGGTTGTGCCATGACCGTTTACGTCGCCCAACGTCGGCTTCCTAGTTAGTCGTTTGGAGACGCTTCGTTCCAAGTTTATGTCCTTGCCGCCGTGTATCCAGGTACGTTTATCCTCGGTATCAGAATGTTTTCGGTTCAGGCGTCCAAGGAGAGCGCTTTCTCTTGGCGGGAACGGAGGTATTTCCTCGCAGACGTTCTGCAGTAGCTCATCGTCATCCGGTCGAGTAGCGAGGGCATAAAACTCGCATGCTCGTTGTTGCAAGTCAACGTCCAGAACGTGCCGGTATCGTTCGAATACGTTAACGAGCTGAGCTTTGATTTCCGGAAAGACATTCACCCATTTGATGTATGTGGATAAGAGGAGTGCGCGTGTCGGAGCCATACAGAATTGGGATTTCGAGTGTAACACCTGGAACTGCTCAATAGGACTGTAACCTGGCTCGTTGGCAATGACATGGCCATATTCCCCGAGAATGTAGCCTTGAAAAGCGGTCAGGATGATAGCGTGCACCCAAGCTAAGTGGGACTTACCGCCAACTTTGACCAGGCTTTCATGAGAAGAAGGTGATTTGAGATACTCAAACACAACCCGTGCCGCGTACGGTTGGAGGTCTTCAGTATTGGTGACGATTTGTACGACGCGGTACCACACTTCGTCACCAACATGATCACCCGCGGCACTGATCAGTTCCAGTATCGTGTCGACGTACCACTTGTAAGTACTAGCGTATTTCTCGGTGAGAATAGCAATTTTGAGCACCATCTCCTCGCGAAGGCCATAATCCGCAACCTTCAGATATCGCAGCAGTTCGCCCACAATAAGCTCTGAGTTATCGACATCGCACATGCTGTACAGCAGATCAAGAGCTCTCCTGCGGACAGAGATATCTTTGTCACGGAGTGACAGGATGATGGTACCCTGATGTCTCTTGATGGCTTCCAAATGATCTGTCCGGGCAGCGAGATGGGCCATCGTATCCAATCCTAGATATCGCACGTTGGTCTCCTTGGAGCTAATGAACCTAGCGAGGAGGACAGTGGCGGTCGAAACCAACGGTGAATTCGTGTCCAGATGTATAGCAACACCGATGGCTTCGAAGAGTACTGCATGTTGAGCATTATTATGTTGGACGTTCCTAGACGGTTCAGCGCAGTTCTTCATGATAGTCTGGAGTACCTCAAGTAAGATGTTTCGTAAAGCCGGGTCCTCTATACATAGGTGAGTGATGAGAGTATCCGAAAAGATGAAGCATGAGATAGAATACCTGTCGGTGGATAGTACTGCAGTAGGCGAAGCAGCTTGACCTGCAGCCAAGGCGATGGTACTTTGTAGTACGCATACGTTGCGGCATATTCGTGCTCGACTACCAGCTATGTCATAGATATGTCAGATATGACGATTGACGTCAGTAAGGCTCGACTCACTCGATTGAGTCGATCTACAGCCTTCTGATAGCAGACTGCATACGCTTCAAGGTGATCCTGAGCCAAAGCCATGACCAAACTTGTGACACAGATGACAACACCCTGTGAAAGCGTATATATAAGCAGAGAGGAGCCGATGACAATCATCCACTTACAAGGTCCGTGTCGTCCATGAGAGATACGATACGCAAAGCCCACTCAGCGGCAGGTATGACTTCCGGATGTTTGCGGTATAATCGAAGGAGCGTAAGCGCAGCTTTCTTGCGTACAAAGGTCTGAGATGTGCTGTTCCGCGTTCAGGCATGTTACACGAAACGATATTCAATCAAGAGATACTCACGGTGAGATGAGTAGTCGATGGACGTCATCAGCGAGGGCTTCGGCCATCTCTTGACCGCCAACGTTGGCAATTGCATGCAATGCCAAACAATTGTATATCTCGTTGTTATCATTGAGGTCCTTTCTGATTGAATTTACGACTAGCCGTAGGAAGTCGGAGTTTTCGTGCATAAGGAGAGTGACGGCCAGGTAGCCCTGAATAAGGCAGATGAGTACGGACTACACCAAGCTCAGCACGCGACGTACAATTTGCTTCTCGCTGTACTTTGTACTTGAGATGAGATTCACGGCTTCCATATGTCCAACATCGACTTTGTAGCCAAGGATATAGGTGAAGATGACCTTCGCGACGTATCTTCAATGTCGCACACGTCCAGTGTTAACAAGAAGTTATCTTGATACAATTTAGAATCTTACTTCTTCTTCTGGTATCCGTCAAGATTACCGTCTACGAGAGATGTTCAGCCATTGCTATTCAAGTCAGGACATGCACACGGACCTTTGAACCTCTTCCTTATATTCGCCATCTCTTTATTGATTCTCTTCTCTTCCAGTTCTCGTACTCGCGCACCACGGATATCTGCAATGAACTGAAATCGCGCTCAGAGGCAGTACAACACGGTATGATGTAATATGCCTACCTGCGTCAAGCCTCTCATGCTGGTCGCCATCCTTGCAACCGCTGCAGCAAGAAGCCTTGTACAAGAATATTATAGGAACAAGTGTGATAATGAGACCACTAGACAAGCGAGAGAAAGCAGTCCAGGAAGTTTCGCCGTTGTCTTGCTTCACGTCGTTGAGTTCACGATTACGGTATATTGCTACTGAGTAAGTAGTAGGGTAGTAGCTCGTCTGCTCATCGTGCCGCTTTAGCGCCTCGTCAAGCACGTGTCTGAAGGACCCCGGAAACAGGGCTATCGCCCTCTTACTTTCGTATTATGGTTAGAGATATCTAGTATACACACGAATACAGTATGCGAGGGGAGCTGTAAAAATGCGACGACGTTCATAATCTATCGAAACCAACTCTGCAAGTAGTAGCAAGAATCATGTCAATTGACAAATTACATAACATCCAAGATCACCTCAATCGACTAGGTGTACTCGGCCGTGAATGGAACTGTCCAGTGGGTCCATGGTGAGGGGTGGTGTATCCGGAGCGCGTGCCATTACCCATCGGGGGTAGTCGTCCAGGTCGCCAGCCAGGAGATGATATTGGCGTACCAGGTCGAGAATTATGTCTGGACTGAGTGGCAATCCGGTAGTTGTTGTACTCAGTCAAAACCCGCACGATGTCTCGTGTCATCAGATCCAATTCCTGTATTTCCGTTGCTGTTAAGGCAGAGTCGCTGCCTGCATCATCGTCCTCGTCGCCAGACTCGTCTTCGCGTCCATCGTGCCTATTAGTGATCCTCTGGTGCACGAAGTTCTTGGTTTGAGCCTTGATGATGCCTTGGAAGACACGCAGCATACACGACTCCATGAGGACTTTAAGACGCTCAAGATCGTCCAGAGCGTCCAAGCTGCCCACAATGGGTAGCCATTCATCACATTCTAATCCTTTGCGAGTGACGTCGAGGTGGTATGCGCCGAATAGGATGTAGGTTAGGGGATCTAGGCGTGTGGTAGTCACCAGGTACATATTGGGATTCTTCTGTCCTGTCACCGACAGATTTTGCCGCTTCTCGACGAAGGCGATGAGCTCCTTTTCTCTATGAGAGTCCTGCTCCTCGACATCGAGTCGTTTGCGATTGTTCACACTCGAAGGGTGAATCATGACCATCTAGATATTCAACACGTCAGTCTTATTTCTTCAACACCATCACTATACACTAACCTTGTCCTGAGCTGTCCGGAGAGAGATTGATCCTGTTCGGATCGCAAACTTGGGTTGCAAAGCGATAGCAATCAGCGCCACCAGTACGGGTAACGACTCCGCATGCTGGTTCAACTCAGGAGGGACAGTCAGCGAGCTCCTTGGGCCGCGGGGTACGTCCGAAGAGAGGACTCCGCCTGCCGAGACATCGATGACGCCTATGCTGTAGAGCGTTTGGAGTAATTGTGTCTTGACTTGATGGACCGACATCAGTGTGGGCTTCGAGAGGAAGTTGGTTACGCAGAAGCTGTTCGCGGCCATGTATTGACCCCTCGATTGCATCTCCCACCAAGCGTTATAAGCCCGCAACATAGCGATTGCGTCAGAGCGGTATTCATCAGGGCTGAACGAGTTCTTGCAGGCGGCAGCCTCCTTCTTCAGATGAATAGGTGAGAGGAAAGGATCCCGGTTGGTGAGCAGCGCCGCAAGCGTGAGAGCTGGCTCCAGGCACTTGAAGAAGCAGCCATATAGAACAAGGCGTCCCATTTGCACATCGAGAGGGAGCTGAAGAAGTACGCGGCCAAGAGAAGTTAACTGCTTCTTGCTATCCAAGGCACCGACCATCTTCAACGACTTCATGGCAGCCTCGACGCGCTCCACGGCAGGAGGTTCAATGGTTGCTTCCAGAACTTCCTCGACAGTCATGCCAGGGAAGTCTAACGCCTTGACATGCATTACGACGTTACTGAGGTCGACCCTCTTCATCTCTACCATCTGGTGTGTCTCGAGAGCGTCGGCACGCTGACGAGTCAAGAGACCGTAGTATTCTCCAGGTCGATGCCGTCCTGCACGTCCCGCCCGCTGGTTGAGATTCGACTTTCCGACAGGAGCGGATACGAGAGATGATATGTGCTTCTCCGGATTATATCTCTGCTCCTTCAGTTTTGCGGTATCGACGACGTAGACGACATCAGGAATGGTGACGGAGGTCTCGGCGATGTTAGTGGATAGAATGATACGCCGTTGTCCCTCGGGCGGTGGATCGAAGACAATCTGCTGCTCGGCGACTGGAATACTGGAGTGGAGACAGTGAATGCTGAACTTTGAGGAGTTGAAGTCGAGCCCTAGAGACATGCCTCGCAACGCTTTCTGTACAGCCGAGATGTCTTCCCATCCGGGAAGGAAAACAAGTACATGTCCGTCCGAGGAGTTGCGAAGAACGTGTGAAACAGTGAGCGCGACAAGGGGGGCAGGCACGTCGACGTCTTCATCTTGCTTGAGTGTTGAGCTGAATCTCCCACCTCGTCTGATATCGACTCCAAGTAACGAGAGCAGGGAGGGAGGGTCCAAAGAGGCGGTCAAGTACTTGCGCACGTTATCGTCATTGAAAACCATACGTGAGGCTTGAGGTGCGGATTTGGCGATGTCGGAGATGAACTCGTCGAGGAAGTGTTTTTCTACGGGGAATGAACGACCTGGAATCTCCGTTACGGTAGCGGGGAGATTATTATCGTCCTTGAAGTACTGCTGGAAGAGACTGGGATCGATGGTGGCGCTCATGAGGACGATCTTTATTGGCAAGCCTCGGGACTTGCGGTCTGCCAGTAACCGTTTCAACACGACCAGGAGAAGATCAGTGTCAACATCCCGCTCATGTACCTCATCCACAAGGATGTGCGTCACGTCATCCAACGCCCGGTCGTGGCGCCCTCCAAGCAGGTCATTCTGCATCCTCTTCAAGAAAATACCAGTTGTGCAGAACGTGATACTTCCATGGGGTTGAGGAAGATTCGTCTCGAAACGGACCTGATAACCAACAGACTGGCCTGTACTCTCCCCTCTTTCCGCAGCCACACGGTTCGCGACACTGATCGCGGCAAGACGACGGGGCTGCGTGCAGACGATGTTGCACTTGGCTCCTTCTCCGCGTTCTATCCACTCGTCCAGGATAAGCTGTGGAAGTTGGGTTGTCTTACCAGATCCCGTGGTGGCCATACAAATGGTGACATCGTTGTCTTTGATGTGGTCAAGGACTGCTTGTGCCTTGGTGTAGACGGGTAGACTTGAACGAGTATGACGCATCTTCTCCATCTTAGGGTCCAGAAGGTACTCCTGTCGTCTAGCCAGGAGTTTCTTTGACTTCTCTTCTAGGAACGCTGCAGTGGCCCTGCGGCGGCTTGGCGGGACGTATAGAGACGGAGCGGGTTTGTCCTCCTCGAACGCATTCGGATCGTCGTCGCCCGTCATCAGCGAGCTTATTCTAGGCCGGTTCTTGTAAAGTAAACTGCTTTTGATGTCCGCACATAGTGTCTGTATTCGATCTTCGAGCCTATCATCGACTTGAAGAGTGACCGCAGGAGCCAGTCCAAGATCCCGACCAGTCTTAGCGTCCTCCACGAACTGCTTCCACAAGTCAACATCGCAACTCTCTAGATATTTTGCGACATCAACGTAACAGGTTTCTGTAGCGAGTTTCTTGTTTGTGGCGGTACCCATCCCGATGCGCCGGCCACCAACCGTCATGACAGCTTCCCATATGTTCTTACGCTCCGTGTACGCAATGTCTGGCTTTCCAAAATTGAACCGTCGACAGTAATAATCCATAAACTGTCGTGCTCGCTGGAAGTCGATCACAGTTCCGTCCGTGAGAGTGCCTTCGGTTGGTGATAACTCTAACTTCGGTTGTTTTGGAGCCGATGTCTAAGTTCAAACGTGTAAGACTTATTGCATGACGCATAACGGGGCGGAGCACATACCAAGTCTCGACCGTCTAGGATATACAGCATACAAAGGGACGCCATTGCTTCGGCATTTTTCTGCCTGGGATGGTCTCCATACGATACGAAGGTCTCTCCTTCGAAATCAATCGTCATCTTTACTCTGCAGAGGATGAGCGTTGACGGTCAATAGATACTCTATGGACCCAAGCGGACAACGTACCTCCAAACGAGTTGTCCATCAGGAGTGTACATTTCTGATGACTGACAATCCGCTTTCAATGACCGAGCATTGCACCAATTCAGGAGCGCAGACTTCGGATTGTCTACCCATCCTGATTTGAGCGGCTTCTTCTCGTAAGCCTCCTTAATATAATCTTGAGTATGCACAGGTCCAACTATAGTCTCTATGTGCGCATCGCGTCTTGAAGCCTTCCCACGTCTCTTGACAGAAGACTTGGACGCATTGGAGAACCGGCCTGATGTCTGCGGGTGATGCGTGCGCGCCAAAGAGCCTTTACTCGAGTGCTGGTGTTGGGACATCGTCTCCTCGACACGCGGAACTTTCTTGGGTGGTGGTGTAGGGGTAGCAGAACGCACTCCGAAGGATTGCGCGTGGATGGATTGGGAAGAGGAGCGGTCAGGAACGTCGTCGAGGGCGTAGGCGTTCTGAGAGTGAGACCGCTTGAGATGGGAGGCGAGAGAGGACGATGAAGAAGCTTGTAGATGTCTGGATGGGTCGAGTGGCATGAGGAGGCGCTGCCTGTGTCGTAGTATGAAGGACAGGCGCATAGATATCATCCACTGGTCGAACTATGCTCGCGCAACTGCCAAGAGTTACTGCCCACGCAGAGTGTGATGAAAGCGGATGTCAACGTGTTCCAGACACAGTAGTAAAAGTAATTCTCTGTCGCCAACAGCCACTGCTGCTTTTTTCTGTGTAGGAGGTGAGACGGTGAAGTCAGAGGTCTAAGAACTGGGACGCTCTCTTGCCCATGTCGTATTTGCCTTAGACGCCTAAACGTACAGGCGGCAATACCCGGCGCTGATCCGTCTTCAAGCACCAAACGGCCGAATGTCCTCGAGCACCCTCGACATAGGTAATGCTTACACGAAAAGGTCACAGTTGCCCCCGACTAGAGGCAGATATATTCGAGACTATCCAGTTCTATCATTCTGTCCAGTTTGAATTATTTATGTACTTGAAAGTCGTAGACTAATACTCCTGTATCGTAAACTAGTGATCAAAAGGCTGATTTGGCCAAGCCTCGGCAGCCGAGTCAATGCTCTGCAAGTACTTGAGCTTGATAGTCGCGTCCTTCGCTGCTGACCAGTCCTTGGCATCTATTGCTGCCGACAGGGTGGGTAAAAGCTCGTTGATTTTCACTGCAAGACGAGAGATTGTTCGTCATGGCTATGATTTGACAGTGAAGATGAAGCTTACCAAGGTTGTCCCGTCGTATCCGATCAACTTCTTCGCGTGTCTCTGCATTATCCAGCTCTTCTCTGGATTCCATAACTTCCATGATGAGTGCGGTATCGTCTACATTATCGGACTCTCCAATGGTGACCCCTTGGAGCTGCAAGATATACTCAGCACGAGTATATGGATTTGTAAGAGTCCCATATGCTCTATTGACAATGCCGGACATTCCGGCAGCTAAATCTTGAGCTCCCTACAAACGAATGATACGTCAGAGACATTCTCTGACTCTCGAAATCTCATACTCACCGCCTCTTTTCCTGACCATTTGTCAGGGTGAACCACACGCTGCAGGTCTCTGAAGCGATCCTTCAGAAGGCTGGTGTCCACATCGAAAGGTTTGTGCGAGGAGGATATACCCATGATATCATAGTAGGTCACGGATGGAGGCAAGGGTGCGATGTAGGAACACCGCGGACATGCCGGTAGTGGGGTTGGGAGAGGTGCGGAACAAGAGGGACATGTCTTGCTCAACGATGAGGAACGAGAAGCGAAAGCACTGTATTGTCGACGATGCTGATTATACAAAGATGATGGAGGTCGTTGGACGATTGGGAGGAGTGTGCAGGGACGATAATGTGCGGAGGTCAAGGCTGGCAGAATAGGTTTGACTGAAATTCTGGTCGAGAGTCTGGAAGCAGATGAACGCAACATCGCAAGACGATAAAGTGTTACGTAACGCAATCACGATCACTTCATAGATAAGATGTAACCCTAGTCTAGGAGCACGCCTATATACGTCAAGCCAATATTGTCACTGGCGCTAAAGGACCTGCGCCCGACCATGGTGACCGACTCCTCAAGCTCGTCCTCGGTCGCTGGCAAATCGAATCTCGTTCATAATCCTATAATTCCTTCGCCGGATTCTGTTATACAAGATGTAAACTTTCATTCAGATCAGCTTCACACGCGTTTGTCTGCGAAACGTCCGCTCCTTCATCTCTCTCTGCACAGGAAGAAGAGGCAGAGAAATGACCAGGCCGCTGGACGAAGCAGCCCAGAACATAGTCACAACGATTCGAGTCAGGCTACAGACACTGAGCCCATAGATATGCCTTTCGTACAACTTGGCGACGCTGTTGTATATTCCGCTGAACTCGAGGAAGACTACAGCAGGGACGTGTACAGATGGGCTGTATTGTACGAGAACCAGAGAGGGTACGCCTGCCTTTAATATGTTCAACGACACACACAGACATCGATTGTCCCCAGAATAACCATGTTTTCCACGCCCTATTATTCTCCGTTGTCTCTTCTACCCATGGATCCACCGTCCTTCACGATACCGTCCACGTCCAAACCGACGCGCCATAGTCAGCCCACGGTGTCGCTCACGTCATATCCGCTTCCAGACGGCGATTGGCGATGGGTATCGGAGGCTTGGATGGTGGACATGCGCGGGGCAGGCGAGACACAATACGATGGCTTCGAATACAACTGGTTCTTCCGAACAAGGCACTGGCGTTCTGAGGTCGGATCGTTGAACGCAGGAGGTTGGGTCCGGCGGAGACGATGGGTGAGGCTCATGATGCGCCCCGCCAAAACCTCACATCGCACGGAGGCCTCCAGCACAGCGCCTACACCTCATATGCTGTATCAAAACATCATGCATATGGAACATGTCGAGGCGGGAATGACTCGTCCTCCATCTGTTGCTTCAGTATCAGGCGAGAGCGACGGCGAGGGTGCCGACATATGGCGTGGGGATGCGGAAGACGATTGGTTTAGGTGTCATTCGGTCCTCAGGAAACTCGGTACAGATGGGAAGCAGCTCGAGCTTTGGCGACACTGGCTTGGATGTCAGCCTGAAGATAAAGGGAAGAGGCCACAAATACCGCAACCACAATGGACAGAAGACGAGCAACATGCTTCATCTGAGACATCTGACGATACCACAAGCACTCCGCTTGCCGAGGTCCTTCAGGACATAGGATTCCAGCCAGACGTACAACGCGTGACAGCCATCCTGCGTAATCATGTAAGTCATCCATTGAGGCCACTTAACACGAGAAAGCTTATATGTCTCGTAGGCTGACGACATTCTCAATCTATTCGTCTTCCCGGATTCTCGTACTCATTTCCTTGAGATCGTCACACTTGCAGGTCTCCTTCCCGATCTGAATTCTGGTCTTACTCTCTCCGACCCTTCGCAAATATTTGACTTTTACAGCTCGTCCCAGAGTTTAAGCATGCTGACAGCTCAGTCTTCTTGACGCCGCCGACGAACTACAGCTCATCTTTGATACCCTATGAATGCGGCCTCTTTTCTGCCTTTTCGCTGTCGAGCTTTGCTTCTGCTATGCCTTCGTCTTTGCTAGCTCTGTTTATAGTACTCTGATCGCGTTGCCTGTGTTTTAATCCAGTGTTCTGCGTCATCGTTATGATATGCATGTGATAAGTTCCTGCCATCAAACCTCAAGTTTATCGTTGAAAGCTAATAAATAGCGACCTCATTCCGCCCACATACACATGTCTCTTGCGTCCTGCTTATGACCATACTCCTTAGACGTACCCATGTCCAACCATCATGAAAAGCCACCCAGGAAGCACCTAGTTTCAAATGATGCACTGTTCGCCTCCCTACGCGCGCTTCCCGACGACCATCCTTTTAACGTCTCCTTGAGGACCTATGCACTTGCTTTGTCGTTCTCGCTCGGACCCGCTCTTTTCTCCTTAGTGGCATCCGGGAAGGTATGTAGCAAAGGCCCCGGGACACTACTTCATGTTCTCAAACGAGAACTCGGCGCGTCGGGGTTCGCGTTCGCAATGACGGTTGGCGTAGGAGGGGGTGTGGCGTTACAGCGTTTGTGGGACGCTTGGGAGAGGACGTATAAGCAAGGCGAGGCAGAGCTCGAGGTGCCGAACCAGGAGCTTTCTGTTCGCGGGAAGGTTGAACTGTGGATATCGCGGTTGAAGCACTCTCAGAAAGCGTTCGCCGCGAATGCAATTTCAGCAGCACTCGCCATCCTCTTGTTGCAGTCCGGGATTCCTCGTTCTTTCAAGTCAACGAATGACAAGAAACGAACGTCTGCCACCTTGCCCTTGACGTTGCTGCTCCTTGTCCGCGCCATGGATGCCGTTGTCCGCGCGACCTTCTTCCCAGTTGTAAAGGCCACAGATGACGAACAATCGGCAAAACGAGTGCAAGAGAGAAGGCAACGTTTGACATCAAAGATAGACTCGTTTGTCTTCTGGGCTTCTACCGCAAGGTCCGTCCTTAGCATTTCTCACGTGTTTACGCCTCATTCTCTAAATAGGATTATGTGGTGCTTTTTCTACGAACCGCAGAGGTTATTACATTTCCTAAGTAGATGAAAGCGCTTGACTAACTTCGCATTCTTCACAGGCTTCCTCGATCGTATAATAAGTGGTAGGTGTTACTCTAAGTAGCCCGTCATATGTGTTCTGACCATTAAATTGATAACAGGATCATGGCAATAGCCAACATTGACCCTCGCATTCTTGCGGCTCTACGCGCCATCCGCAGTGGTGAATGGTCTTACAGGACCGGTTCCTCCGCCTATCCAGACTTAGTTTCCTCACTCGCTCGGGATATTGGTTATCCTAGTACTTGGGGTGATATCTCTCGCATCCCCGCATACGGTAGTCCTCGTGCCAACAATGCTTGGAAGGCATTGGGAGTGAATAGCCGTGCAGGTCTCGGCGGTATACCTTGCGAGCTTGTTCACGGCGGCGTGGGCGGAGAGAGTTGTACCGCAAATGCTGCGTTACGCGGTGCACAAGCATTCACCAAGGCTATTGCAATCTATTTGCCTGTATGTGTCGTTCAACTCATTATCATCTCGTCTCTGACACTGCCGCGATCCAATTTTAGGTACACTTCCTCCCAATTATAATCTCCCGTCCACGCAGCCTCCTTCGGCTTCCAAACGTCCTCTCGACGCTCCTTTCCGTCCTTCGCAGCGCATCTTTCTTATCCACCTTCGTCTCTTCAATATGGATATCTGTATGTCTCACAAGGACGCTGCTTCTGGCACGTCTTTTCCCTTTCATCTCGCATGATTTCTGGGACGGTCCTTTCGGGTGCACGTTTGCCGGGAGCTTAGCTTGTGGCGCCAGTATATGGGTCGAGCAGGGAAGACGGCGAGGCGAGATGGCGTTGTATGTCCTACCGCGCGCCCTAAGAGCGCTGCTACCGGAGCAATGGTTGAAAACGGGGCGCAGAGTCAGACTACTTGAGAGGTGATTTCTAAGCTGCGATCATGAACACACAATACTGAAGTCGTCCTTTGTTGTCGCTCAGGATAGCGTTCGTGTTGTCTTTGGCAACGCTTCTCACCATATCGACGTCTCGACCGGACGCGTTACGCGGCCTTTCTCGATGGACGTTGGCGTTCGTACTGAAGGGACGCAATGCGGGCACTTGGAAGCGCAAAAGCGTTCCCAACGCTCAACCGACTTTAAGTTCGCCTGGTGAGAGCCAGACACAATCCCAACTCTGACTTCTCAGTTGTGGGTCTACATCTCAACGGCCGGTCGAGCCCATATTATTTGTATCGCATATCAGCGATGATACCACGGTTCAGGCCTTCAGGGCGCGACAGAATTGCCCATTTGTCTGGCAAGAGAATCTGCACAGTCATACTATAATATTATCCACGCCACATCTGCAATAGATGGTCATAGAAAGAACAGCTCGCTACCAGAGTATCCTCCGTTGTGCTAGACGAAAATGACCAGTCTGCACCGTACGCCATAGATTCATGTTTGTCGAAGCGCCTCGATACTGAGTGAGAGTCTACCTGAAGCGGCCCCTCCCCTCCGAGATCGAAGCGGAGGATCTTGCATCCGTCGTGCATGCATGCAACAAGCAAGTCATTTTTTCGCGTCGCTGATGGGTGCCACTTAACGCGCCAAGCTCCTCCGCCCACGTCCGCCTGGGTCAGAGGTTTCATTGGATTTCGTGCGTCGAACAAGCGTACAGTGTTGTCATAACTAGAAAGTGTCATCATTGCTGGATGTATGATGCGGTGGATGAGAACATACCTCCCAACAGCCATTAGATGTTCAATGAATGGATGACTCTGTATAGTCGTCACTCCAGCATCAAACCTGTCCGTTATAAGAATTTACGGTGGTGTAAACAGCTGCGAAGGACCATACTTTTTGTTTGTAAACGTCGCTTGGGAGAAACCGGCACGAATATCCCATCCACGCATGGTCAAATCGTCTCCACCTAAGCAACCGGAATAAAGATGTCAATCAGTCGTGCCTGTGAAACAATACTATATTGGCTTACCGGAGTATACTATGTTCGTATCCCAGTAGTTCCACGCAGCGATCCAAGGTTCATAGTCGTGAGCATGCCATGTATCTGTAACAGACAGTCCACGGTCCTGGCCTTGACGCAAAAGAGCCAAGGAACCGTCTGAAAGAGATACTACCATATTCCCGAGGTCACTAAAAGGAGTTAGACCCTTAGTTCGCAGAGAGCGACGGTGGCTACGTACGAATTTGAATGTCTCCTATTTGACCAGTCTAAAGACAAGACGAGGACTTCGGACCCAGCAACACTGATCCGCTGAGTCTGATTCAGGTGTGTCTGTTCCCAATGTCAGAGACCTTTTCGAACTAGTGTTGCATCACTTACAGATCCAAGATCGTACTCATGTAAAGTAACATGACCCTCGGAGTCTGCTATACCAAGCACGGGGTTTACAGATGGTTCTCTATGGCACCTACTCGTCTGAATAGACATATTGACCACATACTTCGCGCCACTCACCATTTCATATCCAGAACGGCAGGAAGAGGTGTCTCCTGGACCAGAGAGCTGTACTGACATAGCATTAATAAGGTTGTTGCATGAACATGTTTTGTTTGTGAGATTTCGACCTACGGATCATCTTCATTCTCTATGGAAAACAGGAGACATTTGCCCCGTCTCGTCTGTTTGGCACGACCGTCTACTAGTGTCGCGTCTTCTTCAAGCTGTCCAGAATGATCGGGTTTCTCCAGGTTGTATGTTCCACATACGAACATATGTGTCGCATTTGGATGGGGGCAAAATTCAACTGAATCTGCCGGCCATATCGTGTCGAAGCTTGACAATGACATTGAATTGAAAGAGGTGCGGAGGATAGATTGAGTGTAGTGGCGATCGCGAGCAGAATATGGGCGCTTTCGCGGAACTGCGATCAACGCCAGCGGCAGTGTCCTCGCCGCTTGCCAACACGAAGCTTGCTCCCAACATCCACCAGCACATCCCACGCACCCAAGGTATCCGCCACTCAACTCGTTCTGACCCAGATATGGCGGATTTCTTGCAGACTCTTGACCCGGCCAAGTTGGTCCTTGTGCAAACGGTGCGTTATCCGACTTTCTTGACTTGCCAAGGAACTCAACGTTCACGCCATAGGGACTGGCCATGTTGACTAGCGCATTTACTGCGCCGGTGTACAACCTTCCTCTCTTTCTGTTCGGTATTTATGCTCAAGAGAGCGCAGAAGCCGTGCAATCGGCGCAAACAGTGAGAATTCTCGCCGGTTAATTTAGGAAAAGAAGCTGAACTCATCTTCAAATTAGTTCACCGCCCTTCTCGTCTTATCTTTCGCCTACGATATCGTATTCATGGCCCGAAACTATCAGAACTGGTTTATAAGGACGGTTACTATCATAAACTTGATATTGAAGGTTCGTTACCCGCACTGTCTACCACTACATTCGACTAACTGACGCATGCTTCAGATCCCCACCTTCTTCGCGTTCGCAATTGGACTCCGCCAGCGGGGTAGCCATTTACCTAATTTAGGATTCCAAGGAGGCAACATCAATGTGCAAGGCGCTACAGGCAAGTCTCGTAATATTTCGGCAATGATATATCTAACAGGAATACCACGCAGTTTGGTCCATGCCGGGGGGCTTTACTTCTGGAGGGGGTAGGGACGGCTACCAGAGCGTGGATGATCCCGCTGAAGTGCAACCTGCCCTACCAAAGCGTGGACCTCCCGCACCTCCTACCCCTCAACCCGCACCTGGTGCCTACCAGTCTGTGTAGTCTGTGATGATAATGTATAGCACGCATTGTACTCATTGTACACATGTCTAATTACACGGCTATGTTGACTGTAATCACAGGTATAATGTATGTGATCTACATATCGTCATACTTGATCACATCCACCGGTTCCTCGTCTACGACCCAGATGCACCCGCTTTGCTTTTCTGGACCGGAGCAAGCCTCCCACTCGTCCGACGCTTCAAACTGGATGCCTTCTACCCAGCGCCTCCATGCTTCCCAGTATGCCTTCTCGATGTTCCTCGTCCATCGTGTCGTATCGAATAGAGGCATTCTGTCTCGGTTCAGGAACAAGTTCCGGCGCAAGCTGATCAACTCTCCTCTCCCGTGAAGTACGGTCTCTCCATTCACTTCAGAATCAGTGACGCTCGTGTACCTGACACTTTCAGCCAAACCAACTGCGCGATCTTCATACTCCTGAAGGCTGTGCACGATCATCTGGTCCCCAAAACCGGTAGCATATGCCATGCCAGCCGCGACTCTGGAGCACATCTTGTGACGATGCCTGGGCAATGTTAGTATGGGCGTTCCTGGCCACAACACGCTGTAGATCCCGTTTCACAGTCAGACAAGACATGAAAGGTATCTTACAATCCACGCACTCAGCTGCTATAGTATGCGCGTTGCACTGTTAGAGAGGCGAGTGGTGTAAGATAGCGGCACTACTACGGAGGAAGCGATGCTGGACAAACCTCGATGGTATCCAAGAACAGATCTGCTACTCGACCGCGGTGCACATGGACATCTTTCTGAGCTACGTCCGTGAAACGAATACGAGCAGCAATTTCTGCGCCAGCCCACATGACCGCAGTACGCCGTAGATGCTCCTCCCCCGCTGCTGGGAACCGCAGGAGCCAAAGAATGCTTTTGGGCACTCTAGCCAGAATGCGGAGCCAGAGAGCAAACACGCTCTGATAACTAGGATGTAGTTGCGCCCTCGTCATGTAAATTGCGACTTACGGGATCTATCTGAAAGGATAAGGATGAGATACATAATGCTGCAGCTATAATAGATAATTGATAGAGTTCCCCTTACCTTGTATAACTGTGAGGAGTTAGCTAAGTACTTACGAACGAAGTTGAAGACCCTGTACCTGATTGAAATTTGCGAAGATGATCGTGTCGCTATGACGGGTACATTGTTAATGTCCTTCGGAGGTAGAATAACATACTCACGTGGGAAGATCTGGGAACGTCTGTTTTCTCATTTCTGTACGTCGTCGCTCCTCGTTCCGCCACAAAGCCGCCACAAGAAGGCGCTGTCGTTCCTCCGGCGTCAAACCCTCGTCCGTTCTGAAGGATTGTTTGTGGTCCGTCACCATGAACGTGTGCTGCAAGACAATCAACCCTAATCTAGCGCAGTACCTCAGTCATTGTCACCCACCGGCATGTAGATAAACTTCTCCGAGCTACGGGGGTTAGGCTTAGCGTCTTCGCACTGGGTCAACTTCTGTCACTGAGTAACTTACAACATCCACTCGTCATTCGGACCTTCTGGGTCAGGTTCACCGTCAAACTCTAGAAGATCCTGGTGGTCGCCGTTCGGATCCTGCGTTCTTCGTGTGCGCCACACCTCCCCGGCAGATAAATCCTGTGGACATGCTGTCGAGTCGCAAACCAGGTAATCGCACCAACCTGGAGTAAAACGTTTGAAAATGCAGTACGACTGAGTGATGTTTGGGTTAGCATACCAGCACCTAAAGTTCCAGCATAGCCCATGAGTTGTAATTGTACCGGACATGGTCGGGCCGCGAAAACGTCATTCCTAGCACCCTTCGTATACCCTCCGAGATTGATCACTGACGCACCGTCAGCCTTGCGTGGATCTTCATACAAAGGAGATACTTACAGATGTGAATCTTATGTTGACTGATATGCTCTACGATTTGTTGCGTTGACCACATGGACGCGTCCACGAACATATCTACATCACTCGAGATCTTGGGACGATACGATGTTCCGTCCCAAGCACTTGTGGTATATACGAAAACTCTAAAGCGTTTTCTGTCGTGGAGACCAAACACTGATAGCATCAGATGAGCTAGAGGATGATTACTGGAACTTTGTCAGTTATACGTCGGACTGTGTAAAACGTGCCAGCCTTACTTCACGTCATTGGATACGTAGCCAATGTTCAAAAGGCCGTTCAACGGCACGTCGGGCGGTGGATAGACATGCTTCGGCAACCATGCCTGGGAAAGGGCTGTGTAGGAAATGCGCAATGCATTGCGGTGGGATATCAAGCGAATCGTGCGCGCGGGAAGTGAATAAATGAACTGTACAACGTGAGACGCGTATTCAAGCAGACTAATGAAACCCTTACCGTATTGAACGGCAAGATAGAGGGCACTGTAGGTGGCGTCATAGTCCTAGGCAGTGACGGACGAAGAAATGTATCTTCATGGGCCTTCGGGTCTGTCACAACAGGGCTCTCGGAAGAGAGGGTCGTCCCATACATACTGATATACCATCGGCGCTGTATTCTGGGCAACAGCCAGTTGATGAAGCGAATGACAAAGCCAGCCTCATTCACGCGCCGTCCATTGCCAACGTGGTGATGTCCATAGAATTGGTCAATCGACGCCCTCCACCGCTGCCGCTCGTCTGGGCGTAACGGTCGTCCCGCAGCCAGTTCCACAGACTGCAACCATCCGTCCAGAGTGTTAGCGGATCGCACGCAGTGGATGTTCTGGTGGTAGCAAGCCTCCAGCTGTGCTTCGCAGATATCAAGCATCTTCTTCATGTATCCTGGACGGTGAGAGTTTGCGGTACCAGGAGGTACGATGTTGCCATGTGAATCGACAGAAAACTCGCCGGACAGCGCATCCCGCCCACGCCAATCGCAGACTGCTGCTAATGAGCTGACCAGCCCGCATACAGCTTCTGGTAGGTTTGGGTTGAGTTCCACGGCGCGACGATAATATCCTATGGCTTCCCAAGACCGACCCTAAGTTTACGATCACGATGAGCCGTCTAGGATTTTGGTAGATATATCGACAAGCCGAGCTTACTGTATCTTTCACGGTGTTCCCCAAGTTCGCGAGAGCGATATCAAAGTCCGGCTTGATAGCGACCGCCTTCATGTAGAGACCAATGGCCTCATCTAAGTTGCCCACATCCTTGTACAAAGAGCCTAGATTAGTTAGTAGATGCGGATGATTCGGGTCAATCTGCAGTCCAGCAACATAATACATTCTCGCCAGTGTTGCCCCGATAAGCGGCAGCCGCTCTCCGCGTTCAGAGCTATACGTGCTCGTCGAGGACGTCGCCGACAAAACGATACCCATGTTGTTATACGTCGATGGCGACGGGTTCAAAGAGAGGGCGAGATAATAGAACATGATCGCCAGCGAATGGTTGACGTTCAATGCGTCGGTGAAGCCAGGTATCAAGACATCGGACGAAGAGAGATCTTGATATCGCTTGGCCAGTGCGAGAAAGATCGCGCTTGTCATCAGATTCGTCTGGTAGATCACTGAGCCAGATGGGGGCTGCAGCTCAGCACTTTGATGCGCCCGGGAACAGATCGCAGGGAGAACGCCCTTCGACGCGTTGAACAGGACTGTAGGAAGGCGGGAGACCTGCTCAGGCAACAGCAGGAGAAACGGTAGGGCATTCCCGCCCGCACGAAGCAGCGCCGCCAAAATCCTGTCCCCTGATGTCCTGACTGCACGAAAGATGTCAAACTGCGCTGCGGTCAGGGAAGCCGTAGTCGCACCCGCCGGCCCGCCAAGGCTCTCCATTATGTCCGCGGGGATCGCGCGGTCCGCCGCAGACTGTACCAGATAGCCTGCGACAAACGCCGCGAGAATGAGCTCGCGCGTCGTGTACGCCTCGTCCGCCGAGTATGGCGCAGGCGGGCGGATCACAACCTCGATCCCGCTGAAGTGGTGCTGCACGGCTTCGTGTGTGCCGGACGGGTGCATCATGCGCAGCGTCGCGCTGGTGAAGAAGATCTTCTGCAGCCTGTGGAGCTCGTGCGGCAGCACCGGGAGGAGGAGCCGACCATCGCTCGATACGATCTTTTGCTGGACAAAGGTGCAGACGTCCAGTGCGCGAGAGTAGAGAAGCGTGCTGTGTTCAGCAGTGGACGCGCTCTGGGCGGCGGAGAGGAGGAAGCTGAGCATGTTCTCCTGTAGATGGCCGCATCAATTAGGCGCAGAATGTAGGAGAAGGCGCAAACACACCCACAGTGGCATCCCAGTAGGTAGGATATAATTGCAAAGCTTTCCACCACCACTCGTAGGCCTGATCAGTTCGGCCCATCGCCTTCATCGTCGTACCGATATTGCCCATCGCTTCAACCTGTGTGATGTGTGGTGATTAGCACGAATGCAGCCTAAGATAAAAGTATTCCCACCGAGTTTGGATCGATCTTGAGCATCTCAACACTGACGGCTAGGCTAGCTTCAAAATCAGCCAAGGCGTAGTAGGCACATGCCATGAGCATCAGGACGGCTAGATCCTGCGGATGGAGGGAGCGAAGGGTCCCTAGGAGGGGGAGGAGCTGCAACCTATAGACGTCCTCTGGTGCTGTGGGGACGGAAAGGGGATTAATCAGTGGTGTGGATGTCATGCCTGAATGAAGCTGTCCGGGAGTGTCATAGAGGTGATATGCGTATGCCAGAAGCGCGTCACGACTGAGGCTGCTGGTGAACGGATTCGGCCCCGAGGCATGCGCCGCTGTCTGGCCTGCAGCTGCGGCAGATGGGCCTGCGAAAGGCGGCGATGCGACGCCTGCAGTCTGAGATGATATCGTGTTCGCTTGATCGACGTGCATTCCACGCATAACGTTCTCTTGAGACAGGCACCAATGGTTGATAAGTGCTTTGGAGATAGTGTGATGGTTTGATGGAACTCACCGATGAACGAGTGCGTTGTGCTTTGTGGATTGGCTGCGTGGAAGGGGTGTGCAGCGACAGATGTAGCAGGTGAATCTTGCTGGACATCGGAGAAGAGATCACCTTGCGCAGGGTCATGGAATTCTGGAGGAAGAGACTCCCGCTTGATGCCTGGCGGGTGCGCCTGCTGGGGATTTTGACCTGGATTTCTAGCAGGCGACGAACGCGTTAGATGCGGCGGCGAGGACATAGCGGGAGGATGAGAAATGGTTGAGATAGAGTTGTTGGGATAAGACAATTCCGGAAGGACTGGGAATGCCGAACCTGGGACAAACAAACTGGACAAATACGGGGAGGTGTATAGATAAAAGAGGGTATTTTCCATTGGAGAGTTAAATTCAAGTCTCCGCGACTGGAGCGGCTGCCGTTGATTCCATTCGAGACATGACGTAGATGTATGTTTGATAATGTAGGCTTGGCTGACTGACCTGTGCTGCGGAACAGCCGTGCAGTTCACCCTCCCGACGACATATCGAAAGGGGGGTCCAAAGGAGCGTAAAGTTCCAAAACCAAAACCTGCGTCTGTGACTTGGCGAGTCTGACCCGTGGTCCGTTTTTGATCCCCGTCTGCCGTTTAACTGAGCCGTTTGTTCGGCAACCAATTGGTGTTGACTTGTCTCCACTGCCAGCTGCTCCAACTGCTTCTCTGTCGCTAGTGGTTCGGGATCGGTTATCTCCTTTTAAGTCAAAGCCGGACTGCAGTTCACTTTACAAGGTTCAGTAACGTGCAAAAGTGCTTTCGCCGATGCCTTGTCCTGGTCAACCTGCTCTCTTGTTCAGTAGACACTACCGAGGATGATGTTACAGAACTGACCTCATATGTTTATGAAAGTGGTGGTCAGCTCCACGATGGACTGGTCCAGACTCCGAACGTAGATCTCCCTGTCCATGATGGACGCTCGCGACATACGCAGTCTATGATACGTGCAGTACTCTCCCGCACCCTCTTTCACTCGGCTGGGGTTCACTTGTGACACGAATGCTCCCAGGCTCGTGGCCAAATTTGAAAAGTCTGTCCGTAAAGTGGACAGGCTCCGGCCCAATGACCGTTGGGCACCGGTAGCGAATACGAACGTTAACGGGCATGGAGGAGCGGTGGTGGAGAAGGGAAAAGGAGTAGAATGACCCGCTTGCACTGTCCCGATATGGCAGGTGCTGTGGTTCGCGCTTGCCAGGCACGTTGCAACCGGGAGCCGGTTCGTCTTCTTGTTTGGGTCAGTGTATCCCATTGCCTTTGGGCGACGACGGCCTATCTGTACCCCGATCTTACATACCTGACCACTGCCGCAGTCGCTATGGCTAATCTCCTACAACAGATCAGACACAGTATCGCCGTCGATGTCGACTCGATGGACCCCGCAGTCGCCTCTCGACACGCGCAGGATGGCCAGTTGTTCTGCGATATGACATCGAACCAGGCGATTGTTTACTCCGAGGCAGTAAAGTCGGAGCGGCGCGATGTTCTCGCTGCCGCCTGCGAGGGTTCGAAGACGAGCGGGCTTGACGTAGAGCATCAGGTCGCTGATTCGTTGGATCTTCTGGTCTGGATTCGGTTGTTGACGCTGCCAATTACTGCTCATCAAAAAAGGTGCTTAATTAATGTAGAACGTGCTATTGGCTAAGCAGATCCTGCCCTTCCTCACTGGTCGCGTCCTCGTTCAAACGTCTCCTGTATACGCCTATGATACCGAAGCCACCATCGCGCACGCGAAACGCCTGGCGGCGCTCTTCGCCTCGCATGGTATTGCAAGGTGAGTTGCATCTTGATTCGCAACTTATACACCAGTTTCTTATCGTCATGGATCGGAATTAACAGAGAACGAGTATGTATCAAAATCCCGGCCACCCCCGAGTCCATCGTGGCCTGTCATTATCTTGAGAAGATAGGGATCCGCACTCTGGCTACATGCCTTTTCAATCTTCCTCAAGCATTGGCTGCGTCTCAAGCTGGATGTCTCTATGTTGCTCCTTATTTCAACGGTAAGTCGAATCGTATCGAGGTGTCATTAACCTTAAAGTGGTGTATGTGATCGGATCGTCGTGACAGAATTGCGCGTGCACTTCGAACCGGGCGTCTGGAAAGAATACGATGACATGAAAGAGCATCCAATGGTACCAGTCATCGGTTCTATCGTGCAGGCCTTCAAGACAATCAACTCCAAGACTTTAGTCATGCCTGCGAGGTACGTCTTTCTCAAGCGTCATAAATAGATCCCATCGCTCAAGGATTCCGCAGTATAGTAACGTCTAAAGAAGTGAGCTCTGAACCGGTCGAAGCAACTTGATGGAAACTGCGTTAAGATCCTTTTGAAGGTCATTGCACTAGCATCTCTCCAACCCCGCCACCTCACTTTATCTGGAGCTGTATTGGATCAACTGGCTTCCGCTCCTGCCTCACAGGATACAGCCAAAGAGTTGTACGCTGCAGTAGGGTCAGAGGACCCCGCAAGCCAAGGTACCGGGTCGAACAACATTCCTCTGCTCCTTCCCGCAATTACTAATGTCATCTGCAGCAGTTGACTACCTAAACAACAACGCATCCGCGCTCAAGGATGCGCTGGCAGCCGATGCAGAGTCGACCCGAAAGCTCTCCGATGCACTGCGCATCTTTGGCGAGCAGGAACAGAAGACGAAGGAGCTTATCAGGGTACAGTTGGAGTCTGAGAGTCAGAAGATTGCTTGAAGCGGTCCTTCATACCTCCTGCTCATCTTCATCTTCATCTTCATCTTCATCTTCATCTTCGTCCTCGACGTACTCCTCCTCCTCTTCTTCACTTCCAACTTGGATCATGAAGTCCTCTTCAGCCTCCTGTTGTTCAATCTGTATAGTATGTCATAACACAAGCAACAATGAGACTGATATATAACTCACCTCCATCGCCTCTTCACGAACATCCGCCTCCAAATCATCGATGATATCCCGAATCAACTGCAACGAGTCCGCCTTTTGCTCCAGCTTCTTGCGTTCATACAGCCAGGGGCATTCCAAAGACTCGCAATGCACGGGTTCAACGGCCGGGATGCCCGAGCACGACACGCATACTAGCTGCGTGTCCTTTAACCGTGTCTCCGTCCGAGTGATCTTCCCTGCGATCTGCGCAATCGTCTCTACCGGCTGTGACTGGCACAGATCGCACAACACTGCCAAATATATCGCAATAAGCACTCGCCCACAACTTGAGGTATTCGTTACAAATACACACCTTCAGTACAGTACGCCCCGCACGCGACGCAATGCGAGCTGAAGAAATGCTCGTCGATCTTATATCGACTGATCAGCGCCGCCTGCCTGCTCGCCTTCCGCGGCGACATCAGCACGCTCTCCGGCTGGTCGACGTGCAGCGCCTTCGGCATCTCGTCGTACCACCCGCGCACGTCCGCGCCCACGAGGTTGAAGATGCGCTCGAGCGGCGGGATGAGCACGCGCGAGATGTAGTACGGCGCGTCGAGGTGGGTGTGGCTGGGGACGTGGGTCAGCATTCAGGCTTTGAGATTCAATGGAGATTTGTATACGCACGAGTCGTTGAGGACGGCCTCGGGGGGCACTGCGCGGTCTACGAGGCGAGTGCCTGGTGCGCCGCGCGCTATGACGTATTGGACGCGGTCGCCGTATTGCGGTTCGTCATTTGGGTCTTCGGCCATTCGACGTGCTGCGACAGCCACTCCCGGCGGAGGCGGGCCTTTGTCGCTACCAAGACAGTGAGGCTAAATTCATCACAAGATTGCGGCGGTGCGTACCTATATGTCCCCAGCTTGACTTCCTTTGCGAAGATGAAGTCCTGCACAGGTGCCCTGTTTTCCAATATTTTTGCCCATGTTGTGCAGCAGTACTCTTTGACTTGACTGAGGTCTTGTGTTCGGAACAAGATTCTATGTATCTATATGTTCGAACGAGCAGATGATGACAGTGATAAGGACACGTACTTGAGAGCGGTTTCGGTCATTTTCTGTTGAGCGGGTACTCCGTCTCGTCGTACAGTCTCGATACCTTTAGCGTCGAATACTGGTTCCGTGTCATCTGGGGTTTCGTATTTGAATCCGACATATCGTTTCTTGGCCATCAGTACACATGGCAAGTAGACCTAGGAAGACGTTGATTCAGTTGCACCCAAAATTTGGGAAAGAGAAGATTCAGTACCTTCTCAAACTTCAGCTTAATCGGCGTAGGATTCATTAAAGTGATAGTGTCAGCTATATCGTGCCCAATTCTGAAAGCCTGTTCTTTCGTCTTTCCGCGAAGATATATGAACAACGAATCCGTGTCGCCATATACAACCTTTGCACCCCACTTTGGTGTGGCGTCGATGGTTCGGATCGCCTATGAAAGCGTTGAGAACTAAAGACCGTCGATCTGACATAGGATATACTGACCTTTTCGAGTATTTCTCTACCAGTTTGGACGATTGCATCCGCGATCTCGACAGCAGGCATCCGACCAGAGAAGGTGGCACTAGTGTATCCATATGTGACGTTCGCAATGAACTTAAGGGATAGCTGTCTTGCGTTCAGAACTCGTTGCAGAGCCTAACAACAGTGATTGAGTTGTTGGAAGAATTTGATTAAAATTCTGGCACGTACTTTATCATCTTTGACATCTTTCATGGCTTGCTTCACCATTACGCGGGTATCCAAAAGCTCAGTGAGCATGCGACCAAGCAGCCCTTTCCGGACTGCCGGCTTGACAAACAACATGCCATTAGGCGAGACTGCCAGATCATCAGCGATAGAAAGACGAGGAGCGTGAGCAAAACACACCGTTCAAATGCCCTTGCAGCTTCTCGAGCAGCCCTGCCGGCTGCCGTAGCTCGGTGACCCCGAACTTATTTTGACCTTTGAAGTCGATTATACGGCCTAGACAAGTAGAATAGCAATAATTATAGGCGATCATAACTGAGGGGTATAGAGATTGAAAATCCAAGACTAGAAGTGGGCTAGTGTATAATGCGGAGAGCGGTTCCATGATAAGCGGCATGCATTCAGCAGCGTTTTGTTTGCCAACCTAAGATCAAGGTATGTCAAAACCCAGCCAGGGATACAAAACATGGATTACGCTCACATCTTCTCTGCTAGGCGAAAGGAGAACGAAACTTTCTGGTTTGGCGATACGAGACATGAATGACTCAACCTTGAACTGGGACCCGCGACTTATGACAGAGAAGAAGTCTACGCCAAAAACCCGCGCAAATTCACTATGGGATAATAGTTACAACCTGTTTGCAGCAACTTTTCGGAAGTACTCACGAAGTCTTGGTGATGATTTCTGCTGATTCAATGATCTCAAGCACAATAGAACACCGGGAGCTGTAGTATCTGAGTAGACGGGAGACATGTTCCGGAACACTGCTGTTGTACCACTCGGTCAGGCTCGCAGGCGTATATCGCGGAGTGCTGCATGGTGTGGTTAGCGAAGATATCGATGATTATGTATTTTTAAACTTACCGACGACCTAAGGTGTGGAAAACCACGTTCTCGAAGGTATAGTTAAGAAGGGCTTGCTCCGACCGCATAATCCTCCAAAGGTTGATGACATGACGTCCAATGACCTTGAAGGTGGTCGTGGTACGGACTCCCCATTGATCAATGCCCGACGCCTTTCGACCCGGCGCACGAGATATCTGCTCTCCGATGTCAAGACCTAAAAGCAAGAATTGAGCTACCATATCAAGCCCTGAAGCCGCTGAGAACGTACCATAAGTGCTAGCGCGATCCGAAATAAAGCCCCAAGATGCCGCTTGCACCTCCCAGCCCGTCACAAGGTCAGGATCGAGCTCATTGACCACATCGATGATTCTGTTTATCAAATCGAGTTCCGTGTCAACTTGGTCCAGCGTCCAATCGCGAAGTTTCCTCTTGTCCAGCTGGAGATTCTCGACCGCAACGATCCCAGAGGTGCACGTGAATGGCTCGTTTTGGTCCACCCGCTGGTAATCGGCATCGAAGTACGAGTAGAATACCGCCACTACCTCGTCGGTCCCAGGATCAGGTACGTGCTTTCCGCAAGAAGGAGCTATTCTGTGTCATTGACAAAGAAGCGATTCAAACACTGTATGAACTCACCAAAGACTTCGAGTGCCAGTGCGGTCATGTGTCCACGATGCCTTGTCGTGGCAGGAGCAGCCGCGCCACTGCCGTGCAAACCATAAGGATACGGCTGAGTAGGCCCTACAATCTGTAAAGAAAGAAATGAGGAAAAAGCGTAACACAGACAGACTTTTCCCACCTGAGAGGACTTTCGCGGTTCCCGAGTTACCGGTTGACTTGAAGCCTTGTTGGCCTCTAGCCACTGCTTTACTTGTCGAACGCTTGGTGGTAGGCCGGCATATTCCCATCCGTGAGTGTGAGGGTTGCTCGTGTTTGAAGCGTTGAACGGGACCACAGATGGAAGAGTAGGGCTGGACCAGTCTTCTAGAACAGACACACCATCACCTCCCTGTAAATGGAAGACCAGACCCGCATACTCTCGAGGTCGCTCGGGGGCATCGCTTTCAATGGAATAGTACGGGCGTTGATAGATCTTGGAGGGAATTGCATAGCGATCAACGGAAGAAAGAAGCTCCGAAGTTGTAGGAGGAGCTAGAGCGTATTCATAGCATGCTGTGTTCTGACTAGGCGTGGGCTTCACGCGAGGAAAGGGCGTGGCTATCGGTGCACTCGATGTGAGGGCGGAACCTGAGGAAGAGAGCTCTACAGGCAATACACAATCGTCGCTAAGCTTCCGCCGTTTGGACGGACGCTCGTTCTCTTGCCGTTCGCCATCAGACGAAGCAGAAGGCGACTGCAAACGGTTGTTTATCATGTAGGGGGCATTATCAAGTTCCTCTCTGATTGCAATTGTTTGTTAGACAACAACGTGTAAGATAAACTGAGTACGTACGAGAGGCCTTCCACAGTCCCCGTTTCAGGTATCACCGATTGCATAGTCATCGGTGTCATATGTCCCTGGCTTTGGTCTCGTTAAGTATTATATATGGTTCACCAAGGAGGAACTTACATGGCAACTTTGTTATCCAGAAAAGGATTCTCGGGAGAGTCGTCATACAATGGGATGGCATGAGAGACGCCGTTTTCAATGCCGACTTCATCTTCCGGTATCTCTGGGGCCACAGAGGCTACACGAGACCTGTCCTCGAAATGAGATCGTGTTGTTTACATATCATGATAAACGTACTGCGTCGGTGTTGTGCTTCCACTTGATAAATCAGAAGGGATGTGCACGCTGCATAAAGCCCGATATAAATAATGTTCAGGCAATGGGCCGAATCAATCTTACCCTGATAGCTTTTGTAGCGCTCTCCGATATGCTTCTCTCTGAACAGCCTTCGAAGGAGTCCTGTGAAATATAATACTGTTTGACAGACATCAACGCAGATTTTCAAGCTACATACTTTTCAGGGCTCGGAGGAAGAGAGCCACTATCTTCGTCTTGTGCTTCAGGTGGGGGCGCATCTTCTATGGGCTCACCACTGTCGCCTTCTCGCTGGTCATCCTGTCTTTCCCACTCAGCCGTATCTTGCGCGATGGCACGACTGACTTCCTGGCTGAAAAGCAAGGTTTCATCGACGTCGATATCTGACTCTGCTTCGGACGTTGCATTCATCTCTGGACTAGGAAGCCCATCCACAGCAGAAGTTCCATACGGATTGTCTTCTTGAACAGGCATAGCTCCTTCCTGCTCGTCAGGCTCACGCGGAGTAGGCTTCCACACTTTCCACTCAGGCTCCCAGAGTGCCTCCACGCTCTCAAAGGTCGTCATCACCCATCGCTCCCAGCTCTGGCTTGGACTTTGTTCGGGTTCTTCTCCGCGCTCCCGTTCAACTCGCTTGCGTATCTCGTCCCACCAGCGTGCTTCAGCAGCCCAGCCGCCCCCTGGAGCCCTCGATCCTGCACTAGGGTCCACGGGGAGAACGGGGCTCGGCGAGAGACCCCTTGCCGCTCTGCGCTTGCGTTCGTCCTCCCATAATTCGCGAACACTGAGTACAACAGGCTCTTGAGGCAGATCGGGTGCAGGTATGGTAAGCTTGTGGTGTATGTTGCGCGGTGACAGGAGATGACGGTTCAAAATCTGGTGTGCTGCAACGTCTATTTCTAGGGGCATTCGAGTTTGACGATAGTAGGGTGAACGTCGAAGGGGTATATCTGTCTGAATAGCTTCTGGGTGCGGATGTTCGCTGTCTTCCCCTGGTACAGGTTCTTGAGTGTCCCTCTGCCAAGTCTCCGCAAGGTCAATCCAGCCGCATCCATATAGACCAAAGTCGCTCATGAATTGCAAGATGTAGCTAAAGTGACTCTCGTACACGCGAAAACGCGTCTTCATAATTGCGCCGGTTTGCAGAAGGCTCACAGCGCGAGTGACGACGGAGGGATCCGCGAACAAAACCTTGAGGAATGGCGAGTACGACGAATGAAAGCCATAGAAGTGTACGCCTTTGACCAAGATTATGGCGCGCACGAATTGCGAGTTCCGAGAATTGGGGTTGCGCTTCAAAGAGACTGCAATAGCATGGTTCAACGAATTTGTCAACTTCATGATGTACCGGTTTACTATGATGAAGTCAGCTTGGGCCGGATTTACGGTTACACAGATGCCTACCGTGTTCAGGCGCCATTTTTCCGGCATACTCAACGAAGAAGTAGGGATATACTTGATGAACATGCAAGCATGCTTTCACTCCTAATGAAGACTGCCCATAGATTCGGATGATAGGGACGCGAGGTAAGAGTGTGTTGTCAAGAGCGCCAGATGGCTGCACATTGTAGTCAATCTGAGTTATCCGTACACGAAGTGTTGGGTCCAGGTGATCCATCGAACTGCATAGTCCAGAATATGCGGTTGTTGACAAGTTAAAGAGATGCACTTCGCGTTATGGTGGTTGTTGAGTTAGGTCGTCCACGCGCGGCGCGAAACGTCGCGTCGGTTTGGCGCGTGACCTCGGCTAACCGCGGTTTACACTTTCCAGGTTCTTATACTGCATATCGACTGTGCCTACAATACACAAGTACTCTGTCTCAAACGAACATCATATTCATACATAAGACAACTTCTTCAATTTTGTTTTGTCTAGATCTTGGAGGCTTGGCCATCGGTGACAGTAATGACCTGATGACCGGACCACGTTTCGCCGGGGGCAAGCTTCACGAAACCACGAACGTAGCCGGGCTCGACACAAACATAACGCTCCCTGAGAAACAAATCATTATGCTGCATTCCGCCATTTATTAACATTCACTTACCATCCTCCCGGTTCCATATCCCCAATCTGCGAACCCGTTTGCGCCTGAGGGTTCCATACGACAACGTCCTTCAGGTTCTTCGCGTTAACTTCAACCCCTCCAGCAGGCCAAGTCACCTGATATTTCCCTGGTGCATTCTCGTAGACGGAGTCGGTGAAGTTCTTGACATCTACAGCCGTGCGAGTTTCCACCTTGGCCTGCGCTTTCAGCTCCGCCGTTGTCTCTGTCTTGTCGTAATAGGAGACCCCTTGGAGTGACGCGATGCGCACATCGTTCGCAGGGGCACGAATGTAAGTGTGGAACAGCGCTTGGAATTCGAGAGGACCGGTAGTGGACAGAGCAGTATTCTTCACATGAAGATCTGTGCTGATCTGGTGCTCGGCCAGAGTAACAACGTACGCCAGATCAAAGGGCTTGTCAAACTTCGCCTTGATACTGTCTGTAGGCTCAAGAACTGGTACGCGTATCAAAGTTCAATTCATAGCACACCCGCGGTGATTAGAGACTCACGAAGTCTGACAGAAACACCCGCCTCATTATCCAAGACGACACCGCCAAACTTCCAGACTTCACTGCGTGCAAAGCCGTGCTGGGGAAGTTTGAGGTGGTCAGGATGAGATGGGGGACCGAAGCATGGGAACACGACGGGAATCCCGCCCCGAACGGGCTTGCTGCCGTCAAGCGCGGCCTTGGATGACACGAAAAGCCTTTCCTTGATCTCCGGATTGGCCGGAGAGGGCGACTTCCATGAAATGACTGTAGCACCGTAGAGAAGGATCTCTGCAGTTGCACCCTATCACGCACACGCTTTAAGTTGAACAGCAGCGCTCGCAGATGAAGAGATGTACCTTCGGGTGTTGCAAAATAACTCTGTCCTGGCGTTGATCAACAGGCATGATGTTCCTATGTATTCTCGACGCGAACGATTGAAGATGACAGTGCGACGATAACAGTCGACTTTCTCTCAACCTTCCACATGCAATATATAAAGGACTCAACAAGCAGGCCCGGGTCGGGTCCGGGCCGTCTCTCAAGAGTCTCTAAGTTTCCAATGACGTCGACATTCCCACGCGACTTGATGAGTTCTGAGTTTAAATCTGAGTCACACTTGCATTTGACACTTTTGTCGACCCCCTTTATCGTCGCCGCTCTCTTCCTCAATCCATCTCTCATCCATCTCCATCTTTTACACCTTCGACTCCTCCTCCACCATCCCCCCCTCCTTTCCCAAGTTCCATCTGTACAGGCAAACCCGTGCTCTTCCTGGATCAAGGTAGAACGAGGCCAACTGGGCTATCGCTACCCGGTGCTTCACGGCGCCGACAGGGTCAGACCACGGGCAGATAAATATGTTGCATTATGATGCCGTTACATGACACTTCGCACAGACACAGACATCACAGACACATTGCACACACATAAAAGACGCGCTTTCATGGACATACAGACATGGGCGAAATACGGAATACCTTGGATGGCCGTTTCGAACGGGAGGTCCGGGGTGAGTCGAGTACTCTCCTGGTCGGATCTCCCTCCGTGCTGTTTGCAGCGCGGCGAGGCAAAAGCCATCCGCAGATAGGCAAATGATCAGCTGGCCACGAACTCATACTCTTGACGTTCATAGGACCAAAACCCGGTGTCGCATTCAAATCCTTCACAAAGATCTTGAATTGCACAAACTTCACGATTTATATCGTACCATGCACACGTTGATGATCAAATCATTGTTATCGTGTTACAAGTGTCCAACCAACCTGCTCCGAAAGGGATACCCGTCGATGCCATACCTTGGTACTCGCAAGGGTCCTCCGAGCCATCTTGGCGCGGCGGAGCGTGGGGCTGGTCGTGGAATCTGAGCAGGGCGCAAGCCCTGCTCTCTGTTCGTTGTTCTTCGGAACACCTATGGGACGCAGCTCTGTGCTGTCGTCAGGCGATATCTATCGCAGTATCATGGATTACGCATCGTGCGCTGCACAATGTACAAATCAAAAACCGCAATAGTTTACTCGTAAATGACTCCGATACCGCGTGGTACGAGGACGTTTTTACCAAATCGTCTATCGGCCTCGTGTGTGCGTTCAGCGCGCTGCGGAGCCCTCTCGCGAGGACACTATACATATGTTCAACTTCCTGGTCACGCTTTCTCGAATGACGCAGCGTGCGTCGGCCTTCGTTCAAGTTGCATACGGGACAACTCTGAGGCGTTCGTCGCCATGGAGTGTCTAACGGTGCTACAGTGCGTCACCGCGCTGCGAAGGTTCACCATCTCGAGTCCTGCAACTGGAATCGTCGATGGATTCACGTCTGTCGGTGTTCCTGTAGCGACTTGAGCAAAGGCTTGCGATTACTCGACGGTCACCCCTCGAGTTGCACGACAGCCTGTCGAACGATCGATATAACTTCTGCATCGAAGGCTGTGTTTAGGATCCCATAAGAAGGTTAGTTGTCTCGTTTCTCTTTGTTCGCACTAATAACAATTTTGTTTTGTTTTTAGACCTCCCAACGCTATGGACAAAGCGAGCGGGATTATGGGGGCTAGCGGCAAAGGGTCAGACGCTTTTAAGTCTGGCTCTGCAGTGACATAAGGCTTCGGGCTCCAGTCACAAGTTCCGCATAATTTTTCACTTTATCTTCCTCGTGAAGATGCTTTGTTCCCGTATTGTATGTAGTTCCGCCAAAGGCGGGCGTCTGCGTAGATCATAGAAATGTTCTAGTAAGACGAACTTTCCCTGATTCTAGCTGTTGTCCTATCATCGTAAATGTGCAAGCTAGTCCCTCTATAAATGCCCAAATCGCATAAATTCGCCTGCTACTGCATTGCGCTTTCCAGGGGCATTAGTTGTGACATGCACGAGTGGCCAGATGAGAGATCGCGATCAACACAAAGCCATCAACAGCACACACCTGGCTTGTTTCCTGACTGCACCTCGGTTTATTTCTGCCACCACTTTCATCTGACTAGACATCTGTAAGAACCCTGGCTATCACACTCGTACCCATTGTCTGACCTACTATAACTCCTTTTCTGTTCAACGATACTGTCTTTGCTCATCATCGCCCTCAGCCGACCATGGATCCAGGATTCTCTGTAGATGAGGTCCGTCGATCTGTCCTTTGCGCCTCAGCCTTCGCGATATGGGTGACTCATTGTTATTAGATTGCACCGATAGCCATCCTCATGGATGAGCTGCGCTCCGAAGATGTTCAGTTGCGCCTGAACGCGATCCATCGCATCTCCACCATTGCGCTCGCGCTCGGCCCTGAACGTGCACGCGACGAGCTATTACCCTTCTTGCAAGACTCAGTGGACGATGAGGACGAGGTGCTTCTCGCACTAGCTGAAGAGCTGGGAAAGAATTTCGATGAGTACATCGGGGGGCCCGAGAACGGGCACCTGTTGCTGGGTCCGTTGGAAAACCTGTCGGCTGTCGAGGAGACGCTTGTCAGAGACAAGGTACGTGTTTCCTTGGTTTCCTCATATCGGGGAATGTCCTCTGCACTGGTGATCTGTCTGAGTCGATCTTTCTGACCTTCCATGTTTTAGGCCGCAGAGTCCATTACGAAGGTCGCCGCCAAGCTAAGCCAACAGCAACTCGAACAATACTACATTCCTCTCGTACAAAGACTATCTCGCGGAGAATGGTTCACATCTCGCACATCAGCGTGTGCGCTCTATGCGCCCGTCTACGACAAAGTGACTCCAGCCATCCAGGACGAACTCCGCAGGGGATTTGCGGCCCTCGGGTCAGACGATACCCCTATGGTTCGCCGAGCTGCATCTAAGTGGCTAGGCGTACGTCTTTATGGTTAATCTCTGAGAACGGTGGCGCTGACGACCTTTGTTACTACAGGATTTTATCAAGAAGCTTTCGAAGGCGCACGTCCTCAGCGAAGGACTCGCCATCTACCGCAGGCTGCAGGCCGATGATCAAGATTCTGTCCGTCTTCTGACAGTAGAGGATCTCATCGCCATCGCACAGCAGTTGACGCCTCCTGAAGTGAAGGAGCAGCTGTTGAAGCAGATCCGGCAATCTGTGGCAGATAAGAGCTGGCGGGTACGGTTCATGGCTGCATCGCACTTCAACGAGGTATGTGGGCAACCTCTATCCTATGTCGTGCGCTCATCGAGGCGCCTCTAGCTGGCAGAAGCGGTTGGACAGGAGTTGGTCCGGGAGGAGCTGATTGGTCATTATGTGCAACTGCTGAAGGATAACGAGGCAGAAGTTCGTACTGCTGCTGCGGGACAGATCCCAGGTATGTCTGCCCTCCTTCGATAGCGATGCATCTAGGCTAATGCACATCAAGGCTTCGCCAAGCTGCTCGAAAAGGAGGTAATCCTGGCTCGTATCGTGCCTTGCGTACGTGATCTTTGCCAGGATACGTCTCAACACGTTCGCGCCTCTGTCGCCACACAAATCGCTGGTCTCGCACCTCTGCTAGGCAAGGAGGCGACTATCGAGCACCTTCTGCCTCTCTTCCTTCATTTGCTGAAGGATGAATTCCCTGATGTGCGGCTCAATATCATCAGCAAGCTTGAAACAGTAAATCAAGGTGAGCTGGCCGTGCTCAGACCGAGAGGATTATTTATTGATGTCGACCCTCAGTAATCGGCATCGAGCTCCTTTCAGAGAGTCTCTTGCCAGCAATTATCGAGTTAGCAGAAGACAAGTCGTGGCGAGTACGCCAAGCGATCATCGAATATATACCCCTCCTTGCGACCCAACTCGGCAAAGCATTCTTCGATGAGCAGCTTGGCAATCTCTGCATGTCGTGGCTCGGCGACAATGTCTACAGCATTCGAGAAGCCGCTACCGTCAACCTCAAGAAATTGACGGAGGTTTTCGGTGTTGAGTGGGCAAAGGTTCAGATTGTTCCTAAAGTCGTTGGAATGGGGCAACACCCGACATACTTGTTCCGGATGACAACTGTCCAGGCCATCACGGTAAGCGAAGGTCGATTTGCCTTGTCTACGCCACTGACAATTGTTATGTATCCTAGACTATCGCGCCATCTCTTACGATAGACATCGTGAATGCGGAGATCATCGATACGCTTCTGCAGCTCGCGCAAGATCCCATTCCGAACATCCGATTCAACGTCGCAAAGTCTCTGGAGGTTTTGGCGACGACTTTCGGGAATGTTGCTGACGGCAAACAGATGATACGTCAGAAGATCGTTCCCGTCTTGGAGGCGCAGAAAAACGACCCCGACGCGGATGTCCGGTACTTCGCTGCGAAAGCTCTGCAAACGGTCCGAACTGTGGATGTGGGAGGTGAGTAGTTTTCTGTAACGGCAGCCTACCAACTAATTCAATCTCCAGTTTGAGTACTATCGCGACGCGCTGGTAGCTTAGAACAAGTTGCAACTTCCTTCTGATTAATCTTGTCTCTCTTTTATTTCGCTATCCGTATATCTTCCGTTACGAACAGTAGGCCAGAGAGTCGAGTCGGAATATAAATGTAGTTTTAAATCCGTAACATACCCTCTACGATGTCGATGTCGATGACCACCGGCGCCGAGCGGCCTTTTTGCATAATTCGGGCGTAAGACTAAGCGCGAGAGAAGCTTTTCGGAAGCGCGATGACATGTCAGAATGCGTCCTTCTTGATCTTCCGTTGCGTCGCACGCGCCACGTACTGCCCGCGACTGAGGTTCGTGAGAGCTGTACTTGATCTGCGTGCTCTCAGGTCAGCTCGAACTCAAGAGGCAGTGGCGGTACCGACTCATAACAATCAACAACATCCCTTGATCACGTTTCGTAGACGGCAGCGGTGACCGGTGAGCGTCGGGAAATGGTGTAAAGAGGCAGCGTCCACCGTGTATCCTGGCAACGGGGCGCATTAGGCGCATTCCGTCTTGGCGGTCGGGCAGCGGACGCCAGCCTGGACGCGTAAACAACGCGTAGATCACGGCGGGAAACCCTGGTAAATTTCCAAGTCCGTCACGGAAAAATCAATTGGCCTGATTCCAGACTTTCATGTGGCTTCTGTAGATGCGGGTCGCTTCGCCCGAGGCGAGATGCAACCTCGAGCTCTCAACGCTGTAGGGTGTGAAGCAACTATCGCGGTTTCGACAGATGTCACAGCTCAAGTACGACCAAAGAGCCCGGTTCACATAGTGTGTTCAAATTGTTGTTACCAAGTACAATAATGAACAAGAAAACAACAAAGACAGAGCAGGAGGCCACATGCATCATCACTTGTCCCACGTATATCAAGCCTGTTGATGCAATTCCCCCTCAGCTAACCGAAATTCCAGCTTGTTCCCAGATCACCCGAGAGATCTCACCCTACTTATAAGACCCCTCAGAAAGCCGCCCTTCGCTTTTCTCCTTCTCTCCCACTTGCTCTTTTGTGTGTTATCAGTGTCACTCGTTTCGACTCACGTTCGTTAGCCATGACTCGCTTCACAAGCATCCTGCTCCTTGCTGCCGCCGTTATCCCATTCGCTTTCGCGACCGACTCACAATCCGACTCGAGCTGTGGGCAGAATGAGTTCTTGTAAGTATCCATCCGCTCTGTCTTCGTGTCCGTTATTAATGTTTCTTCAGCTTCTTAGAGAAGGAGTGCTGTCTCCCTCAAGGCGGGCCTCAGAACCCGCCCGCTCCTCCCAAGGGCGTTTCTTGCCCTGTTAACGGTTGGTCGTGGCATACTGGCAAGCAATGCTGTGTCCCCCATGAGCCCGTCCAGCCCAGCAGCCCCCCTCCGCAGTGCCCCAAGGACTGTGCATGGAGCAAGTTGGACCTCAAGTGCTACCCTGGTACTCCTTCTACACCTTCACAGCCTACTACGCCTCCTCCCAAGCCCTCTGGCAAGTCTGGCAGCTACCACAAGCGCCATGACATGAAGTCGCGCGCTACTCCGCTTTGCCCGAACGCCATGGAGGCCTGCCCCATCAAAGGGCTGATGGGCACTTCTGGCGATTACGAGTGCCTTGACACCGATGCCGAGCTGGAGTCATGCGGTGGTTGTGCTTCGACTGGCGCTGGCCAGGATTGCACCGCCATCGAGGGCGCGTGGAACGTTGCATGCACACAAGGAAGCTGCGCAGGTATGATTGCAATACTGTTTGTGATATTCAAGATCTTACGATTTCGTTGTGTAGTTTACACTTGCCAGCAAGGATACAAACTTGCCCACGATCGCAAATCGTGCATCACGCTCTAAGCGAGGGTTATGTAGACTTGTCGAAAAGAAGACCAGGTTCGTTCCTGGTCTTATTGAGGACATATGTTCGAGAAACACACTACCGTCTCGCCGCCGCCACCGCCCACTATCATTTCCACACACGTTCTTTGGACACTTCACGTCTTTTTAGACTCTTTCGCGGGGAACCAGCTACGTAGAGATTATCTCTTCGTAGGACGGACTATTTAGGCTTGGATATTTGTTATCTGTATGCTTCACCTATTCATGGACACTTCTGTTGATATGTCCACCGTACATGGCTGTTTGTGATGTTCGAATATTACAGAACCCTTTGTTGTGACAGCGCCACGCGTTAAGCAGGCAGCAGAGATCAAGAATGACAAGCGGAATCTGCAAGATTGTCAAGGTCTGCTGATTCTATCAAGAGTGGTCAGTTGTACTATGACTTTGCGGATCACGTTCAACTTGCTGAAACACCTTCTTACAGATGCCATCGTCACTCAACAAAGCAGCAGAGACGTTTGCTCAGAGTGACGCGTTGTCTCACTGTTCCTTGACTAGACTGGGGCGCGTCAAAGCCGACGCAGAGGTCGTTGCCGTCGTTATGCGCGCGCCGCGCAGAAAGGCGGGCTTTCCAAACGCGATCACGTGAATCAAAATAAGGTTCAAGGTAGGAGGGTATAAGAGGACGTTCGAAAACGAACATGTCCCCTCGTCGCAGCTTGTTCGCAACCACCGTCTCGTCGCGTCTCCCGGCCAGCCTACTCCTCTTACTCTAATCTTTTCCTAATCTCAAGCGCTAGTCGCCTTCTTCTACAACACTTGCTTCAGGAAAGCTGTAATTCTTCGTCAACGCCTCCACAAGATGTTCTCTCCAGCTCGCGCCCTTTTCTTCGCCCTCAACCTAGCCGTTTTCTCCCTTTTGGCTCTCGTAGGATCAAGTGTCCCTGCCTTAGGCGCACCTCTCCCATCTCCGATGTTCAAAAATGCGGACTTCGCTCCCCAACCTCCTCAAAACGCTTCAATGCCAGTCGCTCGCGCCTTCGCTTATCTTCAAAACGATAAACGGGACCTGTTCTCTTCTTTCGAGGGACTTGGGGGGCTCGGCTCAATGGTACCTCGCGACCTCAACACGCTTACGGGCAACCTGAACGTACTCAACAACTACTTCGTTGGCATGAACCAACATGCCAGCAACTTCCGTACGTCGTTCGTGAAGATAGTTGATATTCCAACTCATGCTATCTTCCATCAATAGGCACCCTAGCACACCAGCCCTCTGCCAGCCGAGGGGACAACTACAACGCGGAGGCTGCCTCTGAGCTGGGCGGCTTCCACACAGATCTGCTTGGCTTCCAGACTCTCCTTGATCAACTTGGCTCTGACGATGGCCTGGCGAACTACGACGGCAGCGACGAGATCGAAGTCATCCTCAAGGAAATGGTCAACTCTACCAAATACCTTCTCAGTGACATTGACGACTTGGTGTATCAAATCCCTGGACTAGGACCAACTTTGGGACCAAGTAAGCTCACGTCTGTTCCGCATTCCGCCCTTGACTGATGTCGCGCTTCAGTCGTGTACGAGATCAAGTGTATATTAGACAAGACTCTAGATGCAGTGGAGAACCTCACCGACGCCATTCTCAACGCCATTAAGCCTCTTCTGGAACCCCTTATTGGCCAAGCAACGAATACGGCTTGCAATTCCGGGCTTCAACTACTCGGGATATGTCTGTTGCTGTAGTGCCTCAAGCTTCATGATTACGGGCTGGTCCGCGTATCTGTATAGACTCTTCGCATCGATGTGTATCCTTTCGTCTCATGTCGCACAAACTATGCCTTCTCAGTAATTTAGTTGTCACGTAACTCGTCAAAATATTTCGAGTGATGTTATATCAACCTGTCCGACGTATGGATGAGAATCTTCATATTAAGCTACAAAATGAATACATGAACAGGATGAAATATGCTGTATAGTATATTGCAGGGTATATGGTACGGCACGCAGCCTGTAAGATGATATCCAGGATAATCCGATGTTCAATGATGAGAAGCCTGTGTTACTCTTCCGAAACCCAGCGGTCGGCCAGTGGACCAATGATTGGAAGCTGGTACCGAGTAAGGCCACGTGAAGCAGCCCCGACGTATGCTCGGAAGCTAATGCTATCATGAGTAAGGTTATGGATAAAGTAACAGTAAACTCACGCCATGAACAATGAAGATATCAACAGAAGGATAGTGGCTATCGTCCGTAGAAAATTGGGAAACCGTAGTAAAGAAGTCAGTATCCTCAGTAACACGAGTGGTGTGGTCAATAACGCAGACTGATACGCTGAGTCCAACTGCCAGGTCAATAGCGTAACGTGAGGAGGAATTGTGCACATACCATGGAAGCGGACGTAGTCGTTGTGAGTCTCTGTGACAAGAAGTAGCAGAGCTGACCAAGATTGCGCCGTTAATATTGTCTCTGGTCACATCCGCACCAGTGACTTACCAGACAGTGGACCTAGGAGGTAGGCGCAGGCTGACAGTACGTCGACTCTCAGTCCGTACCGTGTCTCCCATGCGCTTACACCCGATTCTGCCTCTGCTTCCTCCACTGCGGCGGCACCTCCGGCCTGGGAAGTGTCAAAGGTAGGGACGCCGCCAGACTGATAGGACACTGTATTCTGTGAGGGAAACCAGGTTCTATTGACAGTGGGCCTTGACGAAG
This sequence comes from Phlebia tremellosa, assembly GCA_011032875.1. Classification (NCBI taxonomy): domain Eukaryota; kingdom Fungi; phylum Basidiomycota; class Agaricomycetes; order Polyporales; family Meruliaceae; genus Phlebia; species Phlebia tremellosa. The sequence goes on along the minus strand of JAAIFI010000001.1, from coordinate 363,669 downwards.
ACGCTGCATAGCTAGGGTCGTCTGGTGGTGGAGTCTATGAGGGTATGAGTTTCACTTCTTGCACGGTCGCGTAAAAATCTACACACATAGGGCGCAAACGAGGAGGCGAATTTTGTGTGATCCATCGGACGATGAGATAGTAGTTTGAATGTGTAAGGGCGGAAGGATAGCTGTAAATTGGAAACCGCAGGCGAGCTTGGCTGGAACGCCCGACAAACAACGTGCAACAATGCCGTAATTGGAAGTCTGGCGTCTAACCCCCGAGCCCATGGGCGCTTGAGGGAAAGACACGCAGCGACGACCTCAAGAAAACCGACAGCGGGCCCATCGACATCATGGTCAGTGTCAATTTGGCTGTTATGCTGAACGTATGCAGGGTGGATTTGCTCGGGGGTCGTTGGAAGGGGTGGATGGAGCGGTTAGAGGGGTGGATTAGGCTGGATGGTGTATACGGATTCCGGATGCACTTGTGATATGGGTGATGGACCTATGAACGCATTACTGACTCTTCTCTCTGCCTTTCTCATGCAGGCCGACGCACCAGTGACTATCCGCACGCGCAAGTTTATCACTAACCGGCTGCTCGCCCGTCGCCAATTCGTTATCGACATCCTGCACCCGTCGCGTGCGAATGTCTCCAAGGGGGAGCTTTCTGAGAAGCTGGCCAAGATCTACAAGACTGAGAAGGAGCGCGTCGTTACTTTCGGTCTCAAAACACACTTCGGTGGTGGACGGAGCACAGGTTTCGCATTGATTTACGATGATGAGGCTTCGCAACGGAAGTTTGAGCCGAGGTACCGATTGATTCGGGTGCGTAGCAGTCTACTATATGAGCGCATGAGTTTAATATGTTCTCTATCCCCACAGTCTGGTCTCATGGAGGCACCCACCAAGACCAACCGTAAGCTACGGAAGGAGCGCAAGAACCGCGCAAAGAAGGTGCGTGTTTCGATCTCCAGTCGATGGCTTCATGGTTTAACTCCCAGCTTTCCTCTAGTTCCGCGGCACGAAGAAGTCCAAGGCCGCGGAGCCACCCAAGAAGGGCAAGTAGGGGTTGCGCGCCGCTCGCTTGTCTTCATTACAGTCTGTCGCCTCGCTCTCACATTGCATACCATCGTCTTCGCAAAAGCTGTTTCGCGACTGTATCTTACGCGTATGCCCGCTCCATTTCATCCTCGTTTTCCATGAATATTATGCGCATGCGGATAACCCGGATGACGGTGTGGATATCCATATGCAACTGAGACCTGTGCTTCTGGCAAATCGCTTTTCGTGCCATACCAAGAGAGGGAATAAACGTATCTGATCCTTGAATTATGTATGTTAAATTCTACATGAAGGGGGTATCGTTCTGCAATCTAGGCTATTGCGACATGAAGGGGCTGCACGGCGACATATAAGACGTACAAAATCAGAAGCCCAGCTTCTTATGAATAATATCAGGATCTTCCTGGTATTCTTCCGCTGATACCCACATCTGTGAAGTGAAGCGCAGATCAGCGACCACGCAGAGCTCAGCAAGGAAAGGCGCAGTACCTTCTTGAACGTGTTCAGCCCTGCCAATATAGACCCGCCGATCCATGTAGAGTACTTGCGCTCTGGAGGTGCGTAGATCTTGATCTTTACGTCCTTGAGAGCAAGCTTCTTCACCTCATTGAGCAATCTGTCGCCGAAACCTGGGATCATGGTCAGGACGAAGCCAGACAATCTTGAAAAAAAGGGTTGAGCATACCTTTACACAGTGTGCTTCCGCCGCTGAGGACTATATTCGAGAATAGACTCTTGCGTAGGTCAAGATCTACCCGATTGATGGCGTCTACCACCACCTGGTGTACACCAGCGTATTCCTGTCCAATCAGCTCTGGGTTGAAGAGGATCTCAGGTGCACGGAATCGTTCTGGACCCAGCTGAGGAACGTCATAAGCCATAACATTCACTGAAGAATAAAGCAATGTTACCTGTACGGTGTTGCCATCTGGCAGTCTGAACTCCTCGCCGCGTCCTTGAGAATCCTTCTCCTCTTTTGCGGGATTGAGCGCAACATAGCAGCATTTCTCCTTGATCGTTCTTACTACTTCACGCTCTGCAGTTGTGTGGAGGTGGTGGCCGGCCTTCCGTAGAAGAAGCTGAAGATGGTCTGTCACATCTCTGAATGGATGTTGATGAGTGGAGACGCGTGAGGAGGTAAGATGCAACGCACCGGCCTGCGACATCTACTCTTCTGATGGCATGCGGCATGGAGAACCCTTCGAATACGGGTACTGCATGGGTGACACCGTCACCTGAATCCAATACGATCCCGGTTGTCCGTCCGGATGAATATCTAGTGTTAATGGTAAGAATCATGTCAGCAAGATAGAAGTAGAGAAACATACAGTGACAGGACAGCTTGGACAGATATGAACAGCGCAGGGACATTGAAAGTATCGAAAAATATCTGCGCTGCAACATCTCGGTTATGCCGGGGATTTAGTGGTGCCTCCGTCAAAAGTACGGGGTGCTTCACAAATAATGTTAGACTTGTGATGTCCTCGACACATAGAGACGTACCTCCTCGCTCAGTGTTCCCAGCTCTTCTGCGTATACCCAGCTCCATATCCGCTCCATATCATCCCAGTCTGTCACAATACCATGTTCCATAGGGTACTTGATTTTGAGCAGCCCGCGAAATTCTTGCGCTTTCCGCCCAATAAACACGTCTCCCTCCAATGCACCCGCCATCACGCGTATGTGCTTTGGTCGTCCTACACTACACCGTCGACGAGACCAGTATCAGTCAGCTGGAAGTGCGTGCTGTGGGATGGCCCTAACCGTGAAGACGCACAAAGACGGGAAGAAGCATTTAGGATGGTCCTGTCCAGCGAACCCAGCTTTGATTGTCCCAGAGCCCTAAAAGCAAACGACGCGATGAGTACGCGATGGCGGCGGTGCATGCATGGGAGATCACGAACGTTGTCGATTACGACTGGCTGGTTCGTCAATACATCCTCGAACTCGGTAGCCATCGTACAGAAGCGCTATTGTTCAGAGATAGCCTGCGCTCACTTCGTCTGGATACGCAAAGCAAACTTCTAGGACGACGAAGTGTGGAGGAAGCTCGCCACGAGAAATGCTGCCGAGTTGAACGCGTTCAAGTTGCACAACTTGTGTATTGCGCGTTGGTGACAGACGGGCGCTAACACCTTCTACATCCGCAACCATCATGCGGCACTTGTCCGGGGGACAGCTATTGGCATTGACTTTTCTGTTATTCTCATATATCGTGAGTTATTAATTCATCTGTACGTTCGAAAGAGTCTGATTTTGACAAGCGATGAATGCTGTAGTCATCTGTCCACGCTATTCTAGGCCATAAATGGGAGGCCACGAATTTCTGCAAATGTGAGTGAATCGTTCCTTATTGCTACTCGTACTAAGCAGGAAATGGCAGGTATCTGTTTTGGTTCAAATTACACCATACTACACATGGCAATTCCTGACAACCCCAGCAAACCATGTCTATCCTGCACTAAGCAGTGGTGCCTCAACCAGAACTTGCCGATCTGTGCAGGAGCGCAGTTAGGGGACGCTGATCCAGACACAGCTACGGGGAAGGAGGGTGATGTAGAAGCCAGATGTTTCCGTGCGTACGGTGTGCTTGACCATACTTCGAACGCGCTGACATGTCGTGCCCCTCTGTCCAGAACGAGACTCGCCAAGAGACCAGTTAGTCGTTACCCTCTTCCTGTTGACGGTATTTGGTCTCCTGCTCGGTGCGAGCATCAAGAACAGGATGGTAAAGGCTGGCTTCGACACCAGCGCGGCATGGAATACGGGAAGACGGTGGTGGGAGGTGAGTAACTGCCTCTGAACGTGTAGGCTCCATCTAAAAATCCATTCCCGCAGGCCTACGTTCCTCATCGGCAGCCAAATGACATTGGACTAACCGACCGATTATTCAGTAGAAATAGTAGGGGGATGGGCGAGTACGAGGACGTCCCCGATTCACCTGCTCCGTAGTTGCAGATTTGTTCGTCTTGACGGGTTTGGATATATACTATTGTCTTGGTAGTATGCTCGAGGACGGACGTTGTTGCCCTGAATCTTTCGGCATATACATTCGGACCATTCGAACAGCGCGGTGATACCCAGCTACGGCCTTGGACGTCTTCATAATGCTATCGCCGTCGCATTATTAATATACGGACATTATGCTACATATACAGGTCCTGGATTTCAGTGGTTCATATTGAGCTGATCCGAGTCTTCTCCAATGAGCGACGGATGCGTAAAGACCGAGTGCGATAGTCACTGGTCAGTGCACGATCCAGGCGCTCCTGCCATAGCGTCAGCTGTATACCTCTCCCCTCGACTGGCATGTCCGATGCCACTTGTTGCCTCCAGTCATATTAACCTCTCGCCGCAGCCATTCTGAAGGACGTTCATGGGGTCGCTTTGTTCAAAGTCGGGCACGCACACCTCAGAGGATGTCGTTCAGCCACTGAACCCCGGCCGAACCACGACCGGACAAACACCGAGTCGTGATCAAGGGCGGGCACGGCAAGGACGTCCTGCACGTCAAGGACATACCCTTGGAGGCTCGGAGGAGGCCCCTGCTGATCCTAGAGCTGCAGCTGCACAGGCAGCGGAGGAGAGACTGAAAGCGGTACGATAGCGGACCTGCTGGGTGTTATTTCCGTTCGTACAAGCAACTGAAGTGGAGTCATTGTTAGGCGAAGACACGAGGTGTTGTCAGTTCCAATCCCAACCGCGGAAAGCTTGCAGCCAAGTTGGAGGCAAGCAAATCGGCTCCTCGAGTCCCAGAACCCCGCGAGGAAGAAAGACTCGTGGTGCGTGCATGTTCCTTGTCTCTGCTGCTACCATGATGGATTCACACGTCTGGCCGATACAGTGGGAGTAATCAACTTCATTGCCGAGATCGCAGTCCGCGGTTCCAGTTCAAGATGGCAGTTGGGATGTCAATGTAGAAATTGTTCATGGCTGCTGCACTATCGGACACTCCGTGTTGATATCAGGGTGTCATCGTGAAGGATAGGACTGTGGACACCCCTAGCACATTTCCATCGGCTCCGTGTCGAGTTTTGCTATACCCTGCTATCAAACTACATCCACCGTTGTTCCGGAGCATTTAACCTTTGAAGAATGACGGAGAGCTTGAACGCTGGCAATGGGCAAACAGTGACGTCTATATGTGCCGCGCAATGCGCATTCCAAGTTTTGTTCGAATGTGCATCCCGTGAGATCATCGATACTATCAGCTACGATGTCCCTGAATCCCTGAGATACGGATCTTTGCAGATATGCAGCTTGGTGGCCTCGTGGGACGACGTGCAGGCCATGCTCTTTTCACTCCCGCCACGAGCGCTACACATCCGAACTCTGTATCTTGGTTTCGTACACTTCGTCTGACCGGCAACTTCGCCGTTGTAGTCTGAATCGTGAATGCATGACGAAGACTGGGAACGTGTACTTTGGAAAAGAAAGTCATACCCTGACAATTATGTACCGAAATCGTTCCTATCCTCCCTGACACGAAATCGTGAGCACGGATCGTATCCCTTGCGTTACGTGGACAAGTGATACTGAATTTCATTGTTAGCGAATTTCAAACCATACACATACTGGTCCCTGGTCTTTGCTTCGTGCACTATCAGTCAACACCTGGCTGCCATCTTCACGTTTCTTGCCGTGTTCGTTAGACTGAAGGAGCGTCACTTAGATCCTCGCTTATTAGTTTGGTTGTCTGTGATCTCTTTCATTGCTGGATACGTGATCTGGAATGTATTGGTCGCAGACGAAGATGACGACGACCGTTCTGCCTCTCGTTTGTGTTATTTTGAGATCATTAACACGCACTCCGAACTGACTGGTGTATACAGGTGCGAAGACTATCAAGTCTTCAATACTCGTGTTCCTAACATTGATTGGGCTCTCGCCCATTCTACGAACGCTGACTGCTGCGACATCTTCTGACTCTATATGGGCTTTATCGGCATGTCTGTTCTTCTTGAATGTGATTTTGGCCGATTACAGCTGGCCAGAACCCGGCAGGCGTGCTCGTGAAAGGTATCCATGTCTTGCAGTGTTGGACCCTTCACGCACATAACTCATGTTTCTCTCATTATCTTCAGGCTGACGTCCGTGCTTTCAATCAACGCGGCAATTTCTGCCTCCGTTGTGCTTGCCTCCAGACTTGCGGACGACATCTCCGTCTTCGCCCTCATGCTGTTCTCCATCCAATCCTTTGCGATCTTCCCGGCACTCCGCAGACGCTTTCAGGTTTGTCTCCCGCGCAATTTGCTAAGCATTCCACTCATCGCTTCTCCCGCTAGATTGCTCCTGCAGGTATTCCGCAGGTGCTCACACTCGGTCTGACGAGCTTGTCCATTACTCTCACGGCACCGCTCTCGTCGACCGTGGCTTGGGTGTACTCCTCTGTGTTCGCTTTCGTGACATTCGGCGCCCCTGGTCTTCTGATCTGGGGACAGCGGTTCAAAAAGTACGTGCTCGTCGTATACTTCCCCCGCTGTGCGCTGAAATTGTCCCAGTGAAATCAGAGGAACATGGGATCCGGCGATCCCCAAGGTCAACCCCAACCATGCACATCACCATGCGCCCGCCAACTAGAACGACGCGCCAGTACAACCCTATAACACTCTGGGGGCGGTGTATGGGTATCAGCCGAACCAAGCTAGGGCTTTAATCCTCCATGGCCGTTCATATAACTGTCATTCATCTAAGCGGGCGATCGAGGTTCGATTTGGATGGGTGCCTCGCGGGACACGCAAACCGCTGGGCCGGCGGTAGGATCTCACCCCCGTCTTCCTCGTGGTATGACATCGCTCGCAGTATTTCCGAATTCTGCGGATGATGGTCATCGCTTGTTTTTCCTCCTCGGCGGAGCACGCTCCAGCAGGGCCTTCTGACTTCCACCTATTCGGCGCCCTGCAGTACGTTTGTATTCGATAAGATGGGTTCGCAGTTATCAATAGATCTATGTCGTATCCAGCCGTCCATCTGGCTTCCATCGGATCCATTTCAGAACTTCCACAATAGCATGATGTCCTATCGCGGGCGGTGTCTGACCACAGGACTGCGGCCACACGCTGCGCCGTTCATGGATCTAGGTGTTAAGCGAAAGTTTTTATGGAAGGAGCGGTGAGATGATACGGTTTAATTTCAGGTTACGCGGCGTGAGAGATGAAACGACAGAGATTTTCCATTGAGCCCGACGACACATAGCTTAGAATGGCAACACGATCCTTTAAGCTTGCACATAGGACAAAAATGGTATTTTAGCATTTGAAGCTGGACAGATAGAGATGAACGGTATCAGATAGTCGTACAAATGATAGAGGAATGGTGTACTACTATAGAACGCGAAGACACAGCTGGCTAGCAAAAAGTACAATGCATGAGAGTCGCGAATAGGCTACATAAGGTATAGGTATAGTGAACAAGCATTAGAACCCATCGAGGTGTTCGTTGTCTACGATGTCCTTGTGTTTCGTACCGGTGCCAAAAAGAAAACAGAAATACAGTTACTATCGCCGATGGAAGAAATCACCGTCGGCTGTCATCGTCGCCAGCACGCACTCGCTGCCGTTTACTGGGCGGACCAGTAACAAGGCCAAGGCCAAGACCGCGCGCAGACAAGGCATCTACGGCGGCCTTCGCAAGACTTTCTGAAGAAGTCTTCGTTCGTCCCCGCGTACGCCGGAGAGCACCGAAAGTCTGTGCTTTGATGATCGCCAGGGTGCCAGAGACGTGAGGAGTCGGCGACGGTGACCGAGAGGGTGGCGGCTGGCTCTGCGTCTCAGGCGCTATATTCCGCCGATACCGCGCGACAGGCGCAGGAGCCATGCCAGTCTGGTAGGTCTCGTCCTCATGATAGAGGGCGGTGTCGGTGTGGGAGAATGGAGCGGACGTAGCGGTAGGGACCGCGGGGTTTCCGCGGCTCGTCAGCTTGTGTCGCAGGACGTCGCCGACGGTCCCTGCCACAGCTACGTTGGCTGTCCCTCCCTGCAATGTGAACGGTCTCTGGAAGGCAAATTCCGGACGGTCGTGCAGAGCAGCACCTTCAGGAAAGGTAAATTGATAGGGGGCTGGTGTCATAGAGGTAGAGGAGACTGAGATAGACGTCGATGATGTCGTAGATGCTGTAGATGCTTGCGTCAAGGCAGGAGACACAGAACGACTAGGAGAGAACATATATAACTGCTGTTCGGGGCCGTAAGTTGCATCGACGACAGAAGGATGCATAGATGTCGAGTATTGGCTGCTGTAGGCTAGTTCACGTGCAGTTGCAGTGGGTGACTCTACGAATGAAGGCGATTGCGGCCCTTCCGCTGGGTTACAGTCCTGTCTGGAATACAGAGTAGCGGGCGGAGACCAGCTGTTCTCACGAGAGTTTTCGTCTGATACATAAGGAGGATAATGGGCATACGCTACTGATATAGGGGAGCCTGACGGCTCTGTTTGGCCAGAGGTGGCAGTGGGGGAGGGCGCAGCTGTGCATCCGAGCGCCGGGGAACGCTGAGGATATTCGGAAGTCGACATGTAGGGTTGGGATGGCGGGATAAGAGTCACGGATGGATTTCCGGAGTAGCGCAGCCGAGAGTCTTGAAGGTGACTCGCTGCGGTAGTTGTTGGGCTGAGCAGCCCTGAGGAGGAGCTGCTGCTGCTGGCAGGCGATGAGTGAGGTTGTGCATACGAAGGCAGACAAGAGTCATCGGCAGGATCTGGAGGCATCCCCGTCTTTCTTGCTTGCCAGAGAGCCCTCCAGAATTTTTCTCGGTCGCGGGCTTCATTCTGGAGACGGATATTCTCCGCACGCAATTCAGCAGCGCTATCGCTGGCCTCTCGACATGATTGCTGGAGTGTAACGACGACTTTTTCAAGGTTAGTTACTGTGGCAGAGACACGAGCAGAGGTTAGCCAGGCACTTCATGCACAGCGATGGAGGGAAGGGCTCCAACCTGTCTCTTCGAGAGTAGAGATGTAGTTGGCGCGCCTAGCGCGAAAAGCGGCCTGAGCATCGGCGTTCTTCTTCTTTCTCTGAGCGGACTCGTCGCTGTTATCGTCGGACCCGGCCTTGGGGGAGGAGGGGCTAAGCGGATTGTGAGACATTGCAGGAGACAAATGAGAAAGTAGAAAGCGGCATAACCAGGCGATATAAAGTAGGTAGGAACGGAAGCGTGCACTTGGACACGAGGGCTACGGTCTGGGAGGGGTTCGCAGACTCCGATTGGACCAGGTGTATACGGTTTCGTCCCAGATTTCGCTAGTTCGAATCTAGTTCCCTTGAGTTCCCTGGGATTTTCCAACAGATGTCCGACGATATGCTTCGATCCTTTCGGTGCAGAAGCCTGCCTATCCAGTTTGCACACAGAGCGCGCTGGACAGCGCCATCCAGCGCGGCTGCAGCGTGCCACACTTCGAATCAATTCCAATCTGCTTCTCATGTCCATTTCCCTCTCGCCGATTGCCTCTCGTCCGCCATTCCCAGGCCTGCCAATGCGTCCTCTTGGCTGCTTCTCTCATTTCCTCGACCGTACACAGGCTAGTCATGCGTCGCATGCATTGTCGACACGGCCTTTGGCCGTCCTCATCCCCACATAACAACCACTTGGTCCGATATCCGATGCATATTCTGTCGGCTACATACCGAAATGACGACCCAGCCATCCGGATCGTGCAAGTCACGATAACCTTCCTGTGACTATCATGCGTCTAACCTTATTTATCCCCCCGTAATCCCTCCCACATACCGTAATCGCCGGCCGCGGGGCCTGTATCCATCACCTCTTGAACGCCCGCGACGGCAGGCACTGATTTCTTGCTGATTTCCAAATCTTTTATGGTTGTCATTTTCCCCTGTCCCGTGGCGAGTACAGGCAACAAGGTTCGACACGTTTGTTCTTCATGTTCGCCGTGCAGGGACGTACCAGTGCTAGTGTGGGAGCACACTGCGGAGGGCGAGCATTTATGCCTCCTGCATTTCCTCTCCATCGTCCTCGTCGGGGCTTTCTATATCTAGTATCTCTAGCATCAGGCCGGCGTCGTCGAGCACACAAGCAACCCGTCGCCCGACCCTCCCATTGACAGCCAGCGTCACACCCCCTTCCCGACACCCGATTAACGCGCGGGATTGAATCAAAGGCAACGGCACGGAGGAAATCTGAAAAGGCAAGCACGAACATACCAAATGATAAGCATCGAATCCATGTACGCTTCGGCTAACACAAGAGGACCCATACCTGTCCATCTTTCAACCGCTGCAAAGTGCTCTCCATCACTGCTTCTCGTGTGTCTATGGAACCCAGGGTTGCGATATCCTCATAGACCAAATCGGCGTAGTTCACGGTTGCGATGGACGTCGGGCCTTACAAGGTTTAGCCGTGTTAGTGACGTGACAACGGCGGCGGCGCCCGATCTAAAACGCACCATGATCTCGTTGACGAGGCCGATATACAATCACGAGGACCGTGTCATCAAAGAACTCGGCGTCGAGAAGCTCGACCGACGCCATGCCTTCTTGGGACCCAGACGCAACGTTGCACTGAAGGACAGCAACGCTCACAGGTCCTTCCCGATTAAATTTGCGTTTGTCATGATGCATTTTTACCAGACACACTAGGAATAGAAATCAGACTCCATCCGAATACAGCAATGGGGAGCCACCTACAAATATTGTCTCCACCATGAGGCATGCCAATCGCCAGGTGTTGTTTGAAACAATTGGGCTGCAGGGTCTTCAGTGGGAATTTCGGATCATATCAGGGCTCGTACCTCGTTCGCATCATCCTCCGTGCGTTCCCGCACGAAAAGCGGTGCGTCGTGTTTCGCCCCAATTTTTTCGAAGGCCGCACGTCCGGGCCTGTATGCAATTACTGCTGAACGTGAAGCTGCATTCGCAGCGTCGTTGAATGCCGTGTAGCACCGCGAGGATAATTCCTGCATCAAAGATACGAGGTTTCTATCCAACCTTGATAGATCCTGGTGGTGCGAAGGCTGCATGGTCGCCGCAAAGGGGCTGTCAGGTATGCTCATATGGATAGACGGGTCCACACGTACGGGTGGCCAGGTCAAGCCCTCCGGTCTGTCGAGAATGTCGCGGACTACTTGCACCGAGGAAGCCCAGTCCTCCACCCCTGGCACACCTAAGTCTGCAGGCGTAAACTGGGGGAGAGGTCCCATAAACCATTTATCGATGGAACTGACTACGAGACCTGACATGAAGTATTCATTGACTTCAAGCAAATCGTGCTTGGCGGTCTGACTGTGCGTGTCTGGATTTGAGTTCGACGCTCTGAACACCTCTTGATGATGATGAGTCCGAATCAGCCACGAGTTGACCCCGAACTGATTGCACGTACCATATCTCAACCAAGCGATAAATTCCTTGAAACGTGTCAATTCTCTTCGGGCAGTGGCTGCTAGCCAGTTCGCGCATATTATAGCACGTCCGGTTATGTCCAGAAAAGCCTGTATATCTGCCTCTCGGAACTCAAACAACGTGTATTTGGCCCTGCAAGGAATATATATTGATCAAAGAGTTGTAGAATACCCCAGTTGACGTACAATTTCGACCACGCTAGGACTTCTTGTAAAAGCACATGCATCCGTTGGCAAGCAGGAGCCACCCTTTTCGATGAATAATCCCGTAGCTTGATCAATGTTTCAGTCATAGTAGTTTCCCACTTTGTTATATTCTGTGTACAGAGCGTTAGTATCAATATAGTCGAACAGAGATATGACTAGTGCAAGTACCCTTTCGGTCATTTGTTCTCCACTGCCTAGGAAGTCCGCTAGACATTCGGATGCGCGACCGGTGGTCAGAAGCACCGTCAAATCCAACATTGCATTAGGATCTTCCGCTGGAAACGTGACAACATGAGGCGCGCACCGATCACCGTGGATGAGACACTGACCTCCATATTTCTGCCTCTGCCTACTTTCCACCACTCTAACCCACCTCGGCCCTATCTCCCGTGCGCCATGGCCGCCCTCTGCACCGAACCAAGTTTGGTGCATCTCCTTCACCACGCGCATACAGTACCAGGTAAGCTCGCGAAACGAGGAGGACACCCTCGCAACGTCTCGTACCATTCCAGGCATAGCAAACAGGCGAAGGTCGAGTATAGCAGGGTTCAAGAGTGTCTGCTGCGTGTCGGATGGCCCCCATTGAGGATGTACGAAAAAATACCTTGGATTATGGTTCCTGTACATCGACAATGTAGTACATTCTTTGCCCATAGTGGATATACCCAGCGGATAGTTTCCATCTAGGAAGTGGTAGATGTGTCCTAGGTCGTCAGTAGCGACTAGAATGCTGTTCACGCTGGAATCGTCGGTTTCATCTAGCTCCTCGCCAGGTCGCAGCTGCTGGCCACTTGCCGCCGCGGACTGGACGGAGGCAGCGATCGGGTCGCTCGGCAATGTTGGCCAGGCGAATATAATGAAGGGCATAGGTGACTTCGACGCGGGTCGGGATTGTGTGCTTTTTTGAAACGCGAATAGTTCTGACGCACTAACGGAGTGTTAGATCATAAAATAGTGTGACTGCGCGACTTACGACAATGGCTGAGAGTCGTCGTGAAGAGCGTCCAGAAGTGGTTGGCTCTTCAAGATCGAATGTGCAGAACCTGTCTACTGAACAGTCAGTAAGCTGAAACCGCGAGAAAGATCACAAAAATCGTACAATATCTCCACGCCTTTTGAATATATCTGGTATGTCCTCCTTCGTTTCTGGGCGACACTCACGGAACCACCAGAGGCTGAGAAATCGGTGGTCTTTCCCCGACGCTAAGCCATAAACGGGCACTATTTTGAGCTGCCGGCCATCCTGGAGGGAATGAAGTGCTATGGAAGGTGGGTTCTGAGCGACGGCAATGTGAAGTCCTGATAAAGTGATGTCTCAGCCTGTCGATACCCTCTCATGGACAAAGACACTGACCATCCGGACTCCAAGCGATATCAGCAACCTCTGCCTCTTCTATGTCCACCTCCCACATCTTCCGGCCACCCTCCCGGGGCCAAAGGGCCAGTCTATCTTTACCTGCGACATTTGTGACCACGATAACTAAATCTTTATCCGGACACCATGACGATGGCAGCAAACGCGCTGCCGAAGGAAATCTGACGGTTGCACAGGTCTTAAATGCCTGCGTGTCCATTGGATATACACGCTAAATATCCGCCGCCACAGTTTGAGATAATGATGTAGATGAGGCAGACCGTAAGACCAGGTGGACCCGACGATGTGGGTGGTTGAGGGAGTACAGATAGTAGCAGTATGTATGGAGCAAATTGTTACTGTACCGGACAATACAAATAGAGTGAATATACTGCTTACCCTTTCGTAACGGGAAGTTAGAATGATAGTGAGAAGGAACAGGACGGAGGAAATACAGCTTGTTTGCAGGTTGCAAGTTCACATTTACTACGCGTAGACGCGTAGGCGCCCAAGACTGCTAGCGCGGTCTACCGAGGGACACGTGAGAGCCCATAATGATGCGAAGCTCAGATTTCCTTCTCGCGTAACAATCATGATGATTCAAGACCCAAGTAAGTAAATAGTGCAGACTCGTAGAAGCAGTTGTGCAGATGACAGTGAACCCGTAAAGAAAATGCGGGCATGTACGTCTCACAGTCACTTTCCCTTACGTTTACCACCTTTTTTCTTCCCCATGCCACCAATGACATCTCCTTTCTTCGCTCTCACTCCTTCGCGTACTGGCCTTTGCTCTAAGTCCTTCCCAAACGTTGTAGTACCACTGGGACGCCTTTTCTTGGCCTGTTGCTTCTTAACCGCACTAGGTCGCGTAGGTTTCTTCACCACCTCACCAATCTTCGCCGGTTTATATGTCCTTTTCGCTGATCTAACGGCTGCACGAATAGCACCCGTCTCGCCAGCATCATCTTCCATGGCTAACTTTCGTCTCTTGGCTCGCCTGGTCAAACCAGCGAACTTGTCGCGTTTTGGCTAGGACATATGTATGTCAGCTCTTGACAGGTCGATTGATCCATTACACTCTACCTTGGCCGTCGTCTCCTTGCTTTCCTTGACCTTTTCTTTCTGTGAGGCCTTGAAGCCAGCTTCGTATTGAGACTTGCTCAATTCTAGACCATAATTCAGACCCAGTCAACCAAACAAGAGAGATGGATAGACCTTCAGCTTTTGCCTTGTCTTTGCCTGTCTGGAACCACGTTCGCGCCGGACGTGAATGAATCTCCGCTTCATGTTCAATCAGGTTCTCCCCTTTCTTGAGCTCCATCTCCGCCCGACGAAGCTATAAGATATTCGGCGATGAGTGATTGTTCGTTACTACAACAGCATACAGCTCACCTGCTTTTCTTCCTTCTCCTCTTGGAGAATCTCTGTAATCTCCTTTTTTAGGTGCTCGAGTCGCTGAGACCACTTGGCCACTGCTTCAGTCGGGACTTGACGATGTCGTACTTTGTCTTCCCCAGAGGCATGCTTTATGGCGGCTTTGAGCATTTTACGATCAGCTTCTCCTACGAGGGTCACAGATCTATCGTGTTTTAGACCGTTGGCACACATCCTAAGAATAAGAGCCAACTCACCTTCCTTTCTGGCCAGCACGCGCTGTTCTGCCGACTCGATGCATATACTGGGCAAGTTGTCCGGGCATATCGTAATTTATGACGGTTTCAATGCCTTTGATATCTAGACCTCGGGAAGCCAGATCAGTCGCCATGAGGAAGTCCACAGCACCATCCCGGAATTGTTGCAGGGCTTTGAGACGCTGATGTTAGACAATACTATTCAGCGCAGAACCGACAATTACTTAGGCATTTGCCTCACCTGTTCCTGAGTAAGGTCGCCGTGAAGTTCATCACATTTCATGCCGAGCAAGCCAAATATAATTCGCATTTGATGTGCCAGCTTTTTGCTCCGGAGAAAAACGATGACTCCAGTCTTGAATGTTCTCTTACACAGTGTCACCAGCAGAGCAGCGCGGTCGGCCTCCTTCTCTGCCCTAACGCGGACAAATTCTTGCACAAGGCCACTAGCAGTAGTCCGCTTTGGATCTACGAATAACCGCACCGGTTTATTCAGGGACATCTTCACAAGTTCGTCAATGGAGTCTGTCATGGTGGCAGAAAATAACATCGTTTGCCTCGACACAGGACAGGACTTGATGATCTCGGTCAGTTCGTCAGCAAATCCGTCCGACAACATCCTGTCCGCTTCGTCGAGCACAAGAATATCGAGGGCATCCAGTGTAAATGTAGGAGTGTTGCGAATGTGGTCAATCAGTCGTCCCGGCGTAGCTATGAGGACATCTGGACGAGTTCTGAGAGCTGTTTCCTGAGCCTTGAGAGACAATCCACCTAGCACAATGTGTAAATTAGAACTCCATACTTGAATATAGAACGTACCAACTATCAGGCAGAACCTGACGTCCGTGTGTGCTGCGAGCTTCGTACCCACATCGTAACACTGTACACCGAGCTCACGCGTCGGCACAAGTACAAGACAACGTGTCGCCGCTGCGTTTTTGCCTCGGTCACGGTAGAGGAGTCGTTCCAGCATAGGGATTATGAACGCAGCGGTTTTTCCGGAACCTGTCACAGCGTTACCGACAACGTCTTTCCCCAGAAGCGCAACTGGAACCGTCGCTGCCTGGATGGGAGTTGGCTTGGTAAAGCCGAGAGCGGTGATGGCTTTCAAAATTGGCCTTGATAGGTTCATGCTGACGAAGGAGGCATGCGCTTTTGATGTACCTGCTTCAGGAGCAAAAAAGGCTGCTTTCCGGTCCTTTTGCGCCTGAGTTTCTTCTTCTGAATCGTCTCCTGAAGAGTCACCGTCATCGTCCTCATTCTCAACCCCCACCTCGCTGTCCTCGGATTCACTCGCGTCCTCTCCCTCGTCAGAAGTAGCCAGTGGGTCTTCCTCGTCTTCCTCAACAGAACCCTGAACTTCGTCCTCGTCACTGGATACATCTTCTTTTTCATCCTCCGTCTCATCCATTATGGAGTCAACCTCAGAGGACGTATCCTGTTCTTCTTGTTCGTCGTCCTTGGTGGTCCTTTTTCGCTTCCCGGTGGACTGAAGCAGTCTCCTGCGTTCAATGATGTCGTCGACAGAAATCGGCCGCTTGATCCATTGTCATGTATCATATAGAGCGTTATCGTATCTGCACTTACTGGTTTAGAGCCCGTCTTCACTATATCATTGGTGTCCTCCAGGAGGTCTATGTATGGGTCTCCGTGTAGATCAAAAGTGAAGTCCGGGTTCAGTTGAGTGTCGTCGACCAATTCCTTGGATTTGGTTGGTTTAGTCGAATCCTCTTCCTCGTCGGAGTCAATAGTCATCACAAAATCATTAGAGGCCATGATCAAACGAGACGTAGCAGAGCCCAGTAGTGAAAGTGCACTATAACCGAANGAGTCAATAGTCATCACAAAATCATTAGAGGCCATGATCAAACGAGACGTAGCAGAGCCCAGTAGTGAAAGTGCACTATAACCGAAAGTTAGTGTTGCGGAAGAAAGTCGCCGGCCGGTAAGTAATGTAAGGTAAGAAAGTGTCGGTCCGGATGCCCCAGGTAAGTGAAGTAAGTTACTGTTTCTTACATTAGACGCCTGTTAAGCGCCCAAAAAGCGCGCAACGCAAAATTCGCGATTGGAACGCCAGTTATGTGCAAAATTTTCGCTGAATGAATTAGATATGTTGATTCCAGGTTGATATATTGTTGCATTGAGNCCGAAAGTTAGTGTTGCGGAAGAAAGTCGCCGGCCGGTAAGTAATGTAAGGTAAGAAAGTGTCGGTCCGGATGCCCCAGGTAAGTGAAGTAAGTTACTGTTTCTTACATTAGACGCCTGCTAAGCGCCCAAAAAGCGCGCAACGCAAAATTCGCGATTGGAACGCCAGTTATGTGCAAAATTTTCGCTGAATGAATTAGATATGTTGATTCCAGGTTGTTATATTGTTGCATTGAGCTCCAGCTGTATCTTAAGGCACATCGTAGCCAGAGGCAGCATGCGTGGAGGGGGCACAAGTGGGCGCTTCCAGCCAAGTCAGTAACAGCCGCGCCGGGACAGTGGACCTTTGAAAATGCGTATGAGTCTCTGAATGTGTATAGTATTCAGGAAAGCTATTGGTTTGCAATGTACCAACTGGGTCACAATGGTTTCGAGACTCCAAAGAGTATGTGGGGGCCCATTTGGCGGTCAGCAGTTTTTGACATTCTTTACACGGCTTATCCAGGGCTGATGTAAATAAGTGTAAGAAACTAGTAACTTACATAGTAACTTACATGCCGGTAAGTTACATCGGACTTTCTTCCGCAACACTACCGAAAGTCAGTTGTCGCAGACGCACAGCGCCCAGAAATTTCGGTCTCGGTAGACGCCCATCAATGTGCGTCTCGATCTGGAAGGTGTAGTGAATGAATATGTGCGTGCCATCCGAGAGGGATAGTATTGTGACGTGCTACACAGGATTCCTACATAGATATCGCACTACGAAGAGAACAACCAGTAGCACGACGTGTCGTTCACCAGAATATGATCTTTTTGACACGTCCGTTGGCGTCCTTTGGGTGCTGGGGGCTGTCTCGAGAATGGGCTCTTGGGAACATTGGTCTCCCGCTGTCATCCGCAAGATCGTCATCATCAAGACCTGGGTCATTCTTAGGTCCGGCGTCCATCTCGATTCGTTGTCCAAGCATCTAAGCCAACATTGAAGATCGAACCTTTGTCATGAGCCAGACGTACGTACCTCGTCATCTAGCAGTAAGGGGTCCTTGCTTGAGGTGCCCCTGTTCAGGAGTAGGAGCTCTCGGACCTTTGAATCGTCCTGATCTACATATCCTTGGTTTTCACGGGCGATGTCTTCCCGATTGCTTATCTCGCGACAGGCTTGTTGACACTGCGTGATAGTGTCGATAAATCGCCCTATCATGTTGAATTTTTCCCAGTGGATCTTTGTAGGATCATCATCGTGGAAATCCTTGTTCCCTACGTCCGCTCGTATAAGATCAGAGGTGTGGATTTCCCTTAGAACAAGATACAAAGATGATATTAGAATAGACTGTCGAAGATAAACGTATGAACTCACAAAGCAGGTATACAAGGTCCTTTGCTGTTTCTTAACGCAAGACGATATTTGGCGTGGGATCGTGTAGCTTGCAAGAGTTGGTCATATGATTGAAACAGTTTGTACTGGTGAGTGTTCTTGGCTTTGACGATTTCCGCTGTCGTTCCACTCATGTTGAACACCGCGGCGTTTATACCAGCAACGACGGCTCGCAGAGCGGAGTAATTGTTGATATAACGCAACCTTCCTGCGATCTCGATGAACATGTGCGTGAAACGCGCTCTGGTCTTCGGCTTGTCATGACAGAGGATGAGCGACACTACCCTGGAATATGAAAATCAACACGCGGCCAACGCACGCAGATTTGATGACGTACCACTCAGCGATGTGATTCGATACTTGACCATACTTAGCGATTGGATCCGACTCCTGCTGCTGTTTGCCTTGACCGATCACGTTGCGAAGCCAGTGTCGTGGCTAGCATATAATTCTCAGGTCATGTATCAAACGCACCCATCAGACGACATACCTGTATCTGCAAGAAGTACTTGCATTCCACTCTTGTGATCTCATAGGCGATGGATGTAGGATCTGTTTGCGCAACTTGTTGGGCAATGTTGACAAGTTGTTTCAAGAGATTCTTTGAGGAATACTCAATTGGATCCGAGCCGATAATAGTCGTAGGAGACGCCATCATCGATAGCTTACTCGACAGCGGTAAACTGGCCTTCCGTTCTCGTGCAGTCGGCGGAGGAGCTGTTTGTTCCTGTGCCCGATCGACGTCCGGAAGAGACTGTGATGTCATGCTCGATACTGGTGAAGCAGGTGTGCCTGTCAGAGGATCAGCTACACTGGCGGAATCGTCGCTGTCCTCTTTAGGCTCATCGACTTTCATCGCCCATGAGGCATCTTGATCTGTCAAGGTCGAAAGCATCTCCATGAACGGAATGAACTCCGAGCCGTAATGTAGCAGATACGTTTTGCCGACGATGGACTTGATGAGGGCGGATAATGCTCCTGCTGTACCGGGGACAGCAAAATCGTTCGGATACAGTTGTATCCAATGGTCAAGAAGCCAGCATATCCTGAAGCCACGGGTGGTCAATCAAGACGAACTTGACAAGAGTCATCGATATGACTCGCCTCATCTGAGCAAAACATGCAAACATCGGATCTCCCGATGGTTGATCGAGAGCACGCATCCGTTTCTGCATAGCCAGAAGGATGCTACGCGGTGTCGCGAAGCGGCGATACGTAAGAAGAAAATGTGATATAAAGGTCGGATCTGCTGTCCATGTTCAGTAAGCTGCATCCCTGCACTACGAAAACCCTACCGTCTTCGCTGACAGCTAAAAATAAGAGCTTGTCCAGCAGCTCATCTAATGTCATCCAAGGAGGTGGTTTGCTACCGTGTGTATGAGAGGGTGGTTCAACACAACAGAACGGAGTTACTCACGAGTCGCGCGAAGCAATGCTGCGGGCTGGTTCGTTTGATTCATCAAGGCTGTTCAAACCGTCGTTCGCTGCAGAGAAACCTGTGTGCGAGGATCCTCGACTTCTCATTCCTGCTTCGTCCAGGCTAGTTACTGGATTTGTGTCCCATTCCCGTTCCTGCCTCTCCTTCTCAGAGAGCAAGTCACTCATAGATCGAGTCCGACTCGGAGATAATGGTGTCCTGGGGGTCCGGGGAGAATCTTCAGAAGGTGTGGGAAGTCTTGGTGAACGTAGACGCGTTTGAGAGGTTAAGGGAGAATGTCCCGTCACGGTAGAAGAGGCAGTCGGGGTCGCCGATGATGCTCGAGACACATCCCATGGTGGAGACGAATTCAACACAGCGGGTGACGCAGGATTTCGCAACGTGTCCCGCTCTCGAGACCCTCCATTCACTATCGCGAAAAAACACTATGGGTCAAGATGTACAGAAGACGTAGAATGTGCTCACGCTTATCGTTGAAGATGGTCTTGAAGAAGAACTCGAACGCGGATCGTATCCTCTGTTTCCCGCTTGGGTTGGTCGTTGTTACATCAATCAATCCGGTGTCGTAATGCCCCAATAACGCATAGGCCCGCTTTGGATCGACACGACAGGGCAGATCCGACTTACATGCAAAGGCAATAGTGGGTAACTTGAGATGTGAGACCGACTCTGCTCCATAGTTCAGTACAACGCTAAACGAGGATACAGTACAGATGCTTACCAAGTACCGCCTCAACTGGCTCGAAAGACGACTCATCCGCCAAATCGTAACACACCACTATGCCGTCTATTGGCGGCGCTCCATCCGGAATGATACCATGGGTATTTTCTTTGGACAAGTCCAGTGAAGTGATGTCAATTTCAAGTACGCGGAGAATGCTGTCTATCATCTGGTTGAAGTTCAGTCGTCCAACGCGATATACGTCTGGATGACTGATTGAGCGTCGTGTTATACGGCAACGGGAACTCTCGCTTACAACGAAGAATTTCGCCGCTAACTCCTGGCGGAGAGGTGTAGGATTTGGCGTCTGATAGACCGTACGACTTGAGTCCTTTCCTAATGATAGAGGACTTTCCACAACCGGTAGATCCTATCACAGCAATTGTGACATCTGTAGACTGTGATGGGGACTTTGGGGACTGAAAATCTGTCAAAATGCAGAAATATGACGTTGACAATGCTTTACTTACGGATGGGAGGTGAGTATTGACTGACATTAAAGACCTTTGTTTAGTTAGCTTGTGGCTCAAACTACTGCTTCGCTCCGGGACAATAGGTGATGGCGGCTTGCCCATAGTCGGAGAGGAATTGACTGTCTGCAGTCGAGAGGGTAGGTTGAGTTCGCCCGGAGGTAGCATTCGTCGGAACGCCGATTTGCCCTTGCGCACGACACTGACGAGATCTTCAGAGCGTTCCATGTCGGACTCGTCGAAGAATGAGCCTTCGTAATCGTCGCCGCCAGTTGTGCTGACGCTTGTCCCTCTGCTACGAGAAGGCCCAGCCTGGTCGCTGGCTCCCCATGCCGACGGGTTTGTGCGTGTATGCGTTTGCCCAGCAGTGTTAAAACTGGTTCCTGAAGACCTCTTCTCTGCAGAAGCCAATGCATCTCCGTGGTTGGAACGTGACGCCGAATCAGGCGGCTGTCTGTTCTTAGCATAAGAATCCGCGGAAATGGATTGCCTGAGAGCAGAGGGTGAGACAAACGATTCAGGAAATGCGGACATCGTGTCATTGGAGGTGTCGGTCGCGGTCGCATCGTTTGGTTGCAAAGAAGTACTAGCGGTCATGAACGATTCTTGAGAGACCAGCGAAGTCGACGATGGGTTTAGAGGCGCATGAAGGTCGGGGCCGTCCAGGAAGGCAGAGGAGTCGAGGAAGGAAGAAGCTTCAGGTATCTCAATTGGAGGCAAAGAGGGTATCGTGGGCAAGTCGATCTGCTGTTTGTTGGTCGCCATGCTGGGCTGGTGAACACATTCGTGAGGGTTATTGAACGAGGCCAAGATGGTATATGAGAAAAGTCAACGTGGGCGACAGAGTGAAGTCGAACAACAACGTGATGGAATGAAAGGCGAAAGAGGACGATAGCGAGGTTCGTCCGCGGTTTGCTGGAGTACACCGCGACGAAGCAACAAGGCACGGTGAGTTGACGGTGACCTCGATTGCTTCTCAGCCTAATTACGGGCGGCAAGCGCATCCGGCGGAGCGATCACCCCCGGCCGGCGATATTGAAGTCATTTATAGCCATTTCCCGGTCATGTCCGGCAAATACCTTATCTCGGACGCCGTTGATACTTATCCAAGACGGCGTACTCGGCGGAACAATATCATCCAAGCGCCCCCTCAGGATTCCAGGCACAGCTGGCTCTGGCTGAGTCGCAGCTTGGGTGAACCTAGCTCACCTTCAGGCCTGCAGGAGTCGCGAGATGTTGCGTAACATGCCATCGCAGAAATTCTGTACTGATAGATCTGAGTCAGATGTTTCTAGACACACCAGTGGTGTAGCTTCGTTTAGCCATCAAAGCGTACAAAGTGCAGCCGCCGGGGACACACTTCAACATACTAATGAGAAAGGTTAATACGGAGGCCTTGGTACACATTGGTACGTCGCTGCCGCAGTACTACTATATCAATTCGCGACGTTGAACCCATGCAGATCACGGTCTCATAGAATCAGTTCTACGCTGCCAGCTGGTGACCTCTCGTGTCTCCACGCCGCTGAGCTGTACATTAAATGTTTATGTGCATGTCCATGGCAGGCATATATCATGCCTCTCTCCCCCTTAGCGGCGAAAACGCGAAAGCCAAGATTAACGGTGCTATCAGAGCGAGGCTGCCAAATGGGAGCCTTCCCGGAACCGACGCCGTTCAACGTGTTGGCCTCATGGCGAGAGTGAGGATGTCTACTCCTCGTCCACGACTACGACTGGTATAACCACCATTGACTTCCATCGCCATGATTTCCAGCAAGAAAGTGACACCCGAGCTCATACCTTTGGAATTATCTCCCTTCACGATGAAGCCGCGCCAACGACATATCCCAGCCAAGTCGAATACGCATCCGTTCCTCTTCACGCTCATGACGCTGACGGCCGCAGCGGAATTGGGTCTCACAGCGTTCCTTATTAGTGCCGGAAACAGCGTAGGAACTTCACGTTATTATTCGCTGTCAGTACTTCCGTGAATCAGGGGGGTTATGACTGACAGATTATGTCCGCAGCCTGATTTTGTCGTGCTTCGAAGCCGCCTGGACGCTGTTGTTCACCACAGGCTACATGCTTTGGGTCCTCGATGGAGCCGTTCGTCTAGTGGCGAATGTAGCCAGCTCTGTTATATGGCTGCTGTTGACCGCGATCTTATGGGTGCGTACTACCACCGTCAACTCAGAACGTTAGTCTTGATGAACACATGCTGCACAGGGTACCGCTGCAGGTATAATGCATAATGTTCGTGGAGGCGGTGATTGCCCCGGTAGCCCTCCTATCTCGCAGTCAGTTGTGTCTGAGTATCGTTTTGAACACATATCTGATTCAAAGCTAGATGCCGCCAATCTCTCACCGTTGAAGCTTTGGCGTGGACAGAATTCAGCTTGTGCGCAACCACGCTGTTGGCGACTGTATTGTGGTTATGCACGGGGAGGAAGTCATATATAAGAGACTCCAGAACGCTTGTATGAGTATGCTCAGGCTTTGCGTGATCTCCTCATACCATTATCTCACACGCAGGCAGTTCATGTCATATATGAGACGGTGGTCGAGGATGTTACTATGTGATTTACTGTTATTATGTTTGTCCTCGGTCGGAGATTGCAATGGGCAGTCTAACTTTGCACAACTCAAGGCAATAGTTCCCCGCGCATCAGCCTCACCGTGTTCCTACCATGTCCACGACCCGTGACGCGTGTCGGCCTGTGCAGCCCTTGATATCAGCTACTAGGCATACGCCGGTCGAGCAACTTCTTCCGGACCTTCGGCTTGTGCAACAAAGCTAAGTATAAAACACTCGTGGCATTTTGCTTGGAAACCCTGGCCTACAACACCCTGCGACTGCTTCATGGGACCAGCGCCGTTTGGCTTTATCCATAAGATCGTTCCTCAAGGTCACAAGAATGAGCTTACACCTGCTCAGAGGCGCATGTACGCGTCTGAAAAGCAAATGAACTTCCGTACCATCGCCAAATTATGTGCTACGCGATCAAACTACGTGCTCAGATCTTCCGACTTAGCTTCAGCGGAGCTACATGCTGAGATAACAGAGTTGGGACAGTTCGCAGAACTCGCTTACGCGGTCTTGGATCCCACTTTCATTTTCAGTCATCTTGACATCCTCTCTCGGTCTGGTTTCCCTCTGGAGGGTTATGACGCACTCCAAGGGACCACACCGGTTTCCTCTTTCCATGGCCGCACGGGCAATTTGCCTGGATACGTGGCCTATCGCGCTGTCACACGACAACTGATTGTCGCATTCTCCGGCACAGCATCATTCGTGCAGGCCCTCTACGACCTACGCTTCGCAAAGCATACTCATCCCGCGGGCAACGGGTGTGCAGTGCATAGCGGTTTCTGGAAGATATACAAAGGCTGTCGTACTCCAGCTCTCGAGGGTATCAAGAAAGGCCTGCAGGAGCACGACGTGCAGGAAGTGGTTGTCACTGGGCATAGCTTGGGCGGTGCCGTCTCCTTTCTTCTGGCCTTGGATCTTATGTTGGATGGTCGGCTGCCTCCACATATAGGATTGAAGGCCGTGGGATTTGGAAGTCCCAGGGTCGGCAATAAGAAGATGGTTCAGCTGTGGAAGCATACCCTTGAACTCGAGAGGGAAAAGGGTCGCGACGTTCATGAGTATCTTGTGAAAGCTTATAATGACGGTGAGGTTGAAACTGTATACGATCTTGGATTGTTCTCACAGACGTGGAAACCTATACAGGCGTACCTGCACTTCCTCCCATGAGGTTTGGCTACCGACATTTCACAACCAATCCCGTGTATTTTTGTCACGGAAGATTGTTTCACATACCCCCTTCGGAAAGCGAGCATGGCGTATTTGATGTGGAGGAGGACGCGTCCTGGAATGATCAGCCCCCTCCCCATCCGCGAGGAGGACATAATTACTACAACGGTCGGGATTTGGAGGCAATGTCGCGGCGCATGCAGTGGATAGAGGAGATGATGGGAGGCGACACTGAAAAGGAATGGGAAAGTAAGTACATGGCACGTATAGCTAAGGACGAGAACAAGTGGAAGGAGAAACAGAACAACCCATGATCTACATACCTGGACATCATTTTGAACCCCATGACATGACTCCTTATGAATACGCACTAAAGTTACACTACTAATACATTGGCGAATCAGCAGCTGTCGGCAGGGACTACTGCCGTGTATATCTGATTATTGATACTACATCAATGAGTTGTACATTGATGTGGGAAGGTCGGACAGCAACTTCTAGTTGGAGTTGCGCGACTCCAAGCAAGGTCAGAACAAGACAGCTTTTCATGTCTTGTATGTCATGTTTACGCTAGGGTGATCGTTCAGAGAGAAAGTAGAGACGATCTCAAGACGACCTGTGTCCGAGTCGGTGCCATCATGCCACGGTCAACGTTGATGACAGCGCGCGATGCACGATCATCGGCGCCGAGGCTGAGCGCTGATTATCAGATAAGAAAGCTGAACGTGTCGGAACGGGACGAAACCAAGATCTAAGCGCGCGCTCGTGGCTATCTGATAAACACCCCACCCGAATCAGTTTCCCCAAGTGCTGCATGCTTTCCGCCCTCCTCAGTCCTCTCAGTCCTCCTGCTGTGTGCTACGTCTAGTGAACATCCCTCCTCTAGTCCGCACAGCACATACAAACTGTGCTTTAATACCTGAACCTTCGGGTTCTCCGCCCTTTAGCGTTCACTATGTCGCACACATACTACCGCCTGCCTGACCGCTCGCCGTCTCGTAGCCGCCGTGAGGCTACACCGGATCCAAGGGAGGAAGACGAGGTGGTTGTCGATTCGGACACGGAGTCTCTGCATCTTGAGACTAGACACGAGATATCCCCGCTCCGCACACACTTGGTGCGGGCCCTCGCTTTACTGTGCGCGTGCTCATTGAGCGTTGGAAGTCATTAGTGAGTGTTATGTTTACCCTTCCACACTGTGTCGCTACTGAACGCCAAATGACCTATCAGTGCATCATATATCTTAGGTCCTCTGAAGTCCCGCCTCTCGCGGGAGATGGGGACGAACAATACCGAGTTCTCCCTCCTAATATCTGCGTTTTCTCTCAATAGTACCTGGACCCCACTTGTGGGCGGTGTTCTGGCTAGCAGGCTGGGAACGACGTTCACCAGCATACTCGCGACTGGCGTAGTGTTTCTTGGTAAGAGCGCTTTAATCTCACGGTGTTTCTTGACGCTGAAAACCACGTAGGTCAGCTTTGTCTGTTAATCGGGAATCTGTCTGGGAGCGTACGCTTGATGGCGCTCGGGATGTTTATCTTCGGCCTCGGAGTCAGCCCTCTTGCAGTGGTGCAAGAAACCATCATTGTCCGCTTCTTCAGGTCTCACGGCCTGGGAGTGTCACTCGCTCTTGGTCTTGTTGCAGGCAAAGGCGCATCGTTCGTGTCCGCGCGAACGTCTTACCCTCTCGCCGAGCGATTCGGGCCTCACGCTCCTTTCTACGCTGCCACGGGACTTGCTGGATTGTCCTTCGTTGTGAACCTCGTATACCTTTCTGCTTCCAAATGGCTTGTACGAGGTGCTGGCGCAGAATTGGAGGCTTCGGAGCTGCACGCGGAAGCTCATGTTCACGCCGTAGAACATAGCAAAAGCGGGTCGATACAGAGTCTCACGGAGGCGGAAGCTCTGACTGAGGTGGCCAACAAGCGAATGGTACGTCTCAGGGACATAACGAAGCTTGGAGATGTTTTCTGGGCGTAGGTCCTCCGTCACTCTGTACGCCATCATATCCTGACATATCATCAGATATATCGGATTGAATATCCTCTGTGGTGCAATCTGGGCACCGTTTACTCATCTGGTCGCGTGAGTTATGCCATTCACTATTAGAAGACTTAGCTCATCACATCATCTAGTAACATTGTTGAGCGGCGCTACGAACTCGCCGAGTCAGACGCCAGCACCAAAGCATCCTACGTATTGGCTGGCAGTGTAGTATTATATCCCGTCGTACGTCTCCATCATCATGTCTTTGTGATTGTATCACCAATTTCGATGCTAGACTGGTTATATTGTGGACGCTCTACGAAAGCATGGCATCGTCCTCCGCCTCTTCATGTTGTCCTCGTTCCTCACCCTCTTGTGCTACATTTGGCTTGCTTTACCACCCGCTCTCACAAAGACACCCATTCCTGCGATTGTGTCATTTGCAACCGGGCATGGGTTTGCACCTTGTGAGCTTCTGTCCTCCGTGATTCCGCTGTCCAACACTAATTTCATCTCGAATAGTACTTTTGGTTGTCATTGTACCAGAAATTGTTTCCTCGAAATACATCTCCACAACTCTGGGGGCTCACAAGGCTGTAAGTCATAATTCAATCACCTCTCAATACTCGGTCTGATTTTTCGTCAGCTCGAGCAAACAGGATCTACAATCTTCCAGACTCTCGCAGGCATGGCGTTAGATATCAAGACCAAGAAAGGCGAGACAGCAGCTGTTAAACCAGTAGACGGGGACGAAAGAGATATCCAATACCTCCTCAACGCGTTCCTCATTTTCAACGTGATCCAGCTTTGCGCCATCATTGGTCTTGCCAGGTTGGATCGGAAGCAAAAGCGTGCTGCTGCACGACGCATGAATGCTCTATTACCTCCTATCATCGAGGAGGATGACGAACCGTTACTTGATACAATATCCCCACTGAAAGAACCAGTAGACGAAGACGCGTGGCATCGACAGGATCCGTCTTCTCCTGCAACACAACAGAAATCTCTTCCGGGAACTGTTCGTAGTCTGCGAGGCGTACCGTCAGCTTCAACGGCGGTAGCTGATGAACAGAGCATCCCTCTATTGCGGTCGCCATCACAAGCTTCATCCGCGCGCAACAGTCGATACCTGGCAGCTGGTCTCGTCCCTGCGTCGACTTCAGGGAAGACGATTAGAACTAAACGCGAAGTGAAGAGAGGGGAAGTATTTGCAATAATATGCGGGCTTTGGATTGCGTTCGCTTGGATCCTGTTCATGGGAACTGCTTGGTTGCGTCTGCGGTCGAAGGAGGAGAGAGGGACATTTACACAGCACTAGGGCTCACACATAGATTCGCATCCGGATCACTCACTGGAATCTGTATACTAAATTGGTTTTGTATATCACGACACTCATGAATAATGTATCACTATACCACTGTTTTCTCAATGATGTTTCAATTTGATTGAACATGGAATAAGCTACCCTCACAGAAGTGATACGTTGTCCTCTGCACTAATTACCTGTACATAGCTTGCCAAAAAAAAAAGGAGACGTGTGAGCTGCCATGCAGGCCTCCCCGGAGAACAGATTCGTCCCGTTATGGTATGCGCGCCTAATTATAACAGGCGTCTAATATGGAGTCGGGCGTTGGTGAAGTCTAAGGTAACGACCAGCCCGCCGCCAAAAGCCTCAAGACATCAAGAGGTGAGTGTACGAAACCGCTGTAATGCTGTAGGACGGTTGCAACGGGCACAGTGCGGTTGTGAATGGGGAGGAGAGGTGGACGGAATGGGGTGGATGGGGTCTGAGGAGATCGGATGACACCGTCCTACTGAAGTCGCGTATCTGCTGCACAAATTTCTCATTCCTCTCACTCTAGCTCGCAAGATGGGCGCATACAAGTATATCGGCGAGCTATACAAAAAGAAGCAGTCGGATGTCCTCCGTTTCCTCCTCCGTGTGCGGTACGTCTTGTTCAGCTCAGCAATCCCAATTACATTCTGACGTCTGTGTAGGTGCTGGGAGTTCCGCCAGTTGAACGTCATCCACCGTGCATCCCGGCCATCCCGCCCCGACAAGGCTCGCCGTCTTGGGTACAAAGCCAAGCAGGGCTACGTTATCTACCGTGTCCGTGTTCGCAGGGGTAACCGCAAGAAACACGTCCCCAAGGGTGCGCACGGTCTCTCTAAGGGAGGCAGACCTTCAAGCTCACATTGTCTATAGGTGCGACTTTCGGCAAGCCCGTTCGTCAGGGTGTCAACCACCTCAAGCCCCAGCGAGGTCTCCAGAGTGTTGCGGAGGAGCGTGTTGGCAAGCGGTGCGGTAACCTCCGTGTCTTGAACTCCTACTGGGTGAATCAGGATGGTGTTTACAAGTACTACGAGGTTATCCTCGTAGACCCCAACCACAAGGCGGTATGTATAAAGACATCTATATCATTGTCCATGATACTTAAACGACGTTTTCAGATTCGTCGGGATCCCAGAATCAACTGGATCGCCAAGCCCGTGCACAAGCACCGCGAGTCCCGTGGCCTTACCAGCATCGGCAAGAAGGTACGTACTCGACTGCCATTTCTCGGTTGTCATATTCTAACTTTGGCCTTAGAACCGTGGACTCGGCAAGGGTCACCGCTACAACCACACCCCTGGTTGGTCCACATGGAAGAAGCACAACACTCTCAGTCTCCGTCGTTACCGGTGATCGTTTGTGTTGCTTCGCCTGTATTTTCATGCTCTCTTCGCTTTGCCTGTTTCATCGATGCGCCCATGTCAATCCATGTTCTTTTATGGATCTGTATGCATTGTGTCGGTTTGCCGCAAGCTAGTGCTATGTGTGTGCCCGTGTATGATGGTGTGTCGTGAGGTGCGTCCATGCACCCATACATCACGACTGAAGTCGACATTCTTCTTGACCAGCATCGCCACTAAATCATGCGCATGTCGCTTGTGTGAAGGCATCGCATCTCCGTCAGCGTGGTCAGACTTTTTTGTCTTGGATACATTGATCGGATGCTTGAGACCCCCAAGGCTATTCTCAGCCAGATCCATGAGGCAGCGGCATGTTGTCCGTGCGACTGCTGCGCCCAGGGTGAGTTTGCTCTTTGTGGACAAGCTAACTGTTTGTGCAAGTTTGCAGACAGATGATTGAGATGGACGCCGACGTCGAACAAATGATTGGATGATTTCCAGTAAAGTGGTTCGAATACCTCGTGGGCTTGACTTTGTCCACCACAGACATTGCAGGTACCCAGGCACCTCACGACTTCACGACTTCACGGTGACGTGTGGGCTTACATAGCCACGTTGTGGGTAGCTTGGGTACGTCCTCGGCGTTACTGTGGTATACATAATACTGGAACTATCTCGGAAGGGGCTTGCTTTACCGCGGTTCTACTTATACTGCTGCTCATCTCCAGTTCATTCCGGACCTTGTTTTACTGCGATTACGTCGTACACGCACGCATCTCGTCCACATTCATAAACCCCTCCCGTCCTTACGCTGTCTAACTTTCGACGACATGATGCATCTCGGATCACTGCCAACGCTTGCCTGGCTTCTCATCCCTGCCTTGCGTATCAGGCCTTCGCACTGGAGTGCAGGTGTTCTACCTCTACTCACACAGTCGTTTCTGCGAGCAGAAGCGACATCTCTGGTAGAACGATCAGATATTGACACGACCGCTTTCAATAGCTCCAACATTGTATGGACTATAGAGGATACATATGCTGGACAGTCGTTTTTTGAGTGAGTTTTCATGCACCGGTGAAACTAAATTGGCCGTCTTACCAAGTTTTAGCACGTTCGACTTCTTCACGGGACCCGACCCTACACAGTGAGTCTGTATACCCCATACATGTATCGCATGCTAACTGATCTTTTACCAGTGGAACGGTGAAGTATGTAGTCAGAACTTCGATCCTGGATCTATCCCTCAACTCCACTCTACAGTTATACGACAAAGGACTTTGCATTTGCTAATGGTTTAGCCTATGT
This sequence comes from Phlebia tremellosa, assembly GCA_011032875.1. Taxonomy (NCBI): domain Eukaryota; kingdom Fungi; phylum Basidiomycota; class Agaricomycetes; order Polyporales; family Meruliaceae; genus Phlebia; species Phlebia tremellosa. The sequence goes on along the minus strand of JAAIFI010000001.1, from coordinate 333,209 downwards.
GCAACCTGACGGTATAGTTGTAATGAAAGGGGATAATACAACATGGTTAGCACCTAATGTAAACAGGAACAGGTGCGTATCATTCATACTTCTCGATTTCCTGTATTAAGATGGTTCCTAGTGTTCGGATCTCCAGTCAAAAGCAATATAACACAGGGCTCTTCATTCTTGATTTGAATCAAGCACCTTGGGGCTGTGGTAAGTCCGAGATGAGTTGCGGGGAAATAGCATCTGACATAGTAGCGTTCCATGCAGGTGTCTGGCCTGCCTGGTGGACGTTAGGCGGTGGACAATGGCCATATGTATGTCATGTGGATGCTGATGTCTCAACTAAGCTCATGATACTGTCATTTATTAGACCGGGGAAATTGATATCATCGAGGGTGTACACGACAATGAGCACAATCAAGTAACATGGCACACAGGACCCAGTACGTTGGTTCTGATATTCTGCTCTGATTCCTTCATCTCATTATCTGCGCACAGATTGCACTCTCACCCCCAATGCAAATTTCACTGGTAGCCTAGTTGTACGTCATGCTGATCTTGCTATGCTGAGGTGATCACTGATTAGCTACGTAGATGACGAATGGGCAACCGAACTTAGATTGCGACGGGAACGCCAATGGAAATTCTGGTTGCGGTGTTGTCGAATGGAGCCGAGCATCGTACGGGCCCACTTTCGACGCTCAAGGTGGTGGCGTATTTGCCATGAAATGGGACGAAGGAGGTATAGCTGTCTGTGAGTCCGGGATAGTTTTAGTTTCAGCCGAGACATAGTCACAAACGAGTTTGACCAGGGTCGTTCTATCGCGCCGCTGTCCCTCAAGACATCATCGATGGGCAACCGAATCCGAACGATTGGGGAACCCCCGTAGCTGTGCTTTTACCAGGCGGATGTGACCCAATCGCCAATTTTGTGAATCACTCGATTGTTTTCGGTGCGTACTTGCAGCACCCATCCCAAGCTTGCAACCAGTGACGTTCTATATGTTCACGCAGACATCACATTTTGTGGTAAATCCATGTCGTTGTGCATCGTTTCATAGTCTAATGTTGTTTCACCAGGTGATTGGGCTGGAAACTCTTATGCGACATCAGGTTGTCCCGGAACTTGCCCAGAGCAATTGCAGAATCCTGCAAACTTTGTCGTAAGTGGCTTTTCGCGCGGATGAGTTGTTGGATTCATGTTCATTCCTTACAGAATGCTTCGTGGGCTATCAACACACTCAAAGTCTATAAGACCGTTTCCCTCATACGTCCAGCATTGAATGGCGCAGCGGCTCCGACAATTCCTGCATCAAGTTTAGTGCTTTGGCTTGGAGTCTCTCTACTTTTGGGCGCAGGTGTCCTCCTGTAGAACTAGCCTTTGGCCTTCTTGTAATTCATGACACTAACAGCTGGTCGATACAGTAATGCAAATATAAAATACACTTATATTCTACGATACTGACGTCTGATGCTACAATTTCACTTTCCACATATTAATCTCATCAGCCGCAAAGACGAAACTTTCGTGTACAGGTTCTGCAAAGCACGCCCGCATTGGTGTCACACTAACAAAGCCCTTCGCGATCGCCCATCCGTCAGACCCAACGGGCACATTTGCCAACGCGGGGTTGATCAATCCCGTCATATCTGGCGCGAACTTGAACGTCAGAGGCTGCGCAGGTGGGTCGTCGTCGTCCGGATCCTCAGCAGCATCATTGTCCACGCCGTCTACAATGCCGCGTTCGTCGCTATCCAGCGAATCCGGACCCGCGGGGGAGCCCACGACGGGCTCGACGACGTGCGGCGCGAAGAGGCGGCCGTACGAGTTGCGCCACATGCGCGTCCAGCAGATGCGCAGGCCGTCGTCGCTGAGGAGGCCCTCGACCATCGGCACGTTGACGTTGTACAGGTCGACCTCGCCGTCGCGGATCCCGCCCTCGTCGCGGCCCCAGTGGTCCCACAGGTGCGAGACGATGCGCGCGCTGAGCAGGTGTGCGGGCTCGAAGTAGGCGGGCGGCGTCGGGCGCTGCACGGTTCCGTAGGAGAGGGCGATGGAGCGTGTTTTGGAGAGGCTTGAGGAGAGGGCAGCGCCGATGGTGCCGGATGAGAGGGCGAAGGCGGCTGAAGGAGGGGATGGAGGTGGTGAGTATGTTAGGATGCTGGTACATGGCATTGAATGCCTGTTTGCACGCACCTGAGCTGTTACGTCCTAGGTTCGGGCCAGAGATCTAACATGACGTGCATCGGAGTCAGTCACCGCACACCCTTCGCTTGAAGACACGCACCAAGAGTTCTATCTCCCCCGGATACAAGTTATGCAGCGCAATGTTCGCACATGTCGCCGGTGTCTGTGAACAAACATGAGCTTTAATGGAAGCAGTCTGAGATACGTAAATGATTTACGCCATCCAGCAAGATCCATTCCGCTATCTCACCCTCCTTCAAGGGCCGCGAGGTCTCGGATATCTCGCCCTTGCCGTCTGCGAAAGGTATCATGCAGCATGAGCAGAGGTGTCGATGGTATGCGAGTGGGCAGCTCGGACGCACCTGGGTCCCTCGGGTAGAAGAAACGGCCCTTTATGATGTCCGTGATCTGGTACGCTTTGCCTGCACCCCATTCGATGAGTACACCAAGATAATGCCATCGGAGTTGAAGCATCCGCACCTATCCAGGACTTCTGTGAACTCGGAATGACAACCTTCACGTCCCAACCTTCATGTACACAAGCATCAGTTAATGTTCATCCTGACATCGCTACATGAGACGCACCTAAGTCCCTAGTCAAGTGTCTGTACAACCCAAATATGTATGGGGAGTCGTGGCTAGGCGGACCATCGTCGTTCTATGCAAGATATAGCAACAAATAAGAAAGAACGAGATGCGCTTTGGTTTGAATAACGGCTGTGGGTAGAGACGAAATGTAGTGTACTTGCAGTGAGCAGGACTCTAAGTTTGGGCGTGGTGGTTCCGGTCATTGATGTATATGATCTTGAAAGTCGCGATGAAGCACAGATTTCGAGGTAGATCGCCGTATGTTGTGTAGAGAATCACAGTTCAGAAACCGAAGGTCGCGATACAGAATTGGTGTAGATGGGTATGAAGTTCAGCACCATATAGATAATAGCCGTCAAATCCCAAGGCTCGTCCGACTCGGGCTTCACGTGCATGCAGACAAAATGCTTTGACTCAGTGAGCATCCTCAACTTTACAATATTGTGCCTCACATGATGCTTGGTGCTCAAGCATCGACTCGGAGCTCGCAACACGTGTGATTTTCACCGCTACAGTATATACGAAAACGTGCAGACTAGATACAGAGCTACGGGGCGCTGATATCATTCCGGGAACAGAGGGGGCATCATCACAAACAGTCAACGCTACCCGGGACCTTTTCCAAGGACACCAAGGACAGGCAGACGCTCTCCTGACGCAGAGCGAGGTACATGTTCTGTACCTATTACCTGTGTCGACAAGACACAGTTAAGTGCTCGCGCACTTACAGAGCCCAGCATGGGTTCTCGAGCTGGTTGCCAGCAACACTGTTAAAACTCAACAGTGTAAGACGGCCCATTACTTGCCGTCTATTCCACGACACATAACACCTTTCACCCTCTTCATGCTACTAGTCGGGATGCAGCCTACATCGTCAGTGCGAGCTTCGCCAGCTTGAGTGCGCCCTCCTTCGTCTTGTTGCCTAAAACCACCACCATTAAGCCTCATGCCCACTCCAAGCGCACTGCTAACGACAAACACTCACCGCCGATAAACCCACTCGCGTGCACGAACACGCACCCCGGCACGTCCGCGACGCCAGACAGCGTGTCGTCGCGCAGCCCGCGCCACGCCTCAGGCAGCGCCTTGCGGCTGGCAAAGCTCTCCGGGGCGACGGGCACCGCCTGGATGCGCCACTGCCCGCCCGTCTCGTCCGGGTAGAGCACGTACACCGGCTGCGTTGCCTCGGGGATCGCGAGCTCGGTTTCGAGCTCGAAGAGATGCTCCTGCGCGCGGAATGAGTGTCAATATGAGGTATGTAGCATGAAGGAGATAAGGGATGAAGGAGAAAGAACAACGAGAAGCGCACCTTCCACGGCGCGAACTGGTCAAAGACGACGATCTTCCCGCTGGGGTCGACGCTTGTGCGGGCCTCGAGCGCGGCGATGATGAGGTCGCGCGCGGGGAGCCACGCGTGGGCGTAGTAGTCGAGGCGGCCGATGAACTCGTCGCCGACGAGCGCAGAGGCCTTCAGGAACAATGACTGTAATGTACAATGTGCATTTTGAATCTGTTAGTCGTCCTTCGCGAAAATTAAGTGAGACTGGACGTACGTCGACGATCTGCGCGTCGACCGACTGGTTCCACGCGGGGTTGAGGTGCCCGACGCGGCTCGAGATGTCGGTGCGGTTGCGGTAGCGCGGGGCGACGGCGGCGTCGTACTGGCTGATGCCGTTGTCCACCGCGTCGACCGCTTCGATGTATTCCTATACGAGAAACAAGAACGCGTGGGTCAGTATGAGTATATATATCAGAGCGAGGGAGGATGTAGGATTTACCTTGTAGAGCTTCAACCAAAGCGTATCGACCTTCGGGTCGCTCTCAGGCGCGTTCACCCTGCCCGCGACTATCTCCTTCCCGAAGTGCCTATTCATCACCATCACCAAAGCAAACACGAAACAATCAGCACAACATCCACCCACTACCCACTCGCGCATGTCCACTCACTTGTAAACCAGACCGGCGGAAGACAGCTTCGTCGTGAACCCATGGCCGAATACCTCCGTAAACCCACGCTGGTGGTGGTCGAAGCGCTGCTTCGCCTCGTCGTACACGCCGCCGACGTCCACGACGATCGTGCAGGTGTCGAGCACCGCGGGGTCGCGCGTGCGTACGAGATCTACATACACAAATTACAAAGGTCAATCAGCTTGGATCGATGGGCTAAGTTGGGCAATGGCGAAAGAACGCACCTGCGCCTGCGTAGGCCTTGGTGAGGCGGAGGAGGTACACGGCGAGGGCCTCGTCGCAGTGGAAGGTCCCGTTGTGCGTGCCAATAATCTGTGTAGGCACTATGTGAGCCCTGGTCCCCCCACAAGCGGTGTCGCATTGACAAAACCACGCAAAACCACGTCAAGAGCAAAAAATACGCTACCTTGTCAGACGCCATCTTCTGTTTCTTCGCAATATGTTCCTCAGTTGACATGAGTTGGGAGCGGGTGGCAGCTGTCGAAAACTTCAACGCTTGCGAGAGACGAGTGTGGTATGTGACAGTGGGGGTGTCTGACAGGATACAAGCTCGAGTCGTAGAGAGATGGCGGTTCAGATAACGGGGATGAAAAGGGCGAAGATGCCTGAGGACTTGCCAATGAGAGTGTTGCATTCAAAGAGCAGCCACACTGCAGGCGCTACGCGACCTGTCCACTCGAACGCCTCCGATTTCTCATCTCGCTCTATCAAACTGCATCTCGCCAGAGAGATGCGTCGATGTAATAGTATCGATGCGATCTCATCCAAGATGGTAGAGTACAGAAAACAGATGTTTCAGTCAGATCGCGTCTCATTATACTTGTCCTAAGACGGTGCGGTCCTATACTAATATATCATGTTGGAAAAAAAAATACGGAGTGAGAGATGTGACTACTAGTCGAGCGACGACACTGTCTGAGTATTCATAAACTGGCGACCTCTATGGCGAGGTATCGTCCTACGTGATGATGATGATGATGATAGTACGTGTAGAAAGCGAAGTCCATATGCAAATATAAAGTCCCGGTTCGTGAACAAGCCAACATCCATCTAGGACAACACACCCTCTGTCCAACACTCGTTATCATGATAAGCCCCCAGGACTACAACTATGACAGGACGAGGACACCGCCCAGCGTCATCCCTGCTACGACGGCCAGGACCGTATTTATGTGGGCGGCGAGCACGGCGGAGGTGTACGTGTCTGGTGGACCGAGGACGCCTCCGGGCGCGGACTGTCCGGGGTACGGAGCGCCATCTGAGCCAAAGCCTCCGCCGTCTACGTCTGTCGGCGCCGTGGGTAATGGACCGGTGGACGTAGAGCTCGAGGAGGACGAAGACGAGTTGGAGCTCGCCGGCGCGGACGACGCCTGTGTCGGCGTGACGGTGATGTTGAGGACGATGCCGGAGGTGATGGTGCTCGGGACCCGGCCTGAGGCGAGGGTGATGAAGGTCGTGAAGGAGGTGGTTTGGATGACGGAGGGTTGAGTGTTTGCGGGTTGGGTGGAGTTGGAGTTGCCGGAGGGTGCGACGGTGCCAGAGGCGGGGCTTTGTGCGGGTGCGGACGAGGTGCTCTGTGCTGGTGGCGAGCTAGTGGACTGCGAGAGACGGAGGAAAAGCGGGGTTAGAGACGAGACAGGACGAGACGGGTCAGGGAAGGGAAGGCCGTACCTGTGCAGCGACCAGGATGGGGAGCAACAGCGAGAGAATGAGCACAAGCGGTCTCATGACGGTCGTTTAGAAAAGAGTGAAGACGATGAAGATCGTTTGCTGGACACTGCTGGGTGCCAGGAGAGGTGGCCGAGAGAGACTACTGGTAGTCTTACACCGGCGAAGGCGACGTGAGGCGACGTGAGGGAACTGAGCAACGCACAGAATGAGCGTGAGAGTGGTCACGGCGCGTCACACCCTGTCACACCTGAGACTGTCACCGGCTGTGTCACAGGGCGCAAGTGACTGTGACTAGTGTGACATGTGTGTGAATTTGATTGATTTGAGTGGCTAAGTGATGGCTAATTGGAATTCAGTCGAGTAAGCGCAGGAGGTAAGTAGATGAAAGTATACGCTGTGCTAACTGTGTGTTGTTTGCAAGTGCTCATGTGGTCTCCCTCAACCTCTTCGGACTAACAGGTGGCTACCGTCGTCCCGCTTACCCCGTCCCGTCCTTCCCCACCCTCAAATAACAGATGCCGGCCCTCTCCCACAATGCAACATACCCCGCACCGACTTCCCCTCATTCGCATATCCCCCTCGCCACCCCCGCACCCGCTCTCCCCTGACCTCGACGACATGTCGGCCACACCCATCCCTATAAACACCATCAACACCACCCTCCAATATCTCGTGCCTCCCTCGCAGATCAATGACCCGCTTCCCCCGTATCTCCTCTCAAAATCCCTCCTCCAGCGTCATCATTTCATGAGCATCTCCCATTACAACCCCGAGGAGTATCTCTGCTGGCCCTCAGAGTCCTCTAGCAAAGCCATTGACCTCCTGGAGCGAGTGCCCACACCCATCGAAGACCACGCTCCGCCCACATACCCCGTGCACTACACCTCCGACGGCGAATACATCTATGCACATGTGGCCCTTCCGCCGAACCAGTCGGACGAGGACGCCGTTCGGCTTGTCTTCCAGTACGACGCCAACGACGGCTGGAAGTTCCACGATCTCAAAACGATGCCCTTCCCACCGGGAAGCAACCCATCCCTGCGTGACACCCTAGCGTCTGTCACCGATTCGGAAAGCGCAGCCACCGAGTCTCATCAGTCTGCCACAGCAGCACCGGCGTGGAACCCATACGGGTTCGACCACGATAACGAGGCCAGTGGCGACGTCAACGACGACGATTATTGGAACGCGTACGGTGCAGCGGACTCGGGCAGTCCGTCTCCGCGTCAAGCGTGGTCCGCGAAGGAAAGCGCGGCCGACAGCGAGGACGCTTACTGGGCACAGTACTCCTCCGTACACGGTGCGCAGCCTCATCAGTATACGCACGCCGCTTACCATAGCTCACTGTGTAATATAATCTACAGGCACAGCGGACTCAACCGCGCCCTCTCCGCGCGACCCGCGCCGCCGCCCGCACTCCTACGCGGAGCAGCAACAGCACGACTCCGGCTCGCCACAGCCGTTCCCCGTGCCCATCCCGCCCGCCGAGCTGCTCACCATCCCGCCGTCCTTCGCTCGCGCGCGCCCGCGCCCTGGACTGGGCATGGGCATGGGATTGAGCATGACAAACAAGTGGGAGCCCGCTTCACCCTCTGCGCTCGCGCGCCTGCTCGCTGACATATCCCCGCGCCGCAGCCCCGTGTCCTTCTCGGACGAACTCAGCATTAATGATCACCATGCGGTCGACTTTGACGGGGGCGAGTTGGGTTTAGGTGGAGGCGTAGGGGTAGGAAGATACACGGGTTTCGAGGGCGAGGGACCCGGGTTAGGTCTCGGAATGGGGTTGGGACTCGGACTGGGGTTGGAGGAGGCGCTGTCGCCTCCGTCGTTGGAGACCAGCGACGATTCGGACGAGACGCCGTCGCCTCCACCGGGAGAGATGGACAGGGACGTGCTCGGGCTGATGAGAGGGTTCGCCGAAGCCCCCTCCGCGCGTGCTGCATCCGATCTCGAGGCGGACAGAGAACGAGAAGATGATTCTGTCAAGCCGTCTCAGATATCATCATCATTATCAAAAGATGAAGTGCAAGATAAGGGTGAAGATGAGGGTGGAGAAGCGTTGCGGCAGAGTGCCAAGGGCTTGTACGCTCTGTGGCGGGCAGGCAGGGTGCGCGCTGGGAAGGGAGGGAGCGAGGCGGAGGACAAGGCGGCGTTCGTCCGTATTGTTGGGGACGCTATCGGCATATGAGGCTGTATAAGCGTGAGTGTACTCGTCGTCATCTAGCGTCGTCTACGTGCGTCGCATATATCATACACACCACTGCTAGCTGTATCAGTAGTTCAGTCAGCCAGGCATCACTGGCATCTCATCATCTGGAATTCGTTCATACCTGCATGTCATTTCGCTGTATCTTTTCATCTGGGCTCAATTCACGTTGTATTTGCTCATCGTTCGTGGTTTTTCTGACCGTCCGAGACTGTGAATGGCTGCCTCGTTGCGACGGTGCGATATTATTTGTTCATGGGCTTCCTGAGAGGCGCCTGGGCGCGCTCCTTTCTTGCAACTTACAACCTATAGCTACGGGCCGCTTGTGTGCCTCTCGAACAACTTTCCTACATTCTCTAATGGTCTCTTTGTGCTGATTCTTACAAATTCTACTCTCTCTCTGCCACTACGGTTTGGAACACACCACACTAATTTGGGCCGCCATTGGCCATGGAGGATGATGGGCTAACGTCGACATCGACGGCGGATATGGATACATGGTGCGGTGCTCCTTCGCATACGTCTAGTAGTTGCAGGATTATCTGACCATGCATTCCTTCACGAAGGGAGAGGCTGATCGCTGAGCAGACAGGTACATGTCACTCCACTTCCCACCATGATGCTAACGTTATTGAACACATTAATATTACCAGGACTCTTCCAAAAGACGTTCGCACGTAACACAGAGCTGACAGCGCGCGTCGAGGAGTTGGAGCGTGAGCTGCAGGTGTGGAAAGTCGCGTTCAAGGCGGCGGAGGACGAGAAGGGCGTGCTCGTGAAGAAGGCCGCGAGGCTCGAGCGCAGCATCGGTGCGCTGAAGGTGCGTGGCACATTAAATGAATTCTTGTGTGCATTTAGCAATTTATCTTGTTCGCTTGATTCGTAGGACGACAACCCCCTCGCGCTCTGCCTCATCGACGGCGACGGCAACATCTTCTCCGCGGAGCTCCTCGTGCAGGGCCAAGCGGGCGGACGGCGCGCCGCCGCGCTGCTCACACAAGGACTCAGCGCGCACATGGCCGAACTCACCCTCCCTACCACCTCCTCCACCTCCACCTCCTCCACCCCTTGCCCCCCTTGCCCCTCCTCATCCACCTCCTCCGACTCCGGCATCAATGGCATCAACAGTGGCACAACGAAGGGACGGGCGCAGCTGTGGCTGACGGTGTACTGCAACAAGCGCGGGCTCGCGGAGACGCTGGTGAGCAGCGGCGTGTGCAGCGCGGAGCAGTTCGAGGACTTCGTGCTCGGCTTCAACCAGGCCGCGCCGCTGTTCTCGTTCGTGGACGTCGGCGGCGGGAAGGAGGCCGCGGACGCGAAGATTAAAGGTCGGTACCCATTCCGTTTTCGTGTTTCTGTATTTTTGTGTTCCGTGGTGGAGAACGTTGGCAGCTCATCAGGATCGTCGTGATGTCCCTCGTGATATCCATATGTACAGAGTGCCTGCGGGTGTTCACGCGCTTCCCGCAGACGACGCGCGTCTTCTTCGGCGGCGCGCACGACAACGGCTATACCTCCACCCTGAACTTCCTGCACAACGAGGGCCTGCACGAGAAGCTCGTCATCCTGCGCGGGTACCGCGACCTCGCGTCCGAGGTGAAGAGCCTGAACCTCCCCCATGTCGACGTCGAGGGCGTGTTCATGACCCATAAGCTCCAGACGGGGCATGGGTACGGGCATGGGCATAATTATAATTATAACCATAATTACAACAACAACAGCAACAGCAACAATTATAAGAAATCGTCGCCGCCGCAGGGCCAGTCGCCGCAGACGTCGGCGCAGGTACGACTCCCGCCGACAGGCCCGAGTCATCCGCAGGTGAAGCCGCAGGACTTTGACAAGTTCCGCACGAGGCCGAGTCCGGGGCGGATGCAACAAGCTGACCTGCCAAATACTGCTCCAACTCCTCCAGCAGGTTACAGGAAGCTGGTGCCGAATTTGGTACGTGCGTTTCTCATAGCTTGTATGTGTGAAGTGACAATTTCGTTTCGGTTGCCAGCCGTTGCACAGACGTGAGTTGCTTGTTTTCATCTTTGTTATATTTGTGCTGAAAGGGTTGTGGATGTATTTGCAGATAAACCTCCCCCGTGCAACTTTTACTACTTAGGGACGTGCCAACACGGAACTAAGTGTCGTTACGCCCACAATTATATCCTACTAACCGAAGACGTGGAGGAGCTGAGAGAGAATGCAAGAAAATGGCCGTGCCCGTATGTAAATCGAGGCCAGTATAATTGTAGAAACCCGATATGAAGCGTCAGCTAAACTCATCTCTTCAACAGGTCAACATTGTCCGCACGGGCAAAACTGTTGTATGGCCCACTGGTGCCCTAAAGGTCCGAGGTGCTCGTTCGCGAAGAGTAGAAACTGCAAATTTGTCGCGCGTGAGTTGCACCTTATCCTTCCGCTTCTCTACAGTTTCTCATCCATGACTACTCTATACTAGGAGGCATGCACAACGCACCTCCTGACGACTCAATCATATCGAGGCAAGGCCCGTCTTCCGTCGCAAGCAGCAGCCCTCCCGCGTCAAACTACTCCTTCTCCCGTATGTCCTCCATCGCAAGCCCTGGCTGGGGCCCCGACTCGGACTAATCGACCGACTGAGCGATCCGTATTCGCCAAACGCGTATGGACAGAACGCTTCGTATCCGGCATCGATGGGTCGGGATTTCGGACAGAGAGATTTCCGAAGTGATGTCGATTGAACAGACCGTTAAAGCTTTGCTCTCCGATCTGAGGGAGTTTCTCTCATGCAGACTTCTGACTTTCTGTCTCGGTAAATTAAATGCCATAATACGCACCTAAAACGAGGTTATCTCTATGCCTATACCCGTGCTATATCTCACCCTGTCTGTCAAAGAGTAAGAGGATCGCGAGTCGCGTTAATTAAGGCCTTCGCGACGCGATCACGTGGAATACACGTGATGAGCGGCCAACATTGTTCGCGCGCTCGCTTCAAAGTGAGTTGATTGCCTTCGCTTTCTCTGGATTGACTCGCTGGATTATTACTGACTAACCTAACCTCACACACTAACATGACTTACGACGATTTTGAAGCTGAGCGCGAAGCTAACATTGCCAGGAACAAGGCTCTCATCGCTTCGCTCTGCATCGCGACCAACGAAGTAATCGTGAGCAAGAAGAAACGGACCCAAAAACCGCAGGCTGCAAAAGCTGCCAAGCGGAAGGCAGACGTTATCGAGGAGGATGAAGACGAGGATGGGAGCGAGAAGCGCGCTGCGAAGGTTGTTGCTGTACAGGCTGATGGCGAGACTCCGGGAGTGAGGAGGAGTGGGCGGAACGCGGGGAAGAAGGTGGACTATGTGGGCGATGGCGAGGACTTGGGTAGACGTACGGGCCCGCGCGTCGTGAGTAAGGCGGCGCAGAAGGCTGCAGCAGCAGAGCGCGAGCCGAAGAGCGTGTTGAACAGGAAGTATGATCCGTGAGTTGACATTGCTTTCATACCCGTATGCATGGTGTGCTGACGGACGCGCTGTGGTGGATGATACAGAAAAACATATGGTGCTATACCCGGTGTTGAAGTTGGTACATGGTGGGAGACGAGGTGATGAACGACTCGCGACCTCAATGTGAACATGCCTTGACACTGTTATATGTTACAGGCAGGCGTGCAGTATCGACGCCATTCACGCGTAAGCTTATCATACTATCCTTCGATGTCTTTCTATAATTGATTTTGTTGTAGACCATGGGTTGCGGGTATCTCGCCCGGTCCTAAAGGCTGCTACTCGGTAGCACTGTCTGGTGGCTATGAGGACGATGTCGACGCTGGTGAAGCTTTGTGCGTGTTGTATATACTTTCTCTGATCTATCGAGCTCAAACACGGCACATTATCAGCACTTATACAGGCTCAGGTTTGTGCAGATATTTTAGTGATAAGAATATTCAATTGAATGAAAAGCATAGGTGGACGCGACCTTAAAGGCACCAAGAACAATCCAAAAAATGTGAGTGTGCAAGCAAAGTCGCACCGAACATCTTAGCTGACCTGTTGAATGTAGCTGCGTACTGCGCCGCAGAGCTCCGATCAAACTTTCGAAAATACGTTCAACAGGGCCCTTCAGGTGGGATTTCTTGCGCCCTAATATCAGACATGACTCTCATTCCAAGACTTAGCTATCAGTACAAACCAAGAAACCGGTTCGAGTAATTCGAGGCTATAAACTGGACTCTAAATATGCTCCGGCAGAAGGCTACCGTTATGACGGCCTATACACAGTTGAGAAGGTATGCCCTTAGTGTAAGACTGCTTCACAAGTAACCGCTCATCATCCTCGACCCTAGGCTTGGATGGAAGGTGGTTTGAACAAAGGCGGTCACAAAGTCTGCAAATTCCTCTTCAAGGTGCGGGTTATTCAGGCCTAATGCGCATTCCGGATCTTGCTTGCTGACTGCAGTGCTCGCCTATGAATAGCGCATCCCTGGACAGCCCCCTCTGCCTGTGTACAGCGACGACGCCGACGAAGATGATGCTGATGCTGACGCTGACGCTGATGGCAGTGATTCCGATCCTACGGTAGGCGAAGGTAGTGAACCGGATTCAGAAGTGGTAACTGCTGTCGAGTCTTCGCAGTAAACGGAAAATCCAGCCGGTTTTCATGCCTCGGGATTCTGTTTTTTGGATGTACCTCTGTATGTGCTGATTTACAGTTGCTTCATGTAATTATTATATACCTCTTCATACTTCTTGTAAGTCGTATACCTATGTTGTTCAGACTTTGGGCCAGACCAATTGAGCGCTTAAGGTGCACAGCCGATCCTGTTGCTTGATAGGGAGCGTCGGCGACAAACCCAGGCGGCTAATCATACCTTTCCTCGTTACCATCCACATCCTCATTCTCTTCGCCCACATATCGGTCTTTTTTCACCCAATTTCACAGATACCATGTCTTTCTTCAAGCGTAAGGAGAAGAACTTGATACCCCCAGTTCCGGAGCCTGCTCCTCGCGAGACTTTGACGAAGTCCAGAGGCAACAGCACATCACCTATGCCTGCATATCGCTCCTCGAACAGCAACACGTATGTACCCAGCAGAGATGGTGCGCTATACGGTGCGGACTCGAAGTCCTCTACCCCCTCTCCAGCACCATCTGCCAGCGGCGCTGGCTATGACAGCAGGTACACTTCGAAGTCAGGTTCCGTCGGCGACGTTTACTCTCGCGGTCAAGCAAATATCGAGCAGGATCGCGGCGAGCTGTTCTCTGGCTACAAGCCAGAGAAGAGCGCGGGCAGTAGGTTTTTCAACGATGGCCCGGGGCCACGTGGAGGCGAAGAGAATGGTACGCCTGGTGAGGAGGAAGAGGACATAGAGGGCATCAAACAACAGCTGCGGTTCACAAAGCAGGAGAGTGTGAACTCTACCCGAAATGCCCTTCGGCTGGCCCGAGAGGCTGAGGAAACTGCCAGGAACACGCTCGGTAGACTTGGAGATCAGTCCGGTGCGTTTCATCTGTGATATGATTCATCTTCTGTACATCTATCTGATACACGCTCTTCCGTTCAGAAAAACTAGCGAGTACCGAGCGCCATCTTGATGTCGCCAAGGGTCATTCGATGCGTGCCGAAGACAAGACAGACGAACTCAAGCAGCTGAACCGCTCTATCTTCCGACCTGTCATCACCTTCAACAAAGACGCCAAACGTGCTGCGCAGGAGGCCAAAATCCAGCAGCGTTATGACGAGGAACGTGACGAGAGGGAAAAGGCCATGCTGGACATCAGGGACACGCAGAATCGTCTGGGACGTGCCGGTGGGTACGCCGACCGAGAGGATGGAGGTGTAGGCCGCAGCCGATTGTTAAGTGCCGCGCAACTGAACGAGAGGAAAGAGCAGAGGAAACGTTATCAGTTTGACGAGACTGCCTCTGATGATGAGATGGAGGATGAGCTCGATGATAACCTGGACGAGATCTCTGACATGACCCAGAGGCTTAAGGCCTTGGGGACAGCCATGGGAGAAGAACTGGACAGTCAGAATACGAGAATCGGTCGTATCACAGAGAAAACAGACGGTCTGGATAATAGGCTGTTCAGGAACACCCAAAGAGTGAGTATTCTTATATCTGAGTCAGTAGGCGTCGATACTGATGCATCTTGAACAGCTCAACAGGATCAAGTAGACGCCATATACTTCTCCTTCATTCCCCTGCTCGCCGTGGTGTAAGGTGTAATAGTATAATATAGGCAGCAGTCACATTTATCGCAGGTTGGTTCGGTACGATTATACGACTGGCATAAACACCATTCATACAGCTAGTGATTGCTCATGGACAATAGGAAACACATGGACAGTGGATGCGTGCTATGATCGAGGCTTCTTCCTACTATCCTTCGATCCGTCGGCGTCCTTACTCCTCTTACCTATCACGGTGACACCTTTACCGCTCTTCACGACGCTCTTCAGCGCAGCTTCTTTCTGCTTCTTAACGCCACCGATACCCTTCATTCTAGCGAACTGGTCGACGCTTTTCTCGAGAGTGTCACGAGCCTTCCGCTTGGCTTTTTTCTGCTTGTTGTGCAGAGCTCGCTTCTCAGCAGGTGTAAGTTCACTCCGTGCACGGTCAGTCGATGATGGTGCAAATATCTCCTCGGGGGCGAGCATGGTCGATGTCGCCTTCGACGTTGGTAAAGCGGACTCGAGACTCGCAGACGCAATGTTAGAGATAGTCGAGATTGAGGCCTTGGGCTGTGGAAATGTTTAGTACAAGTCGGATGGTCGTGAAAGTTACGTACAGCTTTGGGCGTGAAATGAGCATTGCTCAAGGCATCCATCTTTGCGCACAAATTCTCCCATAATTTCTCAATCTCCTCATGCTCTCTCTTAAGCTTGCCGTCGCGGTCCTCACCAAGAACACCTCCCGTCTTTGCAGCAGTGTATTCATCCTCATAAATCTCGGCGAGCGACTGCTTGGATTTCGTATCTTGGAGTTCGAATAATCGAGAGGGTAGGAAGGGCTTGTCATCAACCGGCCGCTTGCGCACGACGTCGTCGAATCGATTGTCCAAGATCCGGGCTTTTATTTGTTCCTCGAGACTCTGTACGACTTCTTCGGTAATGACAGGGACAGACTTCATCAGCCTTTCGAATTCAAGGTCCTCTTCGAGCAAAGCATTTTGCGGACGGGAACGAGAAGTTGCCTCTCCCATCAAGGTCCACGGTTTGGGGGCCACGTTTTCAGCCTCCAAAGCAGCGATTTCGTCTTGAAGATCAGCCATACGCTTTTCGTGTGTTGTCAAACCTGAATAAACATAAGATGACGGAATTGAGCTGTCAACAGGCTGCATTTACTAACCTTCTGTCTCCGACTCTTCCTCATCCGCAAACAAATCATCTCTTATCCGCCCCATGGTTTCCTGAGTATTCAATCTCTCGTTAGGTCCTTCGCTGTCGTCCTCAGATCCCATGTCTTCGTCCTCTTCGCTAGCGTCGTCGTCACTGCCGTCTTCAGCGTCAAGATCTTCGTCCTCGTCTTCATCCGCATACTCGTCCTCGCCCTCACCCATTTCGCCATATTCGTCGTCGTCATCTCCCCCGGTGAAATCCTCGAACGTTGCCGAAAGAGGGAGATTCTTCCCCTTGGCCTTGATGTTTTTGACCTTCACCTCATCATGGAATCGAACAGTCGTCTTCTTAGCGGCCTTGCTTGTACCGGCGGAAGGCTGCGAACCCCGTGCTTTTAAAGTTTTCCGAGATGGTGGCGCGAAGAAATCCTTGTAGAACAGTTCTGAAACGAGATGAGATACTTGTCGAAGACGAGGAAGAATCACAACTCACCTTCGGGCTCTTCCTCATCGCCTGGAGCGTCTACCGCTGTAAATAGATCCAGTTCGTCTTCAGCACCATCGTCTTCTGAATCGTCGTCGTCCCGGCTTAAGCGTCCTTTCGAGACAGAGCGTGATTCCGCTGCCTCAGTCTCAGCATTAAAGGCCGCTAGATCAAAAAAGCCGTCATCTAACTCCGGATGAGCCTTCCCCTTTCCTCTGTGGCGCGTAGATCGTTTAGGTCCAGACGCATCAAGATCCATAGTGTCCTCCTCATCGTCGTCACTCGGATCGCGCAGACCTGTGACAGCTTCGCCCAAATCCATTTCGCCCTCTGCATCAACGTCCGTATCTTCTTCCTCGCTCTCATCGTCATCTTCACTGTCGTCTTCGTCGTCATCGTCATCGTCATCCTCGCTGTCTTCGTCATCGAAATCCATGTCCATGTCCGCATCCTCGTCTTCTCCCACCAGTGCGTCCCGTTGTTTCATAGAAGAAATCTCTGTGTTCTCCTCATCGCTCTCGGCTAGCTCGCCAGTCGACTCAAGCGTGAAGTCAAGGACGGCTGCGACGGTTTGAGCTCGCAATTCGAGCTGCGCCCATATCTGCTCCTTGTCCATGCCTTCCACACAGAGCTCCGGTAAAGGCGTTTCCACTAGCGTAGGGGCCTTGATTTGAGGTTGTTCGACATTCTTGCCGTTGGCTTTGGCGGCTTTTGAGCGAGTTTGCGGGGCCGTCGAGGGCAATAGTGAGTTCAGCAATTCATTGATTGCTGCACGCGACTTCGACTCAGACTGCACCGCTATATATGCATATCAAAACTAGTATCACAGTAATAGTTAGAGACTAACCTAGGTCAAAGACGTATTTTGCAGCTTGCAACGCAGCTACTTGGATATCCTTGTTCCCGAGTGCAAGAGATTCTGGGCTTTCTTCAAGCCGAGAAGACAAGCTCGCCAATTGGTCTGGTAATTGCACATCTTCTTCGCTATTTGGAGAGTCTATTTGCGTGGATGGCTCCATATTATCGTGTAAATCACCGTCCAAAAGTGGGGTATGTAGTAAGGTGAGCGAAGGGCAAAGCAAGTGTTCGAGTGAACTGAATCCTCAAAATTGCCCGTTGTACATACAAGCGCCCAAATGGCGTCTAGTTTGAATAAAACTCACGTGGCTGTCACTTTATGCTGGGCACCGGTCCTCTATCTTGTTCGTGACGGGTTGGGCCTGAGCTGTCCTAAGTCTTTTGTCTACATGTCATCGTTGCAAGTACTGCGTTAATGATATACCCTTTGCGATGTGGTTCTCTACAGGTGAGGCAACATCATCACTCTGGATGCTTAATGTTGAAAGTACAATCGTCCACAGAAGCATTGTCAAATGCACAGCGTGAGATAGCCAATTTAGCTTAGCGCAATCAAGTTCCTCTGCATAGTCACGGTATACGGAATATCTTGAGGACGTTCCATCCAAATGCTTCTTATCTGTGCATCAAAGGCGCATTCTCAGAGCAGCTTCCGGTCTTCGGCTACGTTCAAGCATTGACAGGTGGGCCTGGCAGGAGGGCACGAACCCGTGAATGATGATGAGGCTCCGATATTCAAAAGTATCAGCCCAAGGAAATTCCGTTTGCAAACACAACAACCCTCCCGTGGACAATGTGTCTCACAGGTCTTCGGCGCAATATCGTGTATATCGTGACATTGTTCGAGCCATCAGCATATCGGTGCGGGTGCATTTGCTCCTACTCACATCAGGAGACCAGTGCTTCGGCCCCTGTTCTCAGAACATCGCCCTCCAGCTTGTGGTCAAGCATTCTGGGACTGTGCGGGTTAACTCCTAGGGTTCTACGAACTCACCCCGAGCACAGAAGACGACTTCCCCAGACAGCTGCAATCGGCATGCAAGATGGCTTCCAGTCATTCGGACCATGTGCCGTCGCTCGGTGAGTGTTCCAAGTTATGCGCTACATGAACTCTACCACGACCCTTCTGCAGGTGTTCGGTTGATGGATATCAGTATGCAGCGCATGGTGCGGAACCTCTAGCGATGCAGCAGACTTTACCTTCCACTGTATCCCCCATCGAGTTGCATCTATTCCTGGGACAGCATCGGCTCGAATATGCGGCTCCATGGAAGAGGGCCCTGCAGAAGTTTGATAATTGCAATTTCGCCATGCATATAAACCTCGAGACGTATGCTGCGGGTTGCCTTGCTACTCAGTCATGGCGTACCACACTGCGTCCACGCTTCTGACTGTCGTTGCAGCTTTTGCGTCTCTAGTCTATGCTGCACCTACAGCAGCCGATGACACAGCTCAAGACGTTGACCTTGTCATTCAACGAAGACTCTCGGTGATCGTGGGTGGCCTTGGCGGAGGAAGTTCGATCGCATCTTGGTAAATCTATGTACTTTTCATACATGTCTATGTTCTCATATGTTGTCTAGGTTGTCTACCCTTGGTAGCAACGGAGAATGGCCTGCTAGTCAAATAGATTACACGAGTGGATGTGACGCTCAAAACGCGAATTGGCCAGCGCAAGAGCACTGGTCGCGCATCGGTGCGAACTTATGGAATTGTATGAGCAGGTGCAGAAGTTGATTGCTTTGTAAAGAAACTCTTGCTGCTGCATGGCACGGGGGATTGAGCGGTGCTGAACAATATGTGCAGGATGCGTCTCTGAGAGCATCCATTTCTCTCGCCATGGGATTCTGGTTTTCCAACGACTTCACCGATCCTTCGTGCATCGATTCCGGAGGCGACACTGCTTGTCCCTGTGGCACACCAGGGTTTTGGAACCCAAACTGGTTCTCCAACGTAAGCGTTGCGCTTTTTTGCAGACTGTCGTCGCTATACAGTTCCACAGGTTATCGGCATCCCGACGTTTGTCGGCGAGACTTGCCTTCTCCTCAACACTACTTTGACTGCAACTGAGCTGGGGAACTGTACGAAGTTCACAGGACGCTCATTTGCGACCTTTGAAACGGGAATAAATGGCGTGAGCGCTATAACTGGAGCTAATGCCCTGGATATCGCAAGCATCGGCCTCGACGAGGGGCTCTTGACTCTGAATACCTCCCTTGTGTCAGATGCCTTCGACCGGGTGCATGCAGATCTTGTCGTGCAAAACGCCGTCAAAGCTGACGGCATACGTGCAGACGGGTCCTTCGGCCAGCATACCGGCATAATCTACAACGGGAATTATGGTATAGATTAGTGAGTCGCATGGCACTGTTGCTAGTAACCTGGTCTAAAAGTGTTGATACGTAGTATCAACGCGGTTTTTGCCTTCGAACTGGAGGCTGCAGGAACGCAATTTCAGGCAAGCGGAGATTCCAGGAGTGCCTTTGAAAAGTTGTGGGAAGGCAACCTTTGGATGATATACCGCAATATATTCACAAACGTACTCCATTGGGATTTCGTAAGTAATGTCCGCATCTTTTACTTTCAGTGCTCAGTCTTCCGCAGAGTGTTTTAGGTCGATTTATCAGTTTCCCCGTAGCCGACAATCAGTGAGTTCCTCTCGAAAACCGGGTACTTCATAAATTGACGCCTCGAGAAGAGCTACGGGCAGCCTTATGACGAATCTCACACAACTTCAGCTATTGGCGGATGAGTGGGCATCTGCTCCACTCACTCAGGCTGTCCAGAACCTGGCTTTGAATACTACCGATGCGAATTCGGGTGCTGTTATCGGCAATATGATGTTCTACGCTAATGATTACATGGTAAGTCGTGAAAACAAAGATGTTCGGTAAATATCTGACGTGTAGTAGGTTCAACGAGGATCTGGCTATGTCACGACGCTGAGGATGTTCTCCAAACGCACCCAAAACACTGAATGCACCAACTCGCAGAACCCGTTCGGCTTCCACCTCAGTGACGGCACGTTGTATACGCTCCTGCAAGGAAACGAGTACGAGGACATTGCGGCTGCGTGGGATTGGAATTTGATTCCAGGGATCACCGTGGACTACGGCGCTACCACGCTTGACTGCTCAGACACCAGGAAGACGGGCGATCAGCCTTTCGTTGGTGGCGCGTCGGATGGGTCAATTGGTGTCGTAGCAATGCGGTACGAGAATCCCCTGACGAAGAGCCTCAACTGGCGTAAGACGTGGTTTTTCCTCGACAACGATGTCCAGCACGTCATGGTCGCCAGGATTACATCGACTACTTCCGCACCTGTGTTTTCCGTCCTTGATCAGCGTCGACTTACAGGAGATGTTTTTGTGAACGGAGTCGCCGCGAGTTCTGGCAACTTTTCCGCAGCCAGTTCGTTATGGCACGGAGGTGTTGGATATTCTCTGAATGCTTCGGATCCTGTCACCTTGTCTCTCGACGTCGGCCCTCGCACAGGTGACTGGTCGAGCATCGGAATTTCCACTCAGCCACCCGCTGATGTGGACATGTTCGCGGCGTGGCTCAGTCATGATGACTTGACCGCTTCTGTGGATTATAGCGTCTTCCCGGCTACGACACTGTCCCAGTTCCAGACGAAAGCTGCGTCCACCAAACTGATTTCCGTGCGCAACGATGGTTCCATCTCCGCTCTCCTGGATACCACTCACGACACGGCTATGGTCGTGTTTTGGGAGACAGATGGAGGATCCGTCACCATTCCCTCCGTCAATGGAAACGCTCCCATAACCATCAAGTCTGATGGTAGTGCAAACGTCATACTGCGTATGTCGACGTGGAATGTCACAGCAGCGGACCCTACGCAAACCCTAACGTCTCTCAATCTCAACTTCACCCTCGGGTCAGGAGCGACGCCCGCTGGTTGGGGTACCTCGAAAACTAGGGGCCTTAGCTTCGCTCTACCTTCGGGCGGTGTTGCAGGGAGCAGCATGAGCCAAATCTTACCTTCATGATTCTTGAATGACCGTTTTTTATCGTTTTGTAGAATAATTCATGTTCGTGGGTTCCCAACGACGCGCATACCTGTAGAGGCTCTGAGGCGGGGAACCTAGTAGTGCACGATACTAAAGCGATCGTGGAGTCAAGTACTGTCAGTCTCTGCGCACACCACTGGGCCACAGGGTACTTCTACAATTCTGCCCTAGTTCTATTAGCTCCCCTTAAGGTTTCGGGTGACCCAGTGAGCGAGCAAGAAGCAGAAATGAACACAAACGCAGACTAGCAATGGGTTTACGGCATCTCGGCACTCCATATTGAACCTAGTTGAACGTTGCACTTGGAACTTTGGTCTTTCATCCATCCAACCAAAAAACTCCGTGTGTCCTGCTGCACCCGAATGACAGTTTGACTTCTTAGAAATGCTCGTATCGGAAGCGAAGTTGTCACTCGTTGCGATATGGTCTGGGCATAAAGCGAACGGTTCACATCCAGCCACTATGTCAGCCTTCCAGCCTAAGTTCAAAAAGCACGGTCGCGGGTGTCAACCGCTATACCCTCCAGTTTAGCATGGCATCCCTACGTATCGCGGCCTGTGCTTTATTGGGTTACGCGCTGTTCATATCTTTGGCAGTCGTCAGCGCGTCGCACGGTCCTCCTCGGAATATCTGGACAACCCACCGCCGGAGCCACAGTTTATCCTCCCGACTCACCCTGTAAGAAAGCCTTCCACCCTTATTTAGGTCTCTGATTGAGTTAATCTAGACGTTCTCTACCGCCTGTCTCACCGCCTAATGCTAATGTCAAGCTCTCTGGATCGAACCATACTCTGGGAACGGGCACACCCATGGCCAGGTCTATTGAATCCCGTCAGACAGTAGACCAAGTTGTTTTGGATGATATTGCAACTATGACGGAGAGGCGATTGACGTTCATAGTCGCAGATGCGGGAAATCCGTCTGATGTCAGTCAATGGTACTGTATGAGCGCAGTCCTAGAGAGATGCATAAATTGACGGGCTTGTCTTCATAGGCTCTCTACTCTCGGTGTGGACGGAAAATGGCCAGACTCCGAGATTGATTATACGGCAGGCTGCGACGCACGTCGTGCAAACTGGTGATTTATCACGCTGTCTTCTGATGACCTGCACTGTACTCAAACGCATCCAAAGGCCCGCGCAAGCCCACTGGCAACGTATTCGTATGTTCGATTTATACGTGTATTGCGCATTTCTCATGACATATAACAGTGACAATGGCAGCGGCGTGTCACGGTGGCTTGTCAGGAGCAGACCAGTATGTTCAAGATCCCAACTTGCTGGACGCTATCTCTCGCGCGATGGACTACTGGTTTAACAACGACTTCACTAACCCATCTTGCCTTGATTCCGGAGGAACGTCCGCTTGTCCGTGCGGCACCCCAGGCTTTTGGAACACGAACTGGTTCTCTAACGTGAATTCGTCGTATTATACTTAGACAAACGTTGCGCGCTAACCTCCGTTCGTTGCAGATAATCCTAATTCCAAATTTAGTCGCACAGTCCTGCCTCCTTATTGGTGACAGTCTCACAGCCTCGCAATGCGCTAGCTGCACTCGTATCACTGGGCGAAGCTATGGGACTTTGGGCCGTCATGTCAATGGTCTTGGCTTCGCTACTGGGGCGAACTTGTTGGATATAGCACGAATCGGCATCGACGACGGACTATTAAATTTCAACGCCTCTATCATCGCGGACGCATACCAGCAGGTTCACGCGGAAGTCGTGATCGAGAATGACATTCAAGCTGACGGTATACGAGCTGACGGATCCTTCGGCCAACACGGTGGCGTCCTATATAACGGGAATTACGGAAAAGACTTGTGAGTATCCTTTGTAAAGACTGCGCATCGCTCATGGGGGTTTTTTTTGTGCACATCTTTAGTGCGAATGATGTATTGCTTCTTGAAATTATTGCGGGCGGAACGCAATTCGCAGCGGGCGACGTCACCAAAGATGCCTTCGCTACTCTCATCGATGCCGATCAATGGATGATATATCGCAATATCCTCACTGGTGTACTACACTGGGACTTTGTAGGTGTTCCGGGTCCTTTTACTAGTAACCTTTTGACTTATTTCTGGTGTTTAGAGTGTCCTAGGCCGATTTATATCCTTCCCTGTAATCGATGCTCAGTACGTTTGAACTGAGTCCAAATGATACAGTGTGACTGACAAGCTTCCATTCTTGAAGGGCTACCGGAAGCATAAAAATAAATGTCACAGAGATTGCTCAGCTCGGAGAAGAGTGGGATTCTGCTGTCCTCACTGCAGTAGCGTCAAGCCTTTCCACGGATAGCAGCAGCGCGAACGTCGGGGACATTACCGGGAACCGGATGTTCTTTGCCAACGATTATATGGTGAGCGTAATCTATCTATCTCATCGGACCAATACTTACGAATATCCACGGCGTTGGGATAGGTACAGCGCGGGTCTGGATATGTCACAACGGTGAAGATGTACTCTAACAGAACTAAAAACACAGAATGTATCAACTCACAAAATGTGAGTTCCCGACATCAACCTGGATCGCACCCACTCAACCATATGTAGCCACTTGGGTTTCACTTATCCGACGGCACCGTTTATACATACCTGCAAGGGAATGAATATGAAGATATCGCGGCTGCGTGGGATTGGAATTGTAAAACAGCCTCTCCTATACACTCCAAACGACCGTGATGCTAAGCCTTTTTTACAGTGATACCTGGGATCACAGTAGACTACGGTGCAACACCTCTCAGCTGCGATAACATCCAGTTCGCCGGTGTAAATTCGTTCGTTGGAGGTGTCTCCAACGGCAACGTCGGCGCTGCGGTCATGAAATTCACCAACCCCTTGACGCAATCGCTCTCCTGGCAGAAGGCATGGTTCTTCCTCGATGACAACGTACAGCACGTCATGATCTCCGCCATCTCATCCACTTCCGATGCTCCCGTCTTCTCCGTCCTTGACCAGAAGCGACAAAGTGGCCAGGTCTTCGTGGATGGATTCCCCATGGAACAAACCGCGAAGAGCAGCTTCACAAGACCGTCGTCTCTCTGGCACGACAACGTCGGTTACATATTTGATACAGCCCAGACGTCGTTCGACATCACCGTTGATGTCGGTCCGAAAAGTGGGAACTGGAGCGATATCGGTATATCAACGCAAGGGGCGGAGACCGTAGACTTGTTCGCTGCGTGGATCGACCACGGCGCTGGCGTGCCAGTATCCCCCGTCTCATACTCCATATTTCCCGCCGTTGACAAGAACGAGCTGGTAGTGAAAGCACTAGGACTCCAGCTCGAAAACGTCCAGAATGACGAGGGCGTATCCGCAGTGTACGATGCGCGATATGAGATTGCCATGTTTGTTTTCTGGGATCTCTCCGGTGGATCGGTCCACTTCACTCTTGGGCACTTCGGCACTCCAATCACGGTCACTTCATCTGGCAACGCTGCAGTAATCTATGACGTGCAGAAGGGCAATGTCACCGTTTCCGACCCATCACAGACACTAACGACTGTCATCCTGACATTCACCGCTGACTCTGAAGACCGTGTTCCACCCAACTGGACATTTGGACTGTCAAAACAATTATTGTTCGAGCTGCCCCAAGGAGGGTTAGCTGGGAGCAGTGTCACTCAGACCTTATGATTGCCTTATGATTGTACTGTTATTTTATGGTCTTTAGCCAGAGGCACAACTATGCAACTGCCTGTATCTTTTCTTTTGATCTCTAGCACAATACGTGATGCAGACGGTGTCAAATAAAATGATCCACGACGTGCAATGAGTACATAGGGTAAGACAGTGTATAATGGAAAATATGAAACAACTAGAACGCCTCAGGCTGCTGCTGCTCGAATTGAGCAGGGTACGCCTCTTGCGCAGGGTAAGCAGGCTCCTCAGCTGCTGGTGCCACTGGTGGTACGACAGCCGCGGGTTCCCGCTGCTCAGAGGTAGGCTCAACAACGATCTTGTCAAGAGGAGGCTCCAAGATCTGGACTGAGTCAGGGAGAGGCTTGCGGGGACCAAGCTGGCCCTCGGGGTCCCAGCCCTTCATGCTAAAAAAAGATGAGAAAAGAAAACATTACAGGAGGATCCAAGAACTTACATCTTGACCTTGATTCCGAGTACACCTTGCCTCAGCATGACGTGCCTGACGGCGTAGTCAACAAAGTCCTCGGCGGGTTGACCGGAGTGGATCATGAAACCGTCGGTGAACTTCATCGACTTTGCACGAGCAGCACGAAGCTTGCCAGAGACAACGACCTCGCAACCTTTCGCGCCAGACTCCATAACGAAACGAAGGACACCATAGCACGCCCTAACATGCGATTAGACATTTGATATCCTAAAGATTGAGGGCAACTCACCTGCGGACAGCAAGACCACCGAGGAGCTTGTACCTCAAACTCTCGCACTGAGCGATAGCAGAGAGACCACGGTATTGGACCTTCTCAGCGAAGATCTCAAGGGAGTTTTCGGGGAACTTGAAACGCTTCTGGACGAGAGCGGTAAGTTCACGAATGCGGCGACCCTTCTCGCCGAGGACCTCCTGGGTGTGGGTGGCACGGATGATGATCTGCAGAACAATGAGACGTGTCTATAATCCTCCAAAGAACCATAAGCTACCTCGGTGCGGGCGTGTGTCACACGGACATCACAGCCAGAGTAACCCTCCTCGGAGAGTTCGCAAGCCAGGAAGTCGTTGAGCTCGGCCTTGAAGACACCGTCGGCTACGAACTTTCGCTTTTTGCTGATTTGGCCAGACATATTGGGCTATAGCAGAATTAAGTCGCGTATGAGCATTTAGGTCGTCCATGTTATCCACAATGATCGGCAAGCATCCAGCCCTTCAATGGACGATTGGTGCGAAAACACAGCCTCTCGCAGGGCTGGATTGTCAACTAGCATAGATACGAACCTTCTTGACTTGAGGGGAGGGCCTTGAAGGATGCTTGCTGAACGCTTCACACGACGACGAGCCTGTTCGCTACGCCGTAAACGGGCGCTTGTGGAATTATCGGGTCACGTGTGTGCGCGCCAAATCATAATATAAATGGCGCCCTGGGCAAATTTTGTTCATGAAGTGCAACGTTCAACATGTTCCTCCCAATTTCTCCTCCAAGACTCTGATCTGATTGCTTCGGTTGGCAGCTGTATGTCTTAGGTGAGTGTTTTGTTTCGTTTGGTGTCGAGTGTTTTAGCTGTGACGAGTGTTGTATATTTCAACCACATTGGCACCTCTTAGTCGACCCTGTACATCGTCCGTGAGCTAGCTCCGGGTTGTACCGCTGACATGAATGACTTGTCTGAGCTTTTATTTCTCATTCCCATGTCACCTTTCAATCATCTGACCTGGACTGATCGTATTTCCTACAGGATCTTTGACCGGCCGGTATCCTCGCTTACCCACGAGGTACAGTATGATAACGGAGTTCCTCATGACTCCTTCCCTATCATACTGTCTCTTTATCTGAATGTATGTCTCGCCTGGTATCGTATAAGTACCCCAATATATGGCTGTTCCTTTGTCAATCATTGTCACTCCAGCGCGAAATATGCCCGCTCACTGGAAAGAGCTTGTACTCGATAAGAGGACACGCCAAGCACAGTCTATACCCAGGGACTGGTTGATCACCCCTCCTCCGGAGACCGTTCTGGATGTGACACACGTCCCAGACGAATGTGGCCTGCTCACCACCAAGGAAATTGAGATCACAAATACCACAGATGTCGCCGTTCTTCTTTCCAAGCTCGCATCGTCCGAATGGTCCAGTGTTGAAGTTACAACAGCCTTTTATAAGCGTGCTATAGTAGCTCAACAAGTCGTAAGTGGGAATATAACATCGGAATGTCCCGTGCTCAATATCGTCAAGGTCAATTGCTTGACAGAGATCTTTGTAGAGCGTGCTCTCGCGCGAGCAGCAGAGCTTGACACCCACTTGCGGACTACGGGTAGCGTGGTCGGTCCATTGCACGGACTCCCTATCTCATTAAAAGATCAGCTCCCTATCAAGGGTTTAGAGACCACCATGGGTGCGATCCCTCACCTCCAGCTCCTGTATTAAGCTAAAGATGTTTCATAGGTTATGTTTCTTGGATTGGCAAATACGCCGAGCGAAACGCTGTTCTTGTCGAAATCCTATATGAACTGGGTGCTGTTCCGTTCGTCCAGACGAACGTACCGCAGACGCTTATGGTGGGTTGCCGTGAACATCCACATATATCTTATCAACAGATAATCTCGTAGTGGGCGGAGACGTATAACAAGATCTACGGCAGGACCCTCAACCCTCATAACCGCTCGCTGACTAGCGGTGGGTCTTCTGGCGGAGAAGGTGCACTCATCGCAATGAAGGGTAGTCCCCTAGGTGTTGGCTCTGATATCGGTGGGTACGTGACATTGCCTTGTCCCATATACAGTCCTGTATCCTTATTGTTGTGGTGCTAGTTCCGTGCGCATACCGTCACATTTCAATGGTCTTTACGGGTTCCGACCTTCCTATGGCCGTGTTCCGTATGCTGGCGCAGTCAATTCCATGGAGGGACAAGACTCCGTCCTCTCAGTGCTCGGACCGCTGTCCAATAGTATCACCGGGATAAAGATCTTCATGCAGGCAGTCATCGGTGCGAAGCCTTGGTTAAAGGATCCGTTGGCTAGGAGGAAGAAATGGGATGAAGAAGAGTACGCTTTAAGCGAACACGGTGGCGGGAAACAACTCTGCTTTGCGATCATGTGGGATAATAGGCAGACTATTCCTCATCCTCCAGTGACTCGCGCTCTCGAGATGACCAAAGCAGCCTTGCTCAGTGCTGGACACAAAGGTCAGTGGAACCAGCTTGATGTTTTCTGCCATGCTAATCTAGGAGTGCCAGTTATCGACTGGCATCCTTTGAAGCACCAGGAGATTTCACGGATAGTGGTAAGCCAAACAGGACCTGTTTCTATGTATTCCATACTAATCCACACTAGTACAAGATCTGGACATCCGCCTCAGGAGAGGACTATCGTGCTGTCACCTCAATCACCGGTGAACCACTGATCAATAGCATGAGAATTGCTGACGAAGAGATCGAGGCTGAGAACAGCTTCCTTCCCGAGCAGAAAGGGGTTTCAGCGTACCAACTATGGCAGATTCAAAAGCAGAGAAAGGATCTTCGACAAGAATATCTTGAACACTGGAACAGCACAGTGAACGCCACAGGCACAGGTAGACCCGTGGATGCCATCATCGCGCCTGTCGCACCATACACTGCAGTTCCTCACGGCCTGAACAAGTGAGTCCGACTTGATCATACGCCCATGAACGAGGACCCAAACGTTTGCCATTAGGGACGCAAATTACACCGCCGTTTGGAACGCGTTGGATTATCCCGCGTGCGTCTTCCCAGTGACTCGAGTCGATCCTATATTGGACGCTCCCAGGCCGCGTGAGCAATTCCTTAATGAGCAAGACAAGGCGAACTACGATCTTTGTAAGATCTGTCCCAAATTCCAAGGCCTGTGTCGATCTAACGATATGCATCTAGATACACCGGAGATCTTCAAGAACGCACCCGTTGGATTGCAGTTGGTCGGACGTTGCCAGGAGGAAGAAGCTGTTATTGCTATGACCGAGATCGTCGACACAGCACTCAAAGAGTTCAAGATGCGCGGTCCGAAGCTATGATAACAGCGACTGTAGATCGTATTGCATCGATAATATTGAGCAGAGTTATCTCGCGAAAGAGCACATAACGAGGGCTATCGTCTAGCTTCGTTTACAAAAATCGCGGCGCCACCCATACCACTGCCGATGCACATACTGGTGCACAGTAGCTTAGCATCTCTTCGGCGCAGCTCAGCGAGACCAGTAACTACTTGCCGCACACCAGCTGAAGCAAACAATGATTAGCAGCGTGAAGCGGAAATCGGCAGAACAACGCACTCATGCCGAGAGGATGCGTGAGAGATATAGATCCTCCACTACAGCAATGATCACGGTCAACCAAATCAGTACATTATGATTGAACTAGAAATACTGACTTGGGATTGACCTTGTCCATGGGAACTTGTAGCTCCTCCACACAGTATGCGAATTGAGATGCAAACGCTTCATTGATCTTATAGCATAATGCTGATCAGCAAACGCTCCGTCATGCAAAGCAAACCGTACTACTTCGAAGATATCAATGTCATCCTTGTGCAAACCTGTCTGTTCAAGGACCTTGGGCACCGCGGCGACAGGAGAGATGCCCATAAAGCGTGGCTCAACACCTGCAATGTGACAACATAAGTTGCTGAAGATTTAAGATAAATGACGACTGACCAACGAAGGTGCTTGCAACATATTTGCCAAGAATCTCCCACCCTTCTGCGTCTGCTCGCTGTCTGGTCGTAAGAATGCATATGGCAGCACCGTCTCCGACGCCGCTCGCGTTTCCAGCGGTGGTCAGACGCTGACCCCATTCGAAAACTGGCTGTAGCTTAGACAACGACTCAAGTGTCACGCCCTTCCGTATGGTGTCATCTACGGATATGGTGGCACCACGCAATTCGATGGGAAGGATCTCTTCTGCGAAAATCCCCGAGTTTGAAGCCTAGAAATGAAGATATCTTGATTAGTAGGCTTGTGCTGCCTAGCAGGGGCGCGTATACCTTTTCTCCTCTATTGTGTGAGATAAGTGCATACTGATCTTGCTTCTCACGGGAAACGTTATACGCAGTTGCAACCATCTCAGAAGTCCATCCCATAGGCTGCAATAACGACTACGTGAGAAGTTGACCTGGTACCCAGATACGAGGGCAGCCTGACCTGAATGCAGTCATCCGCCTGCGAGTGCGACTTCACTGCATCGACTACTTCGGGAGTAGGGCGAGGGCTGATCATCATACACACTCAACCGCAATTTCGAGAAAGAGCGAGATAAAAACCTCACTTCAGAGACATGCTCTCCACTCCCACAGCCACACCCAACGAGATCGTATTGGATTCGATTCCGTGGGCTATACTTCGAATGGCTTGCAGGCCAGATGCGCAGAGACGATTTACAGCGGATACCGGGACTTCAGCAGGAAATCCTGCAGCAAGGGCAGCTGCTCGCGAGATATACAACGGAGAGGGGGGATGGCATGTTCCTGGAAAGCGTGGTTCATCAGCTATAAGCGAACAACTAGACAGGACACTTTTCGTCCTTACCCACGCAGATGTCCTCTATCTTGGAGGGATCAAGTTTAGTCTTCTCCAGAGTAGCCTACAGACGAAACGCGTGAACATGAGGTTTTCGTAGGGTACCGTTGACTTACTTTGAACAGAGCGTGCAGCAATTCGTCGACCGGCGTATCTTTCAACTGGCCTTTCCTCGCTCTACCCATGGCAGTCCGTTTCGCATATGTAATCACGACATCGTCCGGTCTCTTATCGAGGACAGCAGACAGACCACGGGTAGACGTCGAGGCTGCTCGGACAAGTCTGAGAGGGAAGGAAGATCTCAACACGTACCTTGTCAACATGGTGGTAGTGAAGGAAGAGGATTTGCAAGGAGCATGTGTAAAACACCAACTTTCTTATGTATGAATATACCGGAAACAGTGTCCTGATGCCCACCCGGTTAACGCAGACGACGAGCGGAAGAAGTGGCACGTAACATTAGGTTCTGATGGCCGCGGATCATTGAAAGTCGCCTGACACTGCACTTGCATGCACCCTTAGCATCTATCCCACACCTGGTCGACTGCAACGTCTCATTTGTCGAAACTATTCGAGGCTCAAAGGAGACTGCACAACATGATGAACATTCACTCAACGGCAGACGCCCGCTTCTCGGTCACTGCGTGGACACCTGTCCGTCGCGACCTGCAAACACAACTCGCGACGATACGAAGTGTGCTGTCTTCTGCGGTCTGGACGAATGGGGACCATCGTGGTGTCGCGACCACCACAAGTCGGTGTTGTTTCCTATCCTATCTGTAGATCCCGTAACCTGCATCTGTACATACACAAATGTTGAAGGGGGTTATAGGCATAAACCGAAGCTGATGATAGTCATTTCCTCAGCATCCACGCAAAATTTCGGACTGAAGCAGGAGACTTACATCTGAACGTCTAAGGTGATGGCGTTCGACCAAATGCCTCTCCAATCTGTTTGGATACAGCCTTCCATCCTCTACTCAGACTCGAATAGCAAATTGGACATAGATGATGCGCTAGCTTGGGCGAACCGCATCCCGGACAATGCACTAGATCTTTTGGGACTTCAATGAGATAGACATTGCGCGATGTGATAAATGCAATACGCACTTCGCTTGTCCTTCAGTCCTTTATTTGCACTCCTCATCGACTTCCGCGAATGAGAGGTCTTTTTCTTGGGCACAGCGAGGTCAAAGGCTGGCAGTAGTTCCAGTAGTGATTGTATGGTGGTCGGGAGTTTCCAACCGGAAAGGCCTGGTGTAAGGAAAGTTGGCAGGGAGGCGGTCGCTGCGAGTAGTGGCCGCGCGTACGACAAGCCTAATACTTGCAGAAAGGACCGCGAGGCTGGTAGTGCGAGTGCAGCCATCGCCGTCACGGTCAAGAGGTCAATGCAGAAGAGTGGTCGAAGGTGGTCCCGAGACCGTGACAGTTGCGGGTTGAGCTTGGAAGCGCCCGTTCGGGTTATGCATCATATGAACAACGCGAGCTTGCACAACGACCGCCACTGTGTCCTCGCAGGCGTCCACCATGTTCCGCCTTACACGACCTCTATTTAACCAAGTTCGCAAGGCGACGACAGGGATAGTCGGACTGGAAGTCCACCCCAACCCACTCCCAGAACTCGCTCAGACATATAAGTCCACTCTCACCGCGCTTTCCGCGATTCCGAAGACGTCCGTGTACCGACAGGGTGTTGAGGCACTCACACAGCGCAAGCTGAAGATTGTGGAGACTGCGGAGGGCAATATTGAGGCCGTGGAGAAAGAGTTGGACGAAGGTCAAATTGAACAGTCAATAGACATCGCCAAGGACGAGTTGAGCCTTGTCTCGAAGATGGTGGAATGGAAAGCGTGAGTCCTGTCTGGCAAGGTTCAGTGGATCATTCTCATTTCACCTCTAATAGTTGGGAGCCATTGGCGGACAAGCCAGAACCGGGGCAGTGGGAGTATCCTGGCAGGACTGCTACAGCGTCCTCGTAACATGGACGCAATGGATATACCTTTCACATGTGAAGCACCTTACGAACCCCGAATCGCTGCATCTATCCAGTGATACTTCGGACTGTCTTACAAGCTAGACTTGCACTCAGGAGAGAAGCAGCAGGGGTTTGGATTGTGTAGGATTACTCGAGTCTCGCATACCGGCTATATCGGAATCAACAACCCTCTCATATTTGTACACCAACAGTAGTGAAGGCAGGCATCCTACACAATCCGAGCGGATGGACACAAATCGTTTATGCATGAGTATGCAGTCACTCTTGCCGAATATTGTCAGCGATGGACATGCTTTATTCTCTGTCTATGGGTTTACATGTCCGGATTTATGGCGACAACGGTGCAACGATCAGTTCAACAGACATGTTCAATTTCCTGGGTACCGCCGACCTTCTCACCGAGGTCTCTGCCAACGGTGCGCTCAAACACCTCCATCATGAAGGTAAACATAGACCTGGTCAAGGCAGCATCCCATCGGCCCTTGGACTGTTCATCACGAATGAACGCGTGTTGTGCTTGTACTTCCAAGAACTGGGCATGGTGTAAGCATAGTCTAACGGCAAAGATCTACATCATACGCACGGATGCTACTACGTTTGCGTCTTCTAAGGTAGCGCGAATGAGATCCCTTCCTTGGCGGGGGACATGGGTGTCCTAACCGATGACATTAGTGACTGATAATATGTCACTCAAAAGCCTGGGCTTATAGCGCACCTGTTTGCCGAATATCATCTGCAGATGAACAATAGCGTTGAATTTGGGTCGACGGGAACAAGATGGAGACAACTCACCACTACTTCACCCCTCCCTGTCAGATCGCCTTTGCGTACTCGTACGAGAGTATCGTCGTTTTTTCCCTTACCGAGAGTTGCGGAGTGCACGTCGGTGGCGAAGAAACAGACCGACGCAAGAACACGGGGATCGAACGCAGCCTGCAATTGAGAACGGATGTCAATCGACAGGATCAGTGAAACAGCCGTGACGACATATCATACCCTGAAAGCCTGGCAAGTCATGATTTCAGATTATATTCTCATGTGTACCAAGATGGAACGAGGCGTACCAGATGTCCACCAAGGCACATGCCTGTGGCTAGTAAACGTAAAATGTCAGGCGAACAAGTAGTTAATCTACTACGTGCACGACTTACATGCAATACGACCGTTGCAGTTTTTGAGAGAGCATAGGAGGTTGATAGCGAGAGTGGCATCCTGATGATCAAGTCAGGCTCCCAGTGTTTTACACATTCAGAATCGACCTTACCTCGTCATAGGCAGCTAGCTCTTTCTCAATCTAACAATCTGTCAGTATGTCGGCCGGAATGCGTTCCAGGTATGATTCGCACCTTGTATTTATTGCCCCTGTCGGTGCCTACATCCCGCCGGGTCAACCTTGTGAGTAACTAACTTACCAGGGCACGGGTCAAATAAAACCAACCTTCCGCATCGTATGGGATAGCCTCGGGACCTTCAAATTCATGGTAGCACGAAGGACATGCTATGGGATAAGAAGATGAGCTTCATGATAGGCGAGATCATGTATATGTCTACATACCCACGACAAAACCTTGGCTCGCTATCTGGCCCGCAAAGCGTTCGACAGGACCAGTAACTTGATAAATCTCACTGATACAGGGGCATCTCATACACGTCGTCAGAGATACGTAAGAGCACGGACCTGAAGCAAACAACGCCTAGAATCAAGACGCGTTAACCATGAAGTATACGCGTTGGCCGTTTTGTGTCTTACCTGGAAACTTCGCGTTCGGATAGCCTGGCACGGACGGCGCGATAACGAAGATCCTGATAGGCCTACCATTGGGATCAAGTGCAGACGGCACATCGTGATACGTCTTGGTGATCAGCATTGCGAGTTTAGATAGTACTAGTGTTATGGACAGGGATCCTGAGTAGAAGTACAAGGTATAAGTGCTACAGTATCGATGATCGACTTTATACGACATACGATCTTAGGGCGCCAGTTGCCGGCGGCGGCAGACGAGGACGAAGGGAATAATCATGGATCTAGGTCAACCTGAGAACCTGACCAATGCTACCGATATACCAATGAGAAGACATGCTAGTGAATAATCGTGTCATGGGGACATCCCCAGAGAGTCAGCCAATGTCTGAGTCCGTGTGTAGGGCGTAGAAGCAGCCTCAGACTGATACTGTCCCGTGGACGGCTGGAACATAGCAGGCGGCGAGCTGAAATACCAACTATAGCTCGCTACATGCCGCCCATGTCCATGAGACGAAGCACCAGGAGACGGAAAAGCGTAGCCCGCACTCGTCGTCGTCATCGGTGTCTGCAACGGTCGAACTGCTGTGGCCGCATCGTCGGTATACATGGAACCGTCGCCTCGTGGAAAACGAGGTGGCATCAAGTCACCGGCGTACCGACTTCCTGACACCGGTGATGGCGGTACAACGAAGAATTCGGGTATGACAGGCGTAGGTGTGCCTATCTTCTCCTCACGGGCTGCAGTACCACGAGGTGCATACCAGCAAATCTCAGGCTTACGCTCCCCATAATGGCCTCGACCGTCTCGTGCGGGAACGTAGTCCCTGACGATGCGTGACGACGACCAAGGTAGTCTCCAGATATTGTGAACGAAGAGCTGGATACGGCGGGCGTAGTACGCCCACGTGTCGGGGGGTGGGAGCGGAGCTTGGATGGACGGTTCCTTTGAGTATTGGGAGCCTGAATACAATCCTGAGTTTGTGTATGTCGGACTGCTAACGATGCCTGCGGGATCACTGTCCGGGCCGTTGGCGAATGGCCTGAACGGTTCAGGCGGGGGCAGTCGTTGGGAGATCCTGTCGGGCTCCATAGTTTGTTCAGGTATATCGGAGAGTACTGTAGACGCTATACACACGATTATCTATGAGAGCAGTACACAGATAGAGAATCAAGAGACTCACCACGATACCGAGGAGACGCCGCACGAGAAGCTGCTTCCGCTTCAGCGAGGTATTCAGCGTACAGAGACTCGCGAGAATTATGTTTTGCCATCGCTTGAGGAATGCTACGCAATCCGCTGATGAACCCTCCTACAAATCTCCTGCTTCGACCCTGAGGACTGGAAGGCTCTATGCTTGACTCTGCATCGCTAGACGGAGAGCTGCCAGCTTCATTGAGGTCCCTCTGCGGATCCGCTGCACGTTCAGTTTGGTTGACAGGTTGTCCGTTGAATAACTCGACAGGAATGATAGGAAACGTTGCAGGAGGCGTATAGCGGGTGGTAGGTTCAGCAGCATGTCTTTGATCACGAGGACGAAGTGATCGAGGCGCACTGATTCGCATCGCAGGGTTGACCTGCGGAGAACGATAGCTTTCCATAGAAGAGAACAATCAGGTATAAAAGACCTTGTAAGTGGAGAAAATAGCTTATGTCGTGGTGCAGATATACGAGGTGGAGACCAAAAACCGAACACGAGGCGTCCAAGTCGAAGCTCTACGTAAGACGCCAGTGAAGTAGGTCATGCGGTAGCATTTTCGGATGCTGTAGATCCTGCGAAGACTCTTCATCTCGCAGGCTGTAATCATAAGAGCGTCCAAGGCAAAGCTGTATTCCAACCGACATGACTGAGTGTAAAGAGCTCAAGCGAGTCGGCGAGCGAGCGAAATACGAGTCGAAACTCAGAGCGGGCGCTTGAGAGGATGTCAACCTGTACCTGAACCTGATTCTGCACGAACGTGCGCTGCTGTCAACAAATATTTCAATCCCATAAGGATGTTCCGCAGGTCAACCCGGATGGCAGACAGATCTCTCTCATTCCTCCTCTTCCCCTCCATCTCCCTCCTACCGACTAAAATCAATGCCGGAACCTGACATTGCAAAGATTCGGCCATTTGTAGAGGGTAGCAAGGAGGATGACAGGCTTGCACGCTTCTATATAGGCACAGCGAATATGGAGGGACTCGCAGCTGCCAACTTCAAGGGTACGTTGAACCTGCATGCCACGCTAATGAAATAATAATGTAACACCCTCTTACAGTGTACACCCATCCTGTGACACTTGCTATCTGGGTGGCTCTTTCGTGTATCCTCGTCCAGTACCTAAATTGGTGGCCACGCGCGGATTTGCCATGGTGGAACTACCTGAAGCCAGTACCTGCTTTTGGAGCATGGTCTATGCCAATAATGGCACTCACCGATTGGTTCGCCGTGTTTCTACCTCCAAGTATTCCTAGCTAACCAAATCTCGATTTTATAGGTACAATCGACCGTATTTTGAAGAGCAAACGCAAAATGTCCTTCGTAAGATAGACATGGTGAACATCTACGACTACTATTTCAAGAGATCGCCGGCCTCCGGTTTTTGGATATTGGAGTACGGAGACAAGTTCGTCGGTTTCATTGCGATAGACGCGTCCGCGGATTCTACGTTCGAAGAAAGGATCACATCGGGTGCGAAGAAGGTCAAGGATACCAAGATTACGGGAACGTCGAGTATTGCGACCATCCGTCATTTCTACGTATACGACAAGTACCGACCTGCTCTGGCTCAGGACGACTTGCTCCGATTTGCAGTCGAGCACGCTTTCACGTCAGACAAGAAAGTGATGAGCATTCACGCCGCAGATACTTCCCTCGCTTCATGGGCCTCCGCGGCATACCGTAGGCAGGGCTTCATCATTAACAAAGTCATTGGAAAAGTGGGCGTATTGGGATGGCCGGTAAGGTCGCGAGAGTTATCGAGAAAGCGCTGGGAAAGTCGGGACAAAGGAGAAGAGAGCAAGTAGGGGATGGGTATGTGTTGTTCGTGCTCGACGCTTGTCTCAGTACGATTGAACGCTCATCTTCTTGCAAATTAGTGGTATCGCAAATCCTTCAGGATGGTTGCGTTGTTTGCTAGGACGGCATAATCCGACTCAGACATCAAATATCACCAAAGAGTCCTGCTTGCCACATAGACGGAACGTCTAGTGTATCGCCCATGCCGCCCAGTAATACTGGAGGGGCGCTGCACCCGGGGGGTGCGACTGTTACATGCTGCGTTGGTCTCAGGGATTGATCTTGGATGGATTTTCTACATCTATCTCAAATAAAATTTTGTTTGAAGGTTTTGAAGGTGCGCGGGGCCTGTTTAGCCCTGCGCTACCAATGGCGTGAAGTTTGGCTGGTGCCGCGGGAATGACGTCTACCCGGGCCTCGAAGATACGATCGACTCTCCTGGCTCTCATAGTTTATAAACCCGGGTAGGCTCAGGTACACTCTTCCGTACGCCCCCCTTCAAGGTCTGGGTATCATCAATATTCATGAATCTTCTCCCTCCGTACTTATCTCAATGACTCAGCCTCAGGGGAGCATCCTCACTCTACCCGCTGGACCTTATCAGCAGGATAGTAGGAGACGCCGACGGCTTGGAGGTGGACGGCGTGCGAGGAGAGCAAACAGTGGGCACTGTTTGGATAACAGAGGGTTTCACAATGTACTGGAAGTATCCCAGTCGAACAACGGGGTGAGCAGAATGAGCTTGTTTTATCCCAATATATTGCTAATGGCTTCTTATGTATAGTTAAGGTGCACCTTGATAAAGAGGCGTAGACACTCATGGACCAAAGAGAGGCCTCGCAGAGGCTCCCTCACTGCAATCAGTCCAAATCTCTTACGTACCAATGTGGTCTTCGATCCGAAAATCACACCAACGGTCATCGGTATATGGACTCGTACCCGCACTCTGCAGGCCGTCTCGGATGGCCGCAGACACCGCAGGCGTCGTAGAATAGCCTTGCGGAATCTCCCTGGTCACGATGCACCCTCCGACCTACCGAGCGTAGATCCAGCGGTGGTCGATGACTTATGCGACCGAATGGGTCATCTTTCACTGGATGCTCCTCACGAGGACCCTGTCCTCTTTACGCGGCGTGTGGAGGAGTTGTGTCGTCTGATGGCACGACTTACTCTGGAGGATCGCACGGACGAGCAGGGTAGCATTCGAAAAAGACGTACAGCAAGCGACAAAATTCAAGCCCTTCCATCGCCGCATAATTACTCACTATTCGACGAGGAGGCAGCGATTCTCCGACGTATAGCTACTGAGTGAGCCCCTGGCTGTTCTCATGATGTGCACTCCCCGCTGACTAGAGACTGAGCAGTTGGCCCCAAGATGCGCTTGCTGCAGACAAGGAATTCGCTCGCTTGCTCAAAATCTCCACCGATATCTTTGTTTACAACTCCACATGCATGGTGCATCCGACTGAGCACATTACAAACGTATACCCCAAAGGCCCAACGGCCCCTGGGTTCCAACTGTTTGGATCTTATGTCGATACCCTATTACCGCGACTTCGCCTCGTTCACGTTCAAGCCGCCTCTATATGGGCCCCCGTATTCCACAGCCTCTGATCATGCCAGATATCACATCGCATACAACAGCTTCTGTATACAATTATGCGTGCAATACAAGCACTGTAGTGATAGCCACAGGCTTCCAGATCGGTGCAACTAGCATATCGCATTTTTAGTCGTGCATGACTAGCAATGTACCGCATCGCGATCTTACTGGACACTCTGATGTACTCAACAACTGTATTCATTTACATGTTCGGGTAGTCACAGAAGTTATAGCGATGCAAACGATGCAACTTATCATTCGCCCAAAGGATGGAACTACCGCTATAATGAACATTCGACCGTTGGTATAACCCTTCAGCCGGCGACTCGTTACTCTTGGATACAACAGATGATGAT
This sequence comes from Phlebia tremellosa, assembly GCA_011032875.1. Taxonomy (NCBI): domain Eukaryota; kingdom Fungi; phylum Basidiomycota; class Agaricomycetes; order Polyporales; family Meruliaceae; genus Phlebia; species Phlebia tremellosa. The sequence goes on along the minus strand of JAAIFI010000001.1, from coordinate 294,062 downwards.
GAAGGACAGTTACAAAGCTTGCAGCGTGGGTACCAGTGCGTGATGCGAGAGACGAAGAAAACGAGAGAAGGAAGCAAGAGCAAAGACCGAAAGAAAATAAAAGTACATCTAAGCAGTTTACTTCTTCTTGGTAGCCTTCTCCGCAGACTTCGTGACTGAAGAAAACAGTTAGTTCGCCTTGATGATGACGCATTGAATATAGAAGCTTACCCTTTCCACCGGCGGCCTTGTCGGTCTTGTCAACAGACTTGATGACACCGACGGCAACGGTCTGCCTCATGTCACGGACGGCGAAACGTCCGAGAGGGGGGTAGTTGTTGTACTCCTCGACACACATGGGCTTGCTTGGTACGAGCTTGGCAATGCACGCATCGCCGGACTTGACGAACTTGGGGTTCGCCTCAATCGACTTACCAGTTCGGCGATCGATCTTCTCGATGAGCTCGGCGAACTTGCAAGCGATGTGGGCAGTGTGGCAATCGAGAACGGGCGCGTAGCCGGCACCGATCTGACCAGGGTGGTTCAGGATGATGACCTGGGCGTTGAAAGACGCGGCCTCCTTGGCGGGGTCGTTCTTGGAGTCAGAGGCGACGTTGCCACGACGGATATCCTTAACGGACACGTTCCTGAGCGGGAGTTAGATTCGCCAATTACAGCGTTACAGATATCACTTACTTGACGTTGAATCCGACGTTGTCACCGGGGAGACCCTGCTCGAGCTGCTCGTGGTGCATCTCGACGGACTTGACTTCAGTGGTGACACCAACGGGGGCGAAGGTGACGACCATGCCGGCCTTGATGACACCGGTCTCGACACGACCGACTGGCACCGTGCCAATACCACCAATCTTGTAGACATCCTGGAGAGGGAGACGGAGAGGCTTGTCGGAAGGCCGCACTGGGGGCTCGATAGCATCGATAGCATCGAGGAGAGTCTTTCCCTTCACAACACCGGCCTTGGTCTCCTTAGTCCAGCCCTTGAACCAAGTCATGCTGCCACAAAAGTCAGATTTACATCTTTACCGAGTAAAAACACGCATATACTCACTTGGTGGACTCCTCCAACATGTTGTCACCGTGCCAGCCAGAGATCGGCACGAATGGAACAGACTTGGGGTTGTAACCGACCTTCTTGATGAAGTTGGACGTCTCCTTGACGATTTCGTTGTAACGGTCCTCGCTCCACTGCAAGATGGTCAGTTTTCACGATTAAAGTACGCAGATTTGAACACTTGCCTTGGTGGTGTCCATCTTGTTGATGGCGACGATGAGCTGCCTGACACCGAGAGTGAAGGCAAGGAGGGCGTGCTCGCGAGTCTGACCGTCCTTGGAGATACCGGCCTCGAACTCACCAGTACCAGCGGCGATGATGAGAATGGCGCAATCAGCCTGGGAGGTACCGGTGATCATGTTCTTGATGAAGTCACGGTGACCGGGGGCGTCGATGACCTGTTATCGATGCTTAATTGATGTATCGCTGCAGGAAATTGTATGCGGTGCTTACGGTGACCATGTACTTGGGCGTCTCGAACTTCCAGAGAGCGATATCGATGGTGATACCACGCTCACGCTCGGCTTTCAGCTTGTCGAGAACCCAGGCTGAGAAAACACGGTAAGTCTTGGCAGATGAGTGAGCGTAAAAGAACGCCACACACCATACTTGAAGGAACCCTTGCCGAGCTCAGCAGCCTCCTTCTCGAACTTTTCAATGGTACGCTTGTCGATACCACCGCACTTGTAGATAAGATGTCCAGTGGTGGTGGACTTGCCGGAATCGACGTGACCGATAACTGTGCAGTGGATCGTCAGGATCGATCTGCGCACGACTGATAAGAGGAATACTGACCGACGACGTTAACGTGGATCTTGTCCTTTCCCATTTTTTTGACTGTGGGTAAATTCAGTCAGATATCGGATCGTCGTGTAATGAAATGCAGGGCGCGACAGGAACATGAGCGCAGGAAGCGAAATGAGCTAGACGCTTTGACAATTTTTGAGCATCGTCGCGACTTGAGCCCAAACGACGTCCACAGCGAGTTTCTGGGAGCGACCGGGGAGAGGAAACGAGAGAAAAGCCAGAAATTGTACTTACTGTGTGATTATAACGAAAGTGTGAAGAGGGGACAAGCGGAGGGCGGTGGCAGATGAAGGTAAAGAAGAAACAGTCGAGGGTTGAGGGTGTTTCGGCTTATGTACCTTTTCGGATACTCGAAATTTTACCAATCGATAGATCAGATTACAAGTCAGGACCAGCTCCGGCCGGGACCGGAAGGCGCCGAACCAACCCCGGATGCCATCAAAACACCTGATCTCGTCCATACTAGGAAGTTCTCCCTCAATCCCGCACATTCCATTGGGCCTCGCACTTTGGGTGTCAAATTAGCTGTTGCGGATAGTATACATGTGCTTGTTATTGTCGATGTGTTACTGCTACTTGTAATCTACATAATAAAATATTGCTGACAGACGGATGAAGCGATCGATGTAATAGTGCAAATAAGAACCTCGCAAGCAATCGCGGGTACAGAGGACGGAGATGCGATGAGATAACATCATGAACGAGGTCGAGGAGATACAGTCTTGACAAAGTGCGATAAAACAGGCGTGTAAGGAAGGAGATGCAGGTCACTGATAGTGGAGAACGACCCGGTAGCACGCGCCGCCCTGAGAACACCTGCGCGGTGACCATCAGATGATACCTAGAAGGAGGGTTGAACCGTCCATGTCAGCCTAACGATTCATGAACCATCTTGAAGCTACAGAATAGAGCGCACATACCATCAAACGAGGCCCACATCACGGAACGCTGGACGACTCGTGTCAGGCCATCCCCCATCCCCCATTCCCACTCAAGAATCGACACTGGAGGATCCTCTCAAACGTCGGACGCGCGCTGACCTCTAATTGGAGGCATTCCCTAACCAAAACCGCGGCGTCCCCGAGTGCTCCTCCACCATCAGACTCTTCACCTTCCTTCTCTTTGCCCTCCGCACACCTTTCGTCCAGAGCTATCGAGGCATTGGAGAACGGCGACTCCAATCCTTCTTGAGCTTCGGCCGCCGTAGTGAACGGACATTCTCCTACGAGCATAACATAGGCTACGACTCCGAAAGCCCAAACGTCTTGCTCCTTTCCTTGATATCGCTCTCCCCGCAATATCTCAGGACCGGCGTAATCAAGTCTGTATATGTAGTTTAAACCGTGAACGAGATATAGATAGATATATCCGCACTACTCACGTGCCGCTAAAGGTGTCCCACCCTCCTTTCTTCACTAAGCCAGAGCTTCCGAAATCGATCAACACGCATTTGCCTGCAGGCCCAAGAACTACGTTTTCGTCCTTTATATCACGGTGTACTGGAGGCAAGATCAATCGCCGTCCCGGCGGTGAATACATTGCACTCACCGATGCCTTTCGAATGAAGAAAACACAAGGCATCTGCGATCTGACCGACATAGCTTCTGATCGAACTCGGAGGTAAGCCATGGGGATAGTTTTCGACTAAATCGAAGAGATCGGATGGTGGTGGTGGCTCGTTCGGTACGGGCTCTGGAGTTGTAGATGGAAGCACCAGGTAATAGTAATGGTTGTCCTCGAAGAAATCTAGCAATGGGCAAATATTGGGATGTCCATTCACCACCTGTCCCTCTACCCAGGAATTGTCAGGCTCTGGGCTCAACCGCGAGGGGTCCCACGGTCGACGCGGTGGTAGAACATACGCCGTAGACGAGATGGCAGACATGACGTAGATTTCTATTGGAATGGTTCCGTATTTCGGATGCCTCTTCCAGCAGTCTGCCAAAATACGAGACTTGATGATTTGCTTTATGACGAGAGGAGGCTGTAGAGGGTGATCAATTCAGAATTTTTGGAGGGACGAGCAACCAACGTACTCCCAATGTCCCATCTTCACGCATCTCCCTCGCTCGCTTCACGAGTCCATAGGCCCCTCGCCCGATCTCACGTTCAATCACAAATTCTGATATACTACGTTCGGTGACAAGAGGTGTCTTGTCGGAGTTTGGGGTCGGAGGGCCTGTACTGCTAGCGACACTCAGGTAGCTCGCAGCACTATTTGCACGCACGAGTTTCTGAGGTCCGTCTGGAGGAGGTGAGGGTGGTTCAATCGGAATAATTGAAACGCGTCCAGCAATGAGTGAGACGCGCTGTTGGGAAGAACGACGTCGTGGGCGAGGTGAACCCGGAACTCTGGGCGACGATGGTGACCTGATGAGAGGAGATCGTGTCGATCCCAGCGAACTGGAAACACTGACAGGAGACAACGGGCGAGGGGATGTGCATCGTGATTGTACGGGAGACCGGGAGAGGGGCCCAGAGATGAAGCTTCCAGATACAAACGGCGGAGAAGGGGGAGCAAGTGCAGTCATGACGGGTGGAGAGCCTATCCCAGCAGTCCTAGGTACGTTGGGTGCAGACACCCAAGACGTGCGAGTTTTTTGTAGCTGGCTGGGAGCCCCCGAGCTAGTGCCGTGGGTGTCGACGTGTGGTCTGGGGTCTCGTTCCCACTCGTCCCACTCCTCGTTTTCTTTCTCTTCGTCGTGCTTCTTCCAGTTGAAGCCACGGCCTATGGAGGTGACACCCCAACTGTTGCCAACGCTGGCTGCGCGGTAGAGCTTGTTAGTGGGCGGTGGGGCGGTCCAGTCGTCTTCGTCAAAAGTAAGGTCAACAGTCTTTGCAGCAGTGAGCATAGCTTTGAGGAATGGTATACCACCCTTGTCGATTATGAGAGATCGTATGTGGTGGTTGGGGGAAAGGGAGGGTGGCGGGGCACTACGAGAGCGGGACGAAGCCTGAGAGTGTAAGGTTGTCCGCGTCTTACCCCGGTGCTGCAGCTGTGTTAGAGCGTCACCTGACTTTTCACGGCTCTGACGGCATCGGCGGTGGGCGAACCAGAGATATTGCTCGGATTCAGATTCGGAATTGGAATCGTCGGGTGCATCGAGGTCGACCTCGTCCACAGTCATCGCAGGGCGGAGTCAAGTGCGATGGCGGGCTGGCGAAACGGTCAGGAGGGAGCAGCGAGCACGCCAGCACTTAACCTCAGGAACCTGCGGTATCGCTCTTCTCGGCTGTCTGCGAAGGCCAGTTATCTCCTTCCAGATCTGCTTTTCCCTCAATCAGAGGCACCGGGGCCCCGCAACCACTGCATGCCAGTTTCACCGCGAAAGGGGCACACAGTCGGTCGCTGCTCGTTCACCGTCAACGACGTCCTCCTCTCGTACGACGATGCACCCTGCCAACGCCTCGCATCTCAGAATATCACACACAGCACGGATCATACTGATCACACCTGACATATCGACGCCTGCGCATTTCCCATTGCATGCATTCTTGTCCTGTCAGGTGGCAGGCTTACCCGCAGCTTTCTCAAGCGCAGTTGTATCCGTACTCGGTTTTGGTACAAATCTGAGCTAGTTAGCATGGATGAAAGCAAAGCTTGCTATTGAGCTTTGCACGCTGGAACTTGTGTACTTCCAATATGGGCCGATAATATAGGATATTGATGTCGATCCACGTTATCACCGGAGGCCGGCAGCCAGCGGTCTGATGCCGGACAGATCAGAGTGACCGGGGTCCGCCCCCCGAATCTGCCCAATCGGTCTGTGCAGCGCACTCTCGTCGCACTCCTCGCCGCCCTCAACGCCTTCAAAACCGTGAGTATGCTCCTCTCTTGTCGCTAGAACGAATCCCTGCTCTCTGGCGAGTCGAATGCTGCCCGTATGTCCGAATACCATGGGCGGAGCAGGTTGGATGGATCAGACCTAGATTGGATGTACGCTCCGAGGCGTGATACCGTCCGACTCAACCTTTGCTCCTGGACTCTTTCAACTGCGACTTTGCATTGTCTTCAGAATTGAAGGCTAATTGTTCCCACCTCTGTAGCCCGCCATGGTCAAGGTTCCCATCATCAAGAAGCGCACCAAGCACTTCAAGTCGGTCCTTCCTACGCTTGCTTTTATCTGGTGCACAGTTGACCGTCGTTCTCTTCGTACAGGCGCCACCAGTCGGACCGTTACAAGAGTGTAAAGGAGGCATGGCGGAAACCGAAGGGTATCGATAACAGGGTACGGCGCCGCTTCAAGGGCCAGACTCCCATGCCCAAGGTGCGTCTCAATGCGACGATTACCGCGTATCCGTTTTCACCCATATCTCGTGTCTGCAGATTGGTTATGGTAGCAACAAGAAGGTACGGAGCTCGTATGTGATGTGCAGGACATGCATTAATATTTTGATCTGATAACAGACCCGTCATCTTCTCCCTAACGGCCTCAAGAAGTTCTTGGTTAGCAACGTGAGGGAAGTTGACCTCCTCCTCATGCACAACAAAAGCTTCGCTGCCGAAATTGCACACAATGTCAGCAGCCGTAACCGCATTGCCATCCTCGAGAGGTTCGTCCTGTTCGGCGTTGGTCACTTTCAATCATTAAGACGTATCTTTCACCAGGGCAAAGGCTTTGAGCGTGAAGGTAACGAACCCCTCGGCTCGTCTGCGGTCAGAGGAGTGATGTGGTGCTGCTTTCTTTCGTCTCTCTCGCTCTCGTTGCATTGGCCATGTATTACTCCATCTGCATATGCCGCACGTAATCTCTATGCGCTATGCCTTCCGGCAAACAACCTGTGTGATGTGGGCATTGCTTGCCCTCCGATCGTTCTTCAAATGCAATATACTATGCACTACGAAACATTTGTGTATTTGCTCAGACGTGACGTTCTCCGGAGGATTAAAGCGTCATGTTATGAGAGGAAGCTTACGCAATAAGGAGAAATCTACGGGCATCGATGAATCTCCATACCAAGTCGGTCGATCGGTCCTTAGAGGTCCACCAACTGCCATGCGAGCTGCCCTCATCTCTCAGTCTACTTCCACCATCCATCTGCGATCCGCTTCGTTTCACGATGTCTGCGAGGTATCTCTCACCCTAAACGATTGTGATTCAGGTGCTGATGTTACTCTCAGACGAGCGACACATGCCGACTCGTGGTATACTGGTGACAGTGCGTGAAATCGCCCTTTGTCTTGCGTGCAGGATTCCAATCGACCAATCTGCACATCTTGCGTGTAGAACAGAAATTGTCGGACGAGCTGGACAGGAATCTGGGGGCCGTACAGTCGTCTGACAAGTTCACGCCTCCGATTGCGGGATGCAAGGCGATCATTGCACCGTACGTCCTTTGACAAGCGACTACAATTTGAACGACTCATGAAGCGCGAATTTGTACAGGCACGCTGGTTATTCTTACTCGGGACCTGCGGCTGCTTGGGCGTACAAAAGCATCGATACGACTGGGATGTAAGTTCTTCCTCGTCATTGAAGTAATATCTACTCATCATCGCATGCAGCAAGAGGGTCTTCATCTTAGGACCTTCCCATCATGTCTACCTCGATGGCTGTGCTCTCTCGAGATGCAGTACTTACGAGACACCTCTTGGCCCCTTACCGCTAGATGTGGAAAGTGAGCAGACTCTTTATCCCGATTTTCTTGCAATCTGACCATAGAACATAGCCATTGACGAACTTAGAGCCACCAACCAATTCAGTGACATGGACTTGCAAACAGACGAAGATGAGCATAGTCTTGAGATGCATCTGCCGTATGTTAGGAAAGTATTCGAAGGGTACGTTTTTTTAATCACTTCCTATCTTTCTACTAAAGAAGCGACACGCTATCGTCTGTAGGAAGAATATTTCGGTTGTTCCCATCCTTGTCGGTGCAATCAATAAAGACAAGGAGGCAGCCTTTGGAGATCTTCTATCGGGATACCTGGCACGCGAAGATACTTTCTTTGTAGTCTCGAGTGACTTCTGCCATTGGTGAGTTACTTTTCGTCTGTGGGAATACACAGTCTGAAGCGGGTATATCAGGGGAACCAGATTCCAGTACACATTCTACTACCCTGAAGCGCCGCCCAGTTCCAAACCTCCGATCCGTCTGTCCCGTGCACACACCGCCGACCTATCCAAGTACCCTATCCACACCTCTATCAACGCTCTTGACCATGAAGCCATGGAACTGCTCACAATGCCTCCCAACAACGCTAAGCTGGCGCACCACTACTTTGCAGAATACCTCGCCCGGACGAAGAACACTATCTGCGGACGGCACCCGATTGGTGTTCTCTTAGGTGCGCTGAGTGCTTTAGAGGAGGATGGCCGTGCACCGAACCTACAGTGGGTTCGGTACGAGCAGAGCAGTCAATGCCAGAACATCAATGATTCTAGTGTCAGCTATGCTTGCGCGTATATTACGTTATAACTCTAGTGGTATTCTACGGACACATACTCAATGTACGATTAGCTCAAATACAACAAAGTGGTTACGGTGCATGTCTAGTCTAGTATATCTAGGGTGATATTATAGATCATAATTCGATCGTCATACGCTCCGCTCACATACGAGCGGAGAGAGCCTGAGGTAACTGAAGGCCGACGGGGTGGTCATCCTCGCCTTCAGTACCCGGCTGGCCAGGATCCTCGATCACCTTTGTACTCTCAACAACACGCTCTCCGGTAACAGAAAGGAGGCTTACCTTCCCATCTGCAATCACTACATCCTCGAATCCCCATTCCCTCGTCGCTCCACCCTCCATATGGCTGCCGTCACCTATCTTGACCGCCGTCCACCCGCCCTCCACCCGCTCCGCGTCCTCTTTCCGCGTCATCTCGGACAACGTGCAGCAGCCGATCCGCATGGGGATGGATCGGTCGCCCAGCAGCGAGTGGTTGAGCGCGATGATGGTGGCGGCGTGGCTCACGAGGAGGATGCGTTTGTGTTTCTCGCCAAAGCGACGCTCGACCTCGGGTATGAGCGCTTCGAGGAAGCCGGCGGTCCTGTCGTGACACTCGTCCACGTCCTCGCCCTTGCGTGATGGGTACCATATGGATTGCCATGAAGGGTCTATCTCTGGGAACCATTGTTGCAGAGCGTCCGCGCGAGCGGGTCGGGGGTGCAAGCCTGAGCCTGGCTTGACGGGAGAATACCACTCGGAGAGACCTGCAGTCCTAACCCTCAATTCAAAGAGCACTTTGAGACAAAGATGGATATTCTTACCGTGTTCCGGGTATATTGGCACGTTCAACGCGTTTGAGATGGGCTTAGATGTTTGCAGGCATCGATCTAGTGGGCTTTTGTTAGTCAGAACTCCCGCAGCATGAGTAGAACGAAGCCGCACAGTATGGTGAAGAGAATATCGCAGTCGGCCGTTCTTCCTCCGGCAAGGCCAAGAAGTAGTCCGCCAATTCCTTTGCTTGTGTGTGTCCGAATGCTGCGAGAGGCGGATCACGAGGTAGACCTATCATCCGGACGCTTCAGCGGGATGATTTAACGAGGCTCGGGGTTCGCTCACCAGTTTCGCTCTTCCTGAAAATACATCAGATTATACATATGCCAAAACTGAATGATGTGTGTTGCTCACCATGTTGTGGTCACCCAGTTCATGCGATACCCTATAGCATGCCACGATCATGCAAGTTGAGCGGAAGTAAAGCGCAGAAGTAACAGTTACTCACCGTGCCGTGCGACGTAGATGGTTTCAATCATTGACACTTAGAAGGCTCTTCAGCGTAGAAACAATGTACGTGCAGAAGATAATTACTTGCGGAGACTACAGCACCTAATGTTTAAATACCCGACGCCTGGATATGGTGTTCTCGTTCTAGCCGGTGGTGCAGAAAGAACGACCGACACAACGCCGAGCGATTTTTATAAAAACGCAGTTTTTTTCCGCACGTGTATGCAAACGAGCACGAGGTTTGCAAATCCGTCATGCGGGACGTCAATACAATGTCCAATGTCATCCATAGACACCTTGTCTTAGCCTACTGTGTGTGGATATGGAAGTGCACTATCATTATAGCGGGAGAAGATCGAGCATCACAGTAATGAAACAGAACGGCAAGATAACAACTGAGAAAGGAACAGAGACTGCAGGAACAAATGCAACTAGACACGTTTGTAGACGAATACATGCGCGGACGATCCTGGGGAGTTATCGACACAGCGAATATTTATTGAGCTGCGCTAGCAGTAATAGCCTAGACAGCAGAGCTTGAAGCTTGGGAGTGGTGATTGTGATATTTAGGCCAGGGAGGGGAATGCAGTCTGGTCATCGACATCCAGCGCAGGTGTGCTGCGGTTTCCTCCGTTGGCACCCCTACCCCTACCGCCACGGCCACCACGACCTCCACGTGGGGGCCTATCGCCCCGGTCGCCGCCACGGCCTCCGCGACCGCCGCGAGACGGACGCTCGAAGCGAGCGTCGATCTCAAGGAAGACTTTCTCTTCCTTCTTAGCGCGAACCTTGGGGGCAGACTTGGACTGTGATGGTAAACCGTCAACCATGAAGGACGAAAGGAGCCAAAAATATGATACGGACCTTGCCGACAAAGTAGGCAGTCTCTTCCTCGTCCTTCTTGCTGACGACGACGGCATCCTTCCAGATGGAGTCGTCACCCTCGTTGGCCTTGCGAACCTCCAGCTTCGGGACAATCTCGAGCTCCTTCTCTTTCTGCTGCTTGAGGTACTCCTCCAGGGTGACGGTGTTGTCCTCCTCCTCAGGCTCGCGCTCGCGACGAGGGCGACCTTCGGCCTTTTCGCCTTCAGCGGCAGGGACGTCGCCAGTGGGGGCATCGGCGGGGGCTGCCCATGCGTCGGCGCTGGCAGCCTCAACGCCCCAAGACTCGCCGGTAGGGGTTCCGGCCTCAGCCTTCGCATCAGTCTCAGCGGCAACCTCATCCTTCAGCTCGGTGTTGCCCTCGTCGCCACCCCAGCCCTGGTGGACCTTCTTCTCGGAATCACTAGATGTGGGATATAATGAGACAGAGGGTGGCAAGTCGCGTGGAAAAAAGCGTACACTTTTCCGGTAGCGCTGTGTCTGTCGAAGGGACGTCCACGTCCACCTCGTCCACGGTCACCACGGTCACCTCCGCGACCCCTGCCCCGTCCACGACCACGACCCTCGCCGTCAACTATACGTCATTGGACAGCAGAATAAGGGGCGTTACACCAGACATGAGAGATGTGGGGTGGCAACAAAGGCGAGGCACTCACAGCGCCTTCTGGACTCTCCGGTAGCGTCTTCAGCAGCGGTCTCTCCGTTTTCATGGGGAGCAGAGCTCTTGCCGCCGCGCGAATAGTACCTGCCACCGCGGGAAGCAGGGCCACCGCGTGCCTTCTGAGTTCCGCGGGTGGACGCAGCAGGAGCGGGAGCGGCCTCCTTAGCGGGAGCAGCAGGAACTGAGGGGCTTGACGAGGGATCCTCTACGGGTGGATGCGTTCAGAAGCGCAAGCAAAAGAGACCAAAAGCGAGGCGTGAAAGATGGCTGTTTTAGGTTTGGACACAAAGGCAAAGCGATAGCAAGTACTGACCGTCAAGAAGGGCAAACGGGTTTCTGCTGGCCACCGACATGTTTGCGGGGCCCTTTTTTGTGGACAATCAGCGGGATGTGTACCAGGACCCCTGATAATTGGGGAGGTACCCTGATCCGGTTTCAGACATTTTTGCAGGAATTTGGCCGTCAGGCCTGATCTTTTACAGACAAATTGAGGACAAAATTGGCCTGAGGCATGAGCCCGAGTGCAGACATTCCCCTCGCAGCCCGTCGAGGCCTCATCCCGGTACAGACATATATGTGCCGGTATGCCTAAGCGGCTAGGTGTTGTTGACATTGTTGCGAGCTTGAGTGTTCGACTCCTCGCGGTTTCTTTTGTTGATTTTGATAGAGATTGCTCTTTTTTCGTGTTCCTTTCATTATTATCAGCTCGTACGGAATCAGCTCTTGCATACATATTTCCTGTACAGCCAAGATAGTATTCTACGGCCTAAAATAAGAATATACTTTCCTCGGTGACCAGAATATCTTGGAAGTGGCTGATCAAACAAGACTCGCGCCTGCGGCGGAGGGCAAAGGCGGGTCACAGTACATACCACGGTGTGACCCACAGCTCCGATCGACGACTTTGCAGCCCCTCCATGTCGCCTTCCACAAATCACGACGTAATCGATTTATCTCGCGATCCTGTTGCGTTGGCGCACTGGAATCCGGCTGACTGGATCAACAAGGGCAAGAAGTACCCCCAGTCCAAAAACGGTGCAGAAGTTCCTTGTGCGGTCCTTGCAGGGCGACAACAGGTCCTTGCTTTGCAACCCAAGGACCGCAAACTCCTTCCCGATCCACGCTTGTCCATAGATGACTTCCTGAAGCTCGATCTTCCGACTCAATCAACTGCTCCGGTCTACTTGCAAGCCAACCGATGGTTCCATACAGGCGAGCCGAACGAGGGCCTGGAGAACATACAGACACGTCCACTTCCTTCTCCAAAAGTGCTGGAGGATCTTCACAAAGCATTTGGGCAACAGTGGTTTGACGGGGCACGATCAATTGCAGATCCGCGTTACAAGAAATCACGACTACCCCTGAACGTGCTCACGTATTGGACGGAAATGAGCTACGCCGTATCTAAGCAGGCAATCTGGAATAAAGCAGATGAGTGGTTGAATAGGCACGGAGGGAAAGGGGCGGTGAAGGCTGCCGATGAAGCACGTACATTGATGGGGACTCTTGAATGGAGCGGAAGTATCCAAACCCTTGGTATCGCATCGCCGGTGGACACGCTTGCACAGCTCCTTGGGGACGTCAAGCTCGATGACGAAGTAATCAATATGGCGTGTGCGTACCTTGCTCAAAAGGCCCGGCTCGACAAGAAGCATGCGACAGCTACGTTGGTGGCGTCTCTGCAGCTTCAGATGCGGATTGAAGAGGCGTACCGTGCCAAAACATGGGGCGATTCAGAGGGAACTGTCTTACGTCGTTACCGAGAGTCCATTGTAGAAGGAGGAAGAGATACCTTATTAATGCCAGCGTTTGTCAATCAGAACCATTGGGTGCTGTTCGAGATTGATTTCATCAAGAAAACGCTGCGCTGTGGTAAGTTCAATCAAATACCATTCCAACGCAGAGATATTCAACTTACCGTAATTGGACAGGAGATTCAAGACAATGGCTAGGCGGATCAGTCAAGAAAGAAAGCCAGAAGATCCTAGAGTGGTTACGACACGACTTTGGGTCCAAGTTCACGGATGAGGGAGATACTTTACCGCATGGCAAACAGCCTGCACTCGATGGTGTAAACTGTGGAGTCTTCACCATCAACACGCTGGCTCATCGCTTGTTCGGCGATGAGCTGATCAACAAGAAGACGCAGCATGCAGAGCGGATGCGATACTTCTCATTACTGGTCAAGGCCCATAATCATGATGTCAGTATAAACATATTGATACTATAGACTCGTAACTCACCGATCTCATAGATATTGACACGCAACGAGCCACCAGCACTAAACTATGTGCGGCTTTCTGAACAACAAGTCAGCCTTCTACTTGACCATAATTTCCGTCATGAGATACCCGAAGAAGCTCTGGAAATGCCTCCATCCCCACAAGGGTCCATAACATCTGAATCGAACTCTTCTGCCACGAGTCAGCCAACAGCTTCGCCCCCTCATGCCCTGCCAGCCTTCTCTGAACCTGACGAAGGTAGAGAACTATCAATTCCCCTTACTGCAGAAATTCGGGCTCGTGTCGATGAAGACGAAGACGCAGATGTCGCGTCAAGCGCCATGGACATAGATTCAGTGCCAGGCGACGCCACCGACACTGAAATATGTGCCTCATCTCATAGAGAGGGCTTCACAGCCTCTGATGTGCCCATTGACGACGATGCCACCCGCGCTCTCAAACGAAATCACTCACCGGTCTCTGCCACAAGTGCTAGTAGCGTCTCAACAGCGAAGCGTCCTAGACTGGACCACACGCCATTGACATCTTCAGAGTCCGAAGTGCTTGGGGTTGTTGGGATCAGCAAGAGTGCTAAGGCGTATCAAAAGAAGAAGCAGGCAATGCGAGATGGAACTCTTACCGTCAGTGAGGAATACATAGCAAGGTTCAAGAATAAGGCACTCGAGTGGGATTCTTGGGCTGAGTTTACATTCGGCGAGAAGTGGAAGATTCGCCATTCGAAATGCGGGACTTGGAGAACGATGAAAGTTGCAGGAGATCTTACTCGATTCACCGAGCATGTTGAAAGCTGTGCTGGTCCGAAGAAGAATGCATCTAGAGGAGCGACGGCGAAGACTTCGATGCTAATGTCCGATCCAAGCGACGCTGGTTCAATTGACAAGTTTATCAAGAAGGGTTCACGCCGAACTGAGGACAGCGACAAGTTGAAGAGCCAGCCGCGCGCGCAACCAAGCAATATGCGTAGCGAGACGCTTGATGCGATGGCGAAGAGACTGGGATGGTCAACGTCCAAGAAAGAGACAGATCATACCAGCGCACTTACGCAGAAAGACGATGTGACCACACTCAAGACGATGGTAGACAAGAAATCCCCAAATATGCGGAGCGTACCTTGTGGTGGAATTACAAAGGCGCACGCACCTCGCGTGGCCCGTTATCTTCGCAGGCCCATTGGTACAGGTGGTGGAGGTCCCTCACGTACAGTCATCGCTAACGAGCTCTACGGCAAGGCGTTTGGTCAGCTGTCTCCTGAGCAAAAAGAACACGTCAAGAATCGACAACAGCATGAGCGAACCTGGAGAGTTGATCACCTCTCAGAGCGCATCTTCGCGGTGTCGTGTCTGAAGACAATCACAATCTCTGTCTCTCAACCAACTTCGACAAACTCGCCCCCCCCTCTTTGTGATTCCTGCTCTCGGGTCCTACATTCAAAGGCGTTTAAGAATGCTATCAACGTTAAGGTTCCAGACGGTCACAATTTCAAGTTTAGTAACGATGAATACATCCCAACTGAAGCTGGCAAGATCTATGCGAAGTATCGAGGATTAGGAGCTCTAGTCGAAGATACCGTACGTTCACTGCTCTTGTGATTCAGCTGGGTGCATGCTAACTTTATACTTGCTCGTAGGAATCGGAGGAATCAATATTCACGCGGTTTGCTGTCGCAGTTCAAGAGGGGAAGTTCGCTCAGGAAGACGTATTTCTTGATCTTGTTCGTGCGATGGCACTCAAAGCAGACCGTCAGGAGCGTGGAGTTGGCCTACAGAACTTTCAGTATGGGCCTGCTCTTCGTGAGTTTGCCAATATGTGTGCAATACTGAGCCCGGAAGTTTATCGAAGACTGGGCAAACATTTCCAGCTTCCAGATATACGGACACTGAAGTAGGTTCAGTTGTGAATACTTGTCACAGCAATTACTCATCTAATTGGCCAGATATGAGCAAGCAAAGGCTCCGAGGTTTCCTATCGGCATTTGTCCGAAGACCTTCGAGATTGCAGAGGCCTATGTCAAAGGTCTTCATTACAACGGCCCTGTTGCACTCAGCTGCGACGACACCAAGTTGCATCCGGCCTATCGTACATATTGGGATAGCAACGCACAGTCTTGGATGCTCGTTGGTGGCGCAGACAAGACGTACGCAGTTGCAAATCCCGATGAGCTACAAGACCTCCTTCAGTCGCTGCCAAAGGGAAACAAGGCAACCAAGATTCGCCTGTGGACTATGCTAGTCCCTTGCCCTGGTATACCCCCTCTCGTTCTTGCAGCCAAGGCCATCCCGAATAGTCTTAATGCACAGGAACTCGTGGGTTTCTTGCGCGAGATTCTTGATGGACTAGCAGCAAAAGGGATTCATGCCGTGTCGTACTCCTGTGATGGAACCGAAACCGAACGTGCCGTACAACGTGCTATAATCGAAGGCGCGGACTCTACGTTCAAATATACCATTCGTCATCCCGCTCCTGGACTTCCGGATCTCGTCATTGTCATCGCTCGGATACACGGACATCTCATTGTGATGATACAGGACGCGAAGCATGCTCGCAAGACTTATCGCAATAACGTATTCTCAGGTGCTCGTGCTCTTGTTCTCGGGAACTATGTCGCGATATACAGCTATGCGCGCGACCTGGCCTATTGCAGCAACCCTCCGTTATATGTTCGGGACGTGGAAAAGCTGGACCGGCAAGATGACAATGCCGCTACTCGTCTCTTCTCTTCTGCGGTAATGAAATGCATATCGGAGGAGTTTCCTGAACGTATTGGCATGCTCGTTTACCTCTTCGTTTTTGGTGATCTGGTTGATGCTTATCAAAATCGTAGCATCTCCCACATCGAACGTATCAAGATGGTTCTTCGCGCTCGGTTTTTCCTCGATGCATGGAAACAGTACCTTCGTGCAGCAGGATATTCTGAGGCTCGTTATTTTCTTTCACGCGAAGCTGCCGACATAAGCAAGATCCTTATCGACGGTCTCATTGGACTAGTCATTGTCTACCGCGATCACGTCGATGGCAAGATTCAGCCTCTGCTACCTTGGCTCCACTCTACAGAAGTCTGCGAGCATCTTTTTGGCGAGTGCAGGAAGATCATCAAGGACTTCACTTATCTCGACTTCATCTTCATGGTTCCGCGGCTTTCAATTCTGGTACGGTCCGTGATACGGTTCATGCAAACCTTAGATGCGAAGAAGACGGCCTCCGGATACGCCCATACCTATTACGACTCTGACGGCGTGGACATTGCCCTGCTATCGTGCTTTCCCACAGATGAAGAAATTGCCTCAGCTAGCAAAGAAGCATGGGACGAGGTCTCGAATTTGTTGGAGCTATTGGGAATCACACCGTCCGATCTCATGGCGGCGAGCGTAGACAGCTCGAAGACCCTCCACCTACCATCTATCTCAACCTGGTACGCATCGCCTGCATCAGAAGGATTCCCCATGTCGGACTCCCTGGTAGCTACGGACGAATCCGACGTCAGCGATGACGAGTTTAGCGATGACTCAGATGTTGACGACACGGACGCCATGCAGCTGGAACAGCTTATCGAAGCTCAAGAAACTGCTCCGATATCAAAGCATTCAACCGACGAACGGTTGTTCAGTCTTACGTGCGCTGCTGTGGCGCTTTCCCTTGATGAGACCAATAAAGCGTAAGCAATAGTAATCGTTGAGCAGACATATATTGACAGCTAGATGGTGCAGGCAAAACACGGAAGTTGTATCTGAGCAAGACATTGAAAGACACCTTCGTGAAGATGCCTCATTACTGCATCAAACCCTCGACTCAATCTCCCTCCCACCGCTTCAATTGCCCGCTGAGCCCATGCGCCCTTTTGACAGGATCGTGCAGGGCGACGACTATGACTTCTCAGCCCTTATTGCCATTCGTAGTTCCCATCAAACCAAACGAGCGACTACCGGAGTTCGGACGAGGCACTCTGTGCCAGAAAACACGAACGGCGGTTCACCAAGCCCGCTGGCGAACACTCGCAGAAAGCTGATTGCAGAGATGCACGCGGTTCTTCGTGAGGCCGAAGAAGGACTAGCCATCGGAACAGGTCTTGAACGCCAGGTCAGGACCCAGGGGCGAAGTGCCGTTGAAACAACTGGTAATTCATTTAATGCGGCGTTGGTAGCAAACCAGCGCGCAAACAAGGTAGGGTTCTTCGTCTAGATTGAGCTACATGAACTCGGCTCATATATAGTCTCACATAGCACATACAACAACGACTCAAAGCCTTCTCCGAGCAACGCGTGCCTCGAGCCCTGGAACTTGGTGACGCACTGATTGGAGTACATAATTCCAGCCAGCCCAACCACAATACAATGACGGCTGGCGTGTACGGTATAGTTGTGCACGAGAACCGACTTCTGGTTGGAACCGGTACGTACTCCAATGATGCGGGAGCTGGTTCAAGATGGTTCTGACAGGTTGAAACAGTTCTCACGTTCTATTCCCCTGGTGGCGGAAAGACTGCGGTGCACGGCTGGCAAGCGGAAACGACCAGTATCGGGTCGGTCTCTTACATCGTGCTCAGAACGTATGAACACGCCTTCCTCCACAAGTTCCGCGCTGTTCACCATAACAGGGTCGCACTCCAAACACATGGATTCCTTCACACGCATTCCGATCGGTTTCTCCGGACGCTCCCCGGATCGCAGACTCTCCTTACAGATGGTCGCACCTTAGAACTCAACCCCGAAGCATATAAGATATTCGAAGATCTTGCTTCGCCGCGGTCGCTCGCCGCTATCTTAGCTGCAGAAGTCGAGCTCGATAAGCTGCGTAGACGAGGTCGAGAAGTGGTCTGATTTTGATAATGTTATCATTCTATATGTGGGAGATATACTACCTAGTTTCTACGTGCTGTAATAGAGGCCAGCGGGCACCCTAGAGCGACCAGTGTGTTTTTTGAGGCCTAATCCGGTAAATCCAGACAGATTTGACCGACTCTGAGGCTTGATCCCAACACAGACAAAAATCCGGCCGAAGGCCGGAGGCCTGGTGAAAATCAGACATTTTTGGGCCAAAATCGTACCTCGCGACAAGACATTTTTGGCACGCCGGGATCAGGCCTCCCAGCCAATTATCAGGGGTCCTTGTGTACCCTGTTGTTGCTTGAGCAAGTGAGCTAAGGGGACGAGCGCTGGCACGAAAGCCTTTTCCTCACGGCGAACGAGAGCAACACCAGGCCTCCCGCGGACCCCGGAACCGGTCTCTGGGGTCCTGCCCCAAGCCACCTGCCTCTCGCTGTACAGTTTTGGCCTGCCCTATAAAACCCGACCGAAAAGCGCTGCCTTTCTCCAACGCTTAAAACACAGGTTCGTGCTCGCTGTCCGTTCTGTTGACCTCGTATGTTTGCTGACCCCACCTGCAGCCTTCAAAAGCATCTCGACGATGACTCGCCCGCCTGCTTGCAGGACTGGAGTGGGTCGAGGACCTTGAGACCGTCATAATGGGCTGGAGAGTGAGAAGACGTATGTTGCGAACGATGGGACTTGGGTGCGGCGCGCTCGTGCTTTGTTGATTTTAGCAGTAAGCTCTTCGTGGCTGCTGTTTGAGTTGCGTCGCAATGTCTCGTTGTACATTTATTCCAATTAATATGTGATTTCCTGCAATGATCATTTTGATTTCACTCTTGATCTTTGCATGAATGTCTCGTCTGAGCTGATCCTGTTGCCTATCTTCCGCCTGAAGGTCTCACATGTCCGCATGCTCGATGATCTCCGTTCGATGAGAGTTGTTGTGTTAACTGCGTGGATGTGATGGCTATGGTGTTTATTGTCATGTCTCTGCTTTCGCGAAGCACGCTGTGTCCCCGTTGGATGCGAGAAGCGATTGCTCCGTCTGCTGGATGTAAGAAGGTCGTCGTATGGAGACGACGATGTGCATCGATGAAGGGCAAGGCACAGGAGAGGGATTATTGGTCGAGTGCTAGTGCTAAATGACAGGCGAGTGACCGCGAGTAGGCCTCGTTCTGCTTTCTTCCGACGTCCCTCCTCCTCGACGCCCACTGCTCGAGCAGCCCCCGACGACGACGAGCAAACAACCCCGACCCCGTGAATCTGCTCTCCCATGGCTTCCCGCCGCCTGACGATCTCCTCTCTGCTCTGCGACGACGACGACTCCGCAGAGGCCTCGCTAGCTGGTCCCTCCACCGCGCATCCTATCCCCAGTGCCAGAGACGTGGGCGAACCGTACGCCTATAGCAATCACCCACAGGCAGTAGACCATGTCCCTCCATACGCTCGTGAGCTTAAATCATTGCCCGCTGTGCACGACGCCATCCCCCTGTCTCTCCAGCCTGCCGCCTCCCATCTGAGACGACACACTCCTGAATCTGCTCCTCCTCCCGACTACCACCCTTCCATCCCGCCATCCGCATCTCGCAGAAGCTACAAGGAGATTGCCTTTGACGATTACCGCGATAGTCCGGTCTCATCTAGCACTAGCAGCAGGCCGTTCGGCGACACCTCCGACCCCAGCCCTCGACGACGCTCGCCCGAGCTTGAACCTGTTCGCCATCCACCATCACGCACGGCCATCGAATCCCTGGTTCACAAACGACATTATTCTGCCTCACCATCAGGCCGTGTCTCTCGTCTCGATCTCACTGCGCAGAGCGGTTATCCAGAAGGGTATCACCCTTTCCAACCAGAGCCTCCCGCTTCGACTTCCTACCTTCGCTCCCCGTCGCACTCGCCTGTGGTCTCACACTCCTCTTCACAGCGACGTCCATCACAGTCTCCCTTGCTGTCGACGACCTCTTCCTCATTTTACACCCAGTCATACGCGTCGCACTACCCTTACCGCCCGTCTCTGTCTCCCGCCCATACTTCATCCCCCATCATGCCTGTCTCTGCACCCCCTAACTCAGAGCCGTCGTACATGCAGCAGCACACACCCCTCGCAGACGATGCCCATTATTCCCCAACGCTCGCCAAACCCACCCTTTCGGCGCTACTGACACATTCGCCTCCAGTCGGACGCGCATCTTTGCCGCATATTCTAAACTCCCCCATGATGTCACGAGGACACGGTTTGAGCTTCAGTGCTGGTACTCACTCGGCTATAACCCCCGGGATGGAAGCGTTGGAGGCGTTAGCAGAGGTCGCTACACAAGCGAGGCAGCGGGAACATTCAGAGACGGACGGGGGGATGGACGACAATGGGGACACCATGAACGCGAACAACTCACCCCGAGCGAGCCCTGTGGCCCAACCTATCGAGGTAGGACTGAAGCTTAGTCCTACGACGAGCAGGTCTCCTTCGACGGCGCGATTGAGCCCGGTGGTAGGGGGTCGCGTCGCTAGTCGGCGATCAAGCCCTGTGGCGGAGCGTACTGGGAGCATACATCGAAGTCCGATGGTCGATGATACGCATGCTAGCGCGCGTTCTAGTCCCGTAGTCGACTACAGAAGCTTGGCTGCCCTCCCGAGTCCTATGGTTGGAGTTTCGCCTGCGAGCCCCAGTCCAAGGCCGGATGTCGTCGTACCACCCAGTCCACGCGATGAAGTCGTCGACGGCCATTCGGAGTCTGCCGTCGTGCCCGCCTTTGACCACCATGCTACTATGGCCTCGACATCCTTTGTCATACAGCCTGCTGAACCTCACCGTTTCGAACCTGTCAGTCCTTCTATTGTAACCCTTGTTCCATCCATGTTGGAAGACCAACCCCCCAGAAAGCGGCGTCGCAGCAGCCCTGTCACTCCATCCGTACAAACACCTCAATTACCTGACCTCCCGAAGGGCGAGTCCGTGAAGACCGAGCCGTCACCCAAGTCCAAGTCTCCCGATTTTGAAACAGAACAGGTCGACTTATCTGCTCACTCTCCGAAATCCACAGGCCCAGTACACCAGATCTCATCTGCTGCGGTACACCCGCCACCACTGCCAGAGCCACGATCACCAGAACAGGTGGACGGTTTCACAACCTTGAAATTGGAAAGTGCACTAGATACCGTGGCCTCAATGCCGCCTTCGACAGCCGAGTCTCCACCTGTAGTGAAACAGAGAAAGACTAAGCAGAAGGTTGAGGGGAAGAAACACCCCGCGAAGGGCAATGCGAAGGAACACAAGGCAGCTCCTGAACCTCAACCCCAGCAGGGCAGCCCGCAGGAGGAAGACGCACATGAATGGCTGCTAGAGCACTATGGCGGCGCGTCTTCGTCTGCCGCACCAGCTTCTAGTGCGGGATCGCGAGAGAGGGTTCCATCATCGAATACACCGTCGCATTCTCCAACGACAGCACACCCTTCCAGCGCGTCGTCTCGCGGTAAAGCCTCGCACAAGGCTAAGCAGAAGTCGAGGGAGATACACGATCGCACACGGACACCCACGCCGGTAGCCCTACTCGAGGAGGAGTTGGAACTGACGGAGCCTCATCCTAAACATGAGCATGTACACGCACATGGCACACACCATGCCAGCCGCGATACTCGTGAGATGGATGTGGACTCGGAGCTAGATTTTGCTGTGGACGATACGTACACGAAGGCGCCGATGCAGGACTCAGCGGACATGGACGTGGATGCCGAGCTTCTGAGTTTACTCGACGACGACCAGCCACGCCCGTCATCGTCGCGGCAACCTCCCCTGGCTCCGGCCGCTCCTTCGCATGAGCAGACCTCGCGGCGATCTGCCTCGCCGTCGAAGTCGGCACAAGTGAGCCCGCGTATTCCTTCGCCTGCGGAGAAGGAGTCAGTGCCCCGTTCCTCCTCTGCAAACTCTCATTCGTTGAAGAAGACCGGCGATATTGGTGCTAGTTTGAGCTCGAAGAAGAAAGAGCCGTCACAGAAGGTACGTTCTATGACAATAATTGCACAGCTGTAATCCAAATGTGTCGTCACCTATAGGCTGCACCTAAGAAGCCTCCTGTCAAGGCTAAGGCGAAGCCAAAGGCGAAACTCAAGAATGTGAAGAAGGACGGCAGCGCGACCCCCGCGCCCGCTGCGTCCAGCTCGACACTTAGTGTGCCTCCAACTACAGGTACTGGAAGAAGCAAGAAAACACCCTTGACATCAGTTGTCGCCACCGGGCTCACGGCCAAGCGCGCAGTGTCTACAGGCGTTGGTGCTTCGAGATCGCGGTCCACATCAGTGATGCCTGGGGGCGCTGATGTCGAGAAAACCGCCGAGGACGAGAATGAAGAAGCCGCTGTGGATGATAAGCTTTACTGCATATGCAAGACAAGCTATGATGAAGAGCGAGTCATGATTGCTTGCGATCGGTAAGTTCCATTTTTGTGCTTCATTCTATCATTGTCCTTATTTCATTGTTTAGATGCGACGAGTGGTACCACACATCATGCGTTGATATGCCTGATCTCGAAGTAGATCTAGTGGACCAGTTTATATGCCCCGTCTGCGTTGCTAGTGAGTGTTATTCATCCTGTTACCATTCCACCCCCCTCTGACACATATAATGGCAGAGCATCCAAACCTTCCGCTGAAGACTACTTACAAGACACGGTGCTTCGCCGGGTTAAACCATCCCAACCCTGCCTCTCCAGAAGCTTGCCACAAGCCTGCCCGGGGCGCGTTCTCAAAGTACTGTTCTGATGACTGTGGTGTCAAGTACATCTCGGGGCGTATCGACGCATGGGGTGGCGACAAGCGAGCCCTCTGGGAGTTCGTCAAACATGCGGAGCCACGACAGGCCGTGGTACTCAAGGTAGTATCAGATGACACCGCCAACGGCGTGGACAAGGATGGCGGGACTGTCGGCCACGAAACACGCATGGAGATCGTGGCCCCTACCAAAACTCAGGCCCAGCGCGAACTGCAGCGGCTCGAGGCGGCCTTATCGAGAGTCATCGACAAGCGGGAAGCCCTGAATAAAGATCAAGAGGTCCTTCAATGGCGCGAGCGTGTCGTGCAGCTGGCCGCCACTCGCGCGGAACGCGTGCAGGAATGCGGGTGGGATCAGCGGCTGTGCTTTGGCGACGAAGAGGTACTGGAATACGGCTCTGATGTCGCAGATACCTACGAAGAGGACGAGCGCCGCGAAAGCCCGGACGGCATGCAAGTCGACGGTGTCGCTGAATGGTGGTGCAGGGGCAAGAAAAAATGTGATCGACATGCAGGGTACGCACAAGTTCTTCCTCTCTATGTTATAGGCCGCTGATACTCGCGATAGATGGCAGAAGCTACGGCAAGCGGAAGTTGAGCTAGAGAGGGAGCTGCAGGATGCGCAGTTGGACAAGCTGACGACCCAAGAACGTGAGATACGGAAACAGATAGAGGGCGTTATGGACCACACCAGCCAGAAGCCGTCTGTCGCGGTGCCGAGTCCGCTTCAGCCGTATAACGGCGAGACCCCATCAAAACCACCGCTGAAGGCTCAGCCAAACGGCATAGGGAAGAAGGGGAAGAAGCGCAAGGCAGAGAGCTGAGAATATGTAATAGGAGAGTACCTACGTGTGTTCGATAGTAGTCATTTGTACTGTCCGTGTATGATATGCTATCATAGCGATGCGACGTGCAAAACACAACGAGTGTACGAGATGAGATAAATACGAGGGCTGTGGCTTAATGAATCTTGCCTGTACGACCGATGTGTACTGCGCCCTAGTCGTGAAAATTGGGAAACTATCCGTGAAAATCAATAACCATCGCCCTCGCCGCCCTCCTTGCAGAATCCTCGCTGTTCATACAGTATCTTCGCCTTGTGTTCGTCACGAGTTTTCTTGTCTGCAGTTTCTTTCCTGTGGTATGGCTCAAGTATTTCCCACTCTACTTGCCGCAATGGTACATCGTCTTCCTGGTCTAGGTCCTGGACACAGAGCTTCGTAAGAATGACAGCTGTGAGAGTGCTCGCTGCGACGTACTATTTCACCGAGCAAGACGACGTTCTCTCCGCGAATAAGAAATAAACCACGCTTAGTCTCTGCGAACACGTTCTGGTGATATATTCGTTCGACGGTGTCTTCGAGTACTAGGTTGGCTGAGAGAGAGCTGTCAGGGTTGAGAAGGTGCGCAAATCACTCGCACACACCGAATTGATCATAGGACCGAAGCACGCCTTGCAGCTTCCTGCCATCCCTCAGGACAACTAGCATCTTTCCTGGGCAAGATGGACGAGGAAACACGAGGAGAGTAATGATATCACAATGAACTTAGGTTGGGGTGGCTGTTCTCGGAGGTGCGAAGGACAGACGTACTGTCGACGCAATCGACCAGAGATCCCGACGTTGTGAAAGGAATTAGAGAATCCATCGCCAACGCTACCTTGAGGGCGTGATGATCGTAGGGGCTAGTCGACGCTCGTAATGGTAGAGGAGTGAGTTGTGTGCAAGCGGGTTCTGCTTGAGTTGCAAGGAGTAATTTACCGTCGGCACCCTTCAGGAGCATGACTAGGTAATGCAATCTAATTGTTGACCCTATAGCACGCTGATATGGCCGAGTCGTTAAGGCGAGTGATTTGAACTTCTCATTATCACTTGGGCATTGCCCGCGTAGGTTCAAATCCTGCTGTCAGCGATCCTTTTGACCACATTTTGAGAGTGCTGAATAGTATTCAAGAGTGATCCTGTGCGACATAGAAAATCCAGCGGAAATCATAGCAGTTTATTAGGATCTTCAGCAAAGTCTCTAGGTTATTTTTGTGATCTAAACAAGGCTATAGGTAAGAATGCTTTCAAGCGAGCAACTGAGCTCTGAAGGATTTTCCTATGCCTCTCTTGCTTCCGTCCATCCTCTCGAACGCGGCTCGCACTCAGCAGCCCTTCATTCTCCTACAGTCTTCACTCGCCCAATCATGTCTCTCTGTCCTCCGTAATATCATCGCTCAATCCAAGAGCAAAGTACTACTATTCTGCTTTCTTTATCCACCTTCTGCTCTTCTTGCAGATGACATCGCTACATCTTCTGAGCAACTAGAAGTGTTCGACCTAACCGATCGAATCCCGGGTTATAGTGATGAACCTACGGATTGCAGGCAGTACGTCCAGGACATCATAAACAAAAGTGTGTTCTGAGGTCAATGCCATTGCCAAACGATATTGACTCTCGTGAATTAGATGCTACAGGTCCATTTACCGTGGTCCTAGATTCAGTGGACACCTTGATGTCCAATCTAGGCTCTCTATCTGCAACCCAGGTCTTCCTATCCGAAGCACTTGCTGCTGTGGTTCAGCGAGGAAGTGAGTACTCAATAAAACACGTCTCGTTACCTATTTACTGATGAGACTGGTTCGAGTAAGCAGCTCATTCTCGACTGGTGGTCCACATGATGTCCTCCTCCGCTCTGCGGGATGTTCTCTCGCAGACGCGATTCTCTGCTTCTCTCACTTCCCTCACTGCCCATCCGCCAGTACTCCTGACCCATGTAGCAACAGAATACATGACCCCTCCTCCTCCCTTGTCCCCACCCGAAAAGTTCTGGGGTGTGTTCTTACCTATATCCCAGCGACACGCGGAAGTTGAGAAGCTCGTATTTGGTCCGGACGGAGAAGGCAGCGCGGGCAAGGAGATTGTGGTGGAGGTCTTAGTGCGAGGAGCAGACGGATCCGGCAGACGGAGAGGCATCGAGCGCGAGCTGGAGGGCTGGTCTCTGGCTACGGCGTCGGCGTGCGAGTTGCATGAGCTGGAGAGTTTGAAGGTGCTGTGGTCTCGTCGGCCTAGAGAACAACTGAAGGTAAGCTTGTGTGTTGCATATAGCACGACTCCAGTGCTGATATTCTCGCAGAGTGCTCCAGATCCGACACAAAACGTGTCGTTCAATCTCAACCTCACTCCAGAGCAGCAGCAATCCCGGGCTCAAGTTCCGCTGCCGTATCTTCCTGAAGGTTTGTCGTCCCGTCTTACTTTCTCCTGCCGCGTCTGACATGTTTTCCTTTGCAGTCCAATCTGCAGCCACTACCACTCAAGCGGGTGCCATCTTCTACGATCCTGATTCTGCGGATGACATCGACGATGACGACCCCGATGAGGATCTGGACATATAGACGTGCATAAGGTGTCCAAATTGTAGCGCTTGCCCGAGAACGCTCATTGAGACAACAAGCTTTCATATGGTCACGTCCGCGGAGTATACAGGAAGCGATGACAGTGGTGACATCGTATCGAACAAGGAGCGACTTTCGAGAGACAGAAGTGTAAACAACAGTAGTAGCCACAATGGCCAAAACAATGCTACAATAGTATCTTGTAGTACATACACATGTGTCCGATTTCATTACATGAGTGCTACAATATAGTGTGAGATCCATTCGGCTATTCTATAGCTATAGTCCGATATCAAGTCGTGTGAATTTTTCCCTCATAGCTTCCCCGTCTTAGTGACATGGAACTTTGCAAGTGAGCAGACCAGAGGGATAGCGTAGAAGGCGTATGCCACGTAAACCACTGCGTATCCAACTATAAGCTTGCGCACCAAGGCAAGAACAGATGATACGCACTGATGAAGCCGTTGCTGACGGCTGCAACGAGAGCCGGCGAGCTCGACCCTCCCTCGATGATAGAGGTGTTGAAGTCTTCGACCGCTTTTCCGAACCACATGCGGACGACGAGGAAAGAGGTGAGGCCTACACACACACATAAAGCTCGGCGTCAACAAACAAGAAGACACAGAACAAGTCGATGAATACGAACCTATCATGAACCCGAGCAGGCCAATCCACGCGGTAGTGCGCTGCACGTTCGGCCTGTCGAAGAACGCGCCGCCGCGCCCGAGCTTACTACGCAGCGCCGTGCACGAGAAGAGCACGAAGAAGATAACCGTGAACGCGAGCGAGACGGCAATGAATGCGGGCGTTGTCGCGGTTGGTGCAGAGAGTAAGTCGGGGGTGTTCTGAGGCAGGACCGACAAGTCTTAGGATGGTGGGTGAGTCTATAGTAAGGGAGTTGAGAACGATACATACCATACTTGGGCGACACTGAGGCGTCTGTGCACGACACATCGCCTGAGTTACTGGCCCGCTCGCATGACCCTGCATAACATTTTCAGGTAAGCAACCAGGTGAAACATAACGGGGTGGAACGAGTACTCACCAAGCGCACCGAGGAAGACACTGGGACCGTCGTCGCCTGTCGGGGTCACGGTGAACAGGGCGACCTGTGTCTGCAGCATCTCTGTGGGAGAGATGTATGCAAAGAGGATGAGCAGCAAACTTGCCAGAGCCAGGAGCGGCGCAAGGAACTGGTGAATGGCTTTAGAGAGATCGGCGATCATGGTGCTAAAGAGTTAGTGGGTATGGGTAGCGAAAATGGAGTTCGTAAGAGAAGGGATGCTATCGATACAGCCAGAAATAAGACGGCGCGTCCTGGGCACGTTAACAGACGTAGAGAACGGACAATTCGCTGCTCAGCAGTGAACCAGAAGAGCCTGACGGTGAGAGAGGGGGCGTAGAGCGATGGAAGATGGCTGCGGCTGCGCCATGCACCATATATACCTTCAAGCATCGTCCTTCCTTCCATTCCAAAGCACGTTCAAATAGAGAACAATAGGTATGGCAGAATAACCAACAAGAACATGGGCGTGAAAGACAAAGACTCTTGACGCGCTCACGGTCACGGCAACGAGGGCGCGTAGCTCGGCGGGCGTCTCTGGCGGCACGTCCATTGTTCGTCCACAATATTCATCTCGCTTTACGACAATTTGGACTGCCTTCACTTTCAAGCGTAACCATTCAGAACATGGGCAACAGCCCGGTAAAACGCCATCAAGACATTGTTTTATACGGATGCGTGAAGTATCGGGTTATGCGAGAGACAAGGGCAAGAACGCACATATAACCGTCCAAGTTCAATGGGATACCCACCGAGCAGCTCGAAGGATGTCCTGTGGGATGTAATGTATGTAATGCACGATTTTCTCGTGATTTGTTGGAAATAACGCGTCCTGTCAGCTCATAGAGGGCATCAAATACTTAGGGCATTGCTGTCTAGTTCATGTCTCAGTGACCCTTGCGAGACGAAACGGTTACAACGACTGCCTCCCTGCTGTATATTTCTCAGGAAGACTGCCACTATCCAAGCAGTCGCGCGATCTACCTCGCCATGTCGTTTGTTGGTTCTTCCAGACGGATCCTTCGATCAACAGACATGCTGTACATGTCGTGCTTGAGGCTTGGTCCGGGAACATCGTCTCTTGCAGAATCTATTTCTGCCATCGCAACTTGCGGCACGGTCGGCGTGCGCCGGGGCTAGCTCCCGCATGCCAATTCAACGTGCATCCTGACGCAAGACGACCCTGTAAGGCCTCTGACAAAGTCTATGTCGCATGTTGATCCCTCGACTAGCATCACACTCCTTTCATCTTCTTTCAGATTACTCATGCACATAGAAATGCCCCCTGTGCTGCTGCTGGAAGGTGCAAAATTGATCCTGCAAATGGCGAACATTGATTGTGGTTATAGAATCGAAGTTCACACTAGAAGAGCGTCTACGTTGTGCGGGACGATATCAAACCTTTCACAGGCTTGGCTTCCTCGCGCTCTAATCGCCGTCGATATGAACCTGACAGCGTCAATAGCTGTCACTTCCTATATATTAGCGGGACGGGAGGGAGGGATGGTGATGTCGCGACATGGACGACCGCAACGCACATCGCACACTAGGCAATCTCAGCCTCTCAAGACGTTCACTGGCTCGGTCATCATCCCCCTTTCCTATGTACGCGAAGCTTATCCGTGTGCGTCCTCAACGGCGACAGAGAGCTAGGAATGAGAAGCAACTACCTCCGCACTGGCAGGTCCCGCGTCGAACGATACCTCGCATCGTGTTCGTCATTATGTGCCTCGTCGCCTTCGGCCAACCTCATCTGAAAGATGTGTGGAAGCATAGCCAGCAGGAACACTCATTCAGAAGGCTGAAGGGGAGACTGATAGATCGAATCACCACAATTACTGTCATCGTATGTGATCTCTTTGGGCTTGTTCGTTCTCGCATCGCTCACCATAAAATTCAACAACTCCAGGCAGGTTTGCTCTTAGGCACAACAGCTGCCTTCGTGACTACACCACCGCCCGTTAGTGATGTGATAAACTACAGCAGTCGAGCACCATACTATCTAACCTTGCTCTCGTTGGGTACAAACCTGGGAGGTTTGGTTGCGGGGTCTACGATCATCTATGTCTGTACAGAAGCCAAGCGCCGGTGGTTCCTCGTGGTGAGTTCATGTCTCCCTGTACGGTTTGTAACCTAACCCATTCTTCAATGAGCAGACCATCATGACCTCCCGGTCTAAAGTGTGCTGTTGTCTGATCTTGGTTGGCTACCCTTTCTTCTCCGTCGGCGGATCAACCACATACACAGCTCTAGGTACAGTTTCTCATTCTTTTCATGTTACCTCTGATTTCATCATACCGGACTTATCTCTGATATGTAGCATTGTTTGCCGCGGCATGGGCCACGAATGACGTCGTAACCAGAGTTGGCACTATCATTGGTTTACTGGCTCCAGCTTCCATGGTGCCGATGTTTCTCTGGACGCAGAGAAGGGGCGGGCCCTGGTCTCTTGGCAGCCCGTTCATCGACTTCGCATCGCAGGACGATTTGGAGGCAGTGGGGGTTGAGGAAGAAATGACGAAAAGCGCCTCACGGACCGAAATCACTGCTGAGCCCATATTATCTGAATGATGTTTGCAACGTTCGAAGATTTTTTGGGACAGTCTCTTCGTTTTGCATCATCCATCTCTCGAACGCCCTGCGTCGTCCACGTGACTCATGACAGAGAGTTTCTCTGTTCTGCATACCTTCGCTTTGTATTTGTACGGTGCTTATGTATTCTTTGGGCGATTCGCCTTTAGATCGAAAGTATAGCCAAACCGACAGTACGAGAGAATGCTATCAAGACATTGCTTCACGTGAATACGTGGGGTATCGAGTATGCTACAGACTGACAAGAATGCATAGGTTCATAATGATAGTTGAAGCCGGGAATCCTCCTGCGGACGTTCACGAAAACGATACTGGTTGAACACGACGTGCCCTCTCACGCTGGCGTGGTCCGCTTCGCCACCTCCGCGAACTCCAGCCCCAGAGCGCGCAAGAAACCCCTCTCCTCTTCCTGTTCCTCGGTCCGCATCTGCGTCTCGTCGTCCCCGTCTCCATCTTCCCCCGTACGTGTCGCCGTCCCGCCCTCCAGATCGACATTGATCCCGTCCATCAGCACCCCGCGCACGACACCGTCACCGTTGGTGCTCACCGCAGAGCTCGCAAGCCCCGAGAGCCCCGAGGCGTGCGTATGCGCGAAGCTGATACTATCTAGCACCAAATCAGGTTCGTACTCCGCGCATCCCACAGAGGAACCCCGAGGCAGCGCCTCGCCGCTGCTAATCCTATTGGCGGCGATATTTATGGTGGGCGAGAGGTACGGAGAGCGCGCCTCGTTAGCAGCGAAATCCTGCCCGCCGATGCGCCCCAGAATCATGCTCTTCGCTTTCATGGCTCGGGACGAGATTGCAGACGATAGCGAAAAACCGCGGGACCGTCGAGTTCTTTTCTGCGAGACAGGACTACCGCTGGGATCGAAGCCTGGAGACTGGTTCCCGACCTCCGCCAGGGGATTCGTGCTAGGTGTCGCGTGGACATTTATAGCATTTCTGCTATAAATTCCTTCAGGGAGTCCGCCACTAGTTTCAGGCAGGGCATCTTTGTCTATACCACTTCCACCGTTCAAGTTCACCGGTTCGTCCGGACGGACCCCTCGATCCACAGACAAGCTGTACATCTCGTGCTTGCGACTTGTTCCCGGAACATCATCTCCAAAATCTACTTCCGCCGTCACCGCTGTCCCACCGTTAACATCCTTGTAACAAGAGCCCTGCGCCCTCGAGTGTCTCCACAAGTCCTCGCGTATGGCATTGGTAACCTGTCGCGGTAGCGGCGGATGCGGTATCACGGTCGCCTTCAGCATATTCATCCTCGACTTGCTAATCGGGGATGACAGCGAGAGACGCCTCGACTTGCCCCCCGTTGGTGCCATCGAGCTCTGGGGCGCAGTCCGCGTGCGGGGTCGAGGGCCCTGGATCGAAGGGGAAGGGCGCGTATCAGCCGCACTTCCACTATTGCTTGGCTCTCGCTCCTTTCTTTCATCTCTCATCTCCCGTGCGAACGCCTGTACAGAACTCGACCGCATAGTCTCTCCCCCGTACCGCCTCTGAGAAGACGAGGATGCAGCCGACATTTTACGCGAAGCTTTACGCTGCGAGGAGGTAGGCGCGTCCATAACGAGGAACGAGTTTGGCCTCAGCGGACGCGGCCCCGACACCCTCAAAGATCCCGAATGGCGCGCCGGCATCGACTGACGACGGCCGTTTGACGCCTCCTCGTACATGCGTTGAGTTTGGATCTTGGTAGTAGACTTGGATTTATGCTTGTCTTTGGGTAAAGAGATTGGATGCTCCTAAACAGTTCCTATAAGAATCCGGTTGTACAAGAACGTGCGTACTCAGACTCACCGATTCATACTCTGATGCAGTAACCGCACTGGCAGTCGTAACACCAACACCGTCTTCAGGCCCACCGGATGTCAACTTGCCCTTCAACATCTTCTTGATCCGGTCTCCGAACCGCTTCACTTTCTTAAAGCTGAACATTTTACTCTCTCTGCTCCCCTCTGGATCTGGCGCGGCATGAACGGTCCCACTGACGGCAGTAGAGCGGCGCATATTCGTGTAGGGTACGGGGGGTGGATACGTTACGGCAGCGCCCCCACCGCAACCCGCATCGCCCCTCTCCTCACGGCGCAGGACAGCCACACCCTCCTGCCCAGATCCGGACCCAAACGACCCCCCGGAGAGACTCATCGACAGGCTCAACGAGACCGACGACTGCCGGCGGCCGTGCCCCCGCGCAGTGTCGTCCATCGATCGCGACCCCGGCTGCGAGGCAGAGTCCGCAAAAAATGCGGACCGGAAGGACGTGGGGATCGACGCGGACGACGCGGATCGTGCGTCAGAGCCTGCAGCTGCAAGCCCAAAGGCGTCCATGTCTGTGGAACTTGGTGCCATTGTCTGGGTAGTGTGAAAATGCCTGGTACGCCGCGATGGCGAGAGGACGCCAGAATCAGGACTCCCTGCTTCATGTGAGGGCAGGATGGGGGAGTCGGTATCGTGGATCAAAGATGATGGCGCGGGAGTGCTCGCCTCGTGTGCTTCGCGAGGCGGTCCTTCGCGATCGAGGTTCTGTAGACTCGTGATTGCTCCAGGAGATTGAATGATACCGTAGTCCTCTGAAGGCGCACTTGATGACAAGATGGATAGTGCGGGAGCGGATGAGGAAGAAGAGATAGGGGAAGCAACTTGAGACGGGTCTGCTGTATTCAAACGAGACGATTGATCGGAAGTCGAGAAATATGAAGCCACAGACTCAGGCGAGAACGAAAGCGTATGCGAAGGCAGAGAAAGAGGCGGCAGTCCAGGGACAGAGCTGGGAACGGAGGAGGATGACGGTGCTGGTGCTGGTGCTGGAGGCATGTCATATACAGCAGTAGACGGGTGTGAGGCAACATCTGATCGGTGACGCGATCTCTGCAAATCATTTGTGTCTCTGTACTGCAGGACGATACGAGGCAGAGAAAACCTCTTGTTCATGCGGTGCTCATACGGATTTCGCGCGTGGTCGGGGTTGAGCAGCGAGGTGGAGGGCGACGGAGTGGGTAGGCCGTCCGATGGGGACGTCAAGCTCTACCGCAGCGATTCAGCAGATATATGCGAACGAGACAACGCGGGTTAGCACGAAGACGCACCGTAGCTTCTGTCAGGCCGGTCATCTGCGAGCTTTCTGATAGCGTCGAGCTCATCGGGGCTTCTGCCGCCGTGTACTTCTCCGCAGGTGTTCTCCGCGGTCGACCGTGATTGAATGAGTGGGCGAGCCGTTCATGGAAGGCCATGACTCGGTCGAAGTTTGGAAACTCTATTGAAGACTCTGAAGCACCTTCCTTTGCGCGTGCGTTCGCTCTCGCGGCCGCCTGACCCGATAGTTGCGCCTCTATGTCGTCTGGCTCTCTTGCCTCCAGCGAGGGTACCAATGCAGAGTGTGTCGAGTTATTGGGCCAGGCACCAGGGAAGAAGGGGGTGGAAGACTTGCGGTCAGGCTTGTGCCAGCGAGAGGGGGAGGGGGACAACATGGTGGCGAGGAGGAAGGGGGATGGGGGAGGACGCGTCTCCTCGTCGTCCTTTTCCGACGCTGCCCATCGAAGAGCACTTTAACTTAAGATGGAAGCACGTCGCCTTCCTTTCTGGGACCGACACCCCGACCCAAGAAACAGACGCCCGACTAGGTGGGGATGCAGGATATTCCGTCCAAATTCTAACAAGATGAACTTCGGGGGACGGCCGTTTCGATGGTAGGGTAACTCGGACCTGTAAGATAGGTCGTTAATTCAGAAAGCACGCACGAAACATATCACCGTATCGCGTTGTTACACATCGGGAGCTCGTAGCTGGAATAACACAGAAATACATCAGTGCAATTGGTACACGCTGGGATTTACAGGTTTGCTTTATATCGTAATCACCGACCATCGATCTCCATCCAAGTCGCGCGGTCAATCACTTCTACCGCTATTAGTGTCGTGCTGCACGCCGCACTACGGCTCCAACCGCTTAGGGTCTCTCGGGAACAACGACGCACGACGAATGTTGTTGAGCTTGAGGAACAACATGAGTACGCGCTCGAGACCAATACCTCCTCCGCCGTGGGGCGGGCAGCCCATGCGGAACGCGTCGACGTAGAACGCCATCGACGCAGGGTCGATGCCTTTCGCGCGCATCTTCTCGCTGAGCAGCGCCGCGTCGTGGATACGCTGCGCGCCCGAGAGGATCTCCTCCCCGCGCATGAAGAAGTCGTACGAGTTCGAGAGCGTCGGGTCCTCGGGGTCCGGCATCGTGTAGAAGGGGCGCAGCGCGAGCGGGAACTTGTCGATGATGAAGTAGTCTGTGTCGTACTTCGCTTTCACGAGTCTGCCCAGCCGCTTCTCGTTCTCGGTACTGTCAAGCGTACGTTAGTACTGTTCGGTCGACTAGCAGACTTACTCACTCGATATCCTCCGTAGGCTCCCTGACGACGCCATCCGCCACAAGCAGGTCACTCGCCTCCTTGAATGTGAGCCGCAGGGTGCCTTCGGGACCCTCGCGCCACTTAAACTCCTCTGCCGGGAACTGCTTGCGCACAGTCTCTATTTCGCTGCTGTACTTCTCGCGCAGGCCGCGGAACATGTGGATGAAGAGACTATCGAGGAGCTCCATGACCTCGTGGTAGTGCTCCTCGATGGCCATCTCGAGATCCAGCCCGATGAACTCCGTCATGTGGCGGTGCGTGTTCGAGTCCTCCGCACGGAAGACGGGACCCACTTCGTACACACGCTCGAAGTCGGCTGCAATCGCCATCTGCTTCGCGAGCTGCGGCGATTGAGCGAGGAACGCGGTGCCTAGAATAGGAGTAGAGGCGGGAAATCAGCGGAGCGGCGGGTAGATAAAAGAGGAAGAAGCACACCTTTGAAATAGTTCACCTTGAATACGGATGCACCAGACTCGGTGGCAGCGCCCTGCAGTTTGGGACTGTGGATCTCGATGAAGCCCTTGGAGTCGAGGAAGCTCGTGAAAAGGTGGCCGATAGCGTGCTGCAGCTTGAACACAGCCTGATTGGTTTGTGTCTTTTAAAAGAGATGGTATATTAGTTCATGGGTTGAGGAGACCAGCAGGAGTGAAAACGCACTCGGAGATCGATCACACGGTTGTTCAGACGGGTGTCAAGGAGTACGCGCTTGTACTGCACATCCTCGGCGGTGGCTTCTGTCTCAGGCCTGTTTGCGTCTTCTACGGTGAACGGCAGACGACCGTCGAGACCAGATATCAAGTAGACCTGAACAACACTATCATCATCTGCTACTTGTGATGAGATATGCAGAAGCAAACCTTGAACAGATGCAACTCGACGTCGCCGACAGTTGCACTCTTGATGATCTCTGGGCTCTTTTTGACGATGCCCTCCACGAGGACGATACTCTCATCCTGCAAGCTGGCAGTCCATTTGACCATCTGCTTGCTGACCTTCTCGGGGGTGACAGTGAGAAGAGCCTGAACGGAGTCGGTGCGCTGGCGCAGATTGAGGAAGACCATCTTGTTGCCCTGGGCACGGGAGGTCTGCACGCGGGCGCGAATGAGCACGGTCTCGCCGTCCATGTTGGGGTTAAGAGAAGCGATCTGGGTGCGCGGGCGCCGAGGACGGCTCTGCGACTGGTTGAGCACCTGTTTGCCGTAGAATTCGGTGGCATAGTCCTGGTTTTGCGAGAGGTATGAAGCGGATCGCAGGATGAGAGGAGGAAATGACTCACCACGTCTGCGGCGGCTGTTTGTGCAGCGAGCTCAGCCTGTTTGGCAGCTTTTTCAGCGGCCTTCTTGGCTTTCTCGGCCTCCTTCGCACGTTTCTTGAGCTCGCTTTTCGAGGGGCCCTTCTCAGCACCCTCTGCAGGACTAGAGATGGAAGAAAGGGTGAGCGATCGCTGCGGCAAAAGACAGCGAAATAGGCGTACACCTCTGTGGGAGGAACGGGATCTCCTTGGGTGTCCGCCATGGTGACGATGGTCTGAGTGTGTGGAGAGTGTAGGAGGAGGAGGCGGGTGTATGACTTGGTATGAGTGGGAAGAGAACGAGTTTGTGTATTTAAGTCCAAGATTTGCGCGATAAAACACGGGTTATCTTAGATGATCAGTGAGGACTTAACCCTAGATTAGCACTGTACAATTGATCCGGGGCGACTCGGCGAAGACCTCGGCCGGCCGCTCTAACGCCTGGGCCGGGCCATAACCCCGCATCCTACCGCCTCTTCATCCTCGTTGCCGCCCTCGAGCTGACTCTTCATAGCCTCCTCGCCGTCCTCGCAGTCTTCTCCTCATCGTTCTCGCCCCCCTCCTCGACAAAATGCAGGCCCTTGCTCGACCTCTCTCCCGCGCCGTCCCCAAGAACATCCAGCGTGCTGCTGCCCTCTCCACCTGGTCCGCTGTCCCCGCCGGTCCGCCAGACCCCATCCTCGGTACGTGAATGACTCGTGTTCATTTCTGCTCAACATGTTCGCTGGCACGCTGCGAGTACTGTACATCGCGTCAGAGGTGCTCGTACATCCTCAATTCACCCCTTCGGTGTCTTTCCGGACATCACTGACGTGTTGCACTTCGCACATTCTCGTTCTCGAACTTCGTTCCCAAGCTGCTTCCCAAACGGCCTTCCAAATGCAAACTGACGTCGATTCGCAGGCGTGACCGAGGCTTTCAAGGCCGACAGGGACCCACGCAAAATTAACCTCGGCGTCGGTGCCTACCGCGACGAGAACGGCAAGCCCTACGTTCTCTCCTCCGTCAAGAAGGCAGAGAATTTCCTCCATAGTACCGACCCCGACAAGGAATACCTCCCCATCACCGGCCTCCCTGATTTCACACAGGCCGCTGCCAAGCTTGCCTACGACTTCGACGAGCTTCCCGTCGCCATCACCCAGTCCATCTCTGGCACAGGCGCACTCCGCATTGGCGGCGCCTTCCTCGCTCGTTTCTACCCTCATTCCAAGACCATTTACATCCCCTCGCCCTCATGGGGCAACCACACACCCATCTTCCGCGACTCGGGCCTGGAGGTCAAGACCTACCGCTACTTTGACAAAGAGACCGTCGGCCTCGACTTCGAGGGTCTGAAGGAGGACCTCCAGGTGCGCTTTATATCCGCCTTTCGTGCGTCGTGCGTCTAGATGAGTGTGCTGACGCCGGTTGTCTCCCGCAGAACGCGCCCGCAAAATCCATCGTGCTCTTGCACGCATGCGCGCACAACCCCACCGGCGTGGACCCGAACCCCGCGCAATGGGCCGCGATCTCCAACATCGTACAGGAGAAGCAGCTCTTCCCCTTCTTCGACATGGCCTACCAGGGCTTCGCGTCGGGCAACACCGCGCGCGACGCGTTCGCGGTGCGCCACTTCATCGCGGGCGGGCACCAGATCGCGCTTGCGCAGTCGTTCGCGAAGAACATGGGCCTCTACGGCGAGCGCGTCGGCGCGTTCTCGCTCGTCGTCGCTGACGAGGAGGAGAAAAAGCGTGTGGAGAGTCAGTTGAAGATTGTGGTGCGGCCGATGTACTCGAACCCGCCTGTGCACGGCGCGCGCATTGCGGCAGCGATCCTCGGGCAGGACGCGCTCCGTGGCGAGTGGCTCGGGGAAGTGAAGCATATGGCGGACCGTATCATCAGCATGCGTGAGCGGTTGTACGACAACCTCGTCGCACAGGGCACGCCCGGCGAGTGGGGACACATCAAGAGCCAGATTGGCATGTTCAGGTGTGTTTGTCGTCATCATTAATCTAAACTACTCTGACTTCTGTGTAGCTTTACCGGGCTCACCACACCGCAAACCAAGGAGCTGGCGGAGAAGGCGCACATCTACATGACCGCCGACGGCCGTATCTCGATGGCCGGGCTTAACGGGCACAACATTGACTACTTCTCTGAGAGCGTCAGCAATGTTGTGAAGGGCACCCTCTAGAGTGGCTGCCTTTAGAATCTATATGCACTGTTAGATCTATCTTGGATGGCCCGTTCATTGCTCCCCATACCCGCATACCAGTAGATTGCATAGGGACGTTGTCGGCACATTGGATGTGCGTTAAGCTGCATTGTAATGGATATGTGCTCAGACTTAGACTCGCAAAAGTGATTGGCTACCTCGACCCATGAAGTTACTCAATAGCTGATTGAACTGGTCATATAAAACCATACAGCCGGGATGCCTTTACAAACGCACCTCATTACAATTACACTTGGATTTTTGAACAGGCATGAGCGATCCTTGGCGGCGCCAGTTGCCTGGCTCGGGTGTCCATCCCGGAAAGGAAAGCGACGTCGTTGAGGATGATCGACTCTGACCTGTGAGTCCTTCCTTCTCACTGCCATGTAGTATGCAGCCCATCCCCTCCTACTGGCACAAATCAGTCGTGCACGGTCAAAATGCAAAGGATGGGCTACAGCCACGACATAGATCTTGTAAAAACGTCTGTCGGTCGCATTGAATAGTTCCTGTGTGGATTTCAGTTGCGACTGATCACCCGACTGACCGACTGACTGGGCGATTTGCTGCTTGTCAGCTCTAGAGGGTTGACAGCACGGAACGGTGATATTCTTTGCATGTTCTCATTGCG
Organism: Phlebia tremellosa; assembly: GCA_011032875.1. Taxonomy (NCBI): domain Eukaryota; kingdom Fungi; phylum Basidiomycota; class Agaricomycetes; order Polyporales; family Meruliaceae; genus Phlebia; species Phlebia tremellosa. The sequence goes on along the minus strand of JAAIFI010000001.1, from coordinate 255,619 downwards.
CTGACAACCCATCTTACAGTTCCTCCGCTACCAAGTCCCTCCTTCAAGCTCAAGTCTACTGCCCACTGCACGATCTGCAAGTCGAACACCGGGCACCACGCCCACCAAACCCAACTATCAACCATGCCCGCCGTTCCCGTTCTCCACCCCCGGATTCTTTATCCTGAGCCCGCGCCGGTCAACGCCCAGAGGCGCGACTCTCAACCTACACCCGCGCCCACGCCTATTCACTTAGGCCCCGGGCCCGCCATACCTCCCACCACACCGATGCATGCGCCCCCACCCGCCGCTACCGCCGTGTTCGTCGCGCGTGGAGGCCCCGTTGTTATCGCCCCGACCGTCGACACCGCTGGTCCCGCGCACGGCCCCCCGTCAGGCAGCCTCTTCAATCCAGCTTTCGTTGCACGCGCGCACACACCCTCACAATCCCACGGCCCTCTCCCTTCGCTCATCATCGGCCGCTCGGAGCCCTCACCCTCAGCGCTCGCCGCACGGGCGCACATCGCGCCTTATCCCCTCCCCTCGCACACGCCCATGCCCATGCCCTCGGGTGGCGCCGAAGAGGGCATCGCGGTGGCTGACCCGAACCAGCGCGACCCGAATGCGGCGCTCGACAGCTACGACCGCCGCATGCGCGTCGAGACGCTGCTCGGCGTCGTGTTCGTCGTCGCAGTGGTAGCGGTTGCGGTCGGCCTGTGGGTCGGGCTCGACAAGAGCCTGCGCGCGCGCCTGCTCAGGTGGGGGCGCGCCGTCGTGGGGTGCCGCAGGACCAAGGCGGCGAGGGAGAGGGACGCGGCGGTGGCGAGGGGAGGCTTGAGGGACGAGGCGGAGAAAGCGCGGATGTCCCGCGCGAGCATGCGAGCGAGCTTTTACGCTGGGCAAGGCCAAGGTCCCAGGCGCGACGGGTCAGGGATGCCGTTGGGTGCGGAACGCATCATGCGAGTCACGCCATCCGTGTTGCAGGCGCAGACGAGCGACGGGAGTACGAGTACGACCGGCACCCTATACGAGAAACCAAGCGGCAGTTCAGGCGGGGGAACCGTAATACCGACCAATGTCTTACGCTCGGCTGACTAGTATATTGGTACTGATTGACTAGCATTTGATACTGATACCGATACCAGGGCACAAGATCAATTCAAGGACACACGCTTCAAATGATTTTCTATCATCGTACACACTATGAATCCGAAATGCAGGTCTAAATTAACGACAGTGTATGGGAGCCCTGCAGCTGAATGAACCCAGTGTCATAAGTGATCCTAGCAGTCAGATGAGACAAGGATCGAGGACGTGGTAGACCGTACTTGTTGGGGCCCACCTCACCCACTGTCACGTATGTTCTCTCCGGGGATCCCTTCACCTATCCTCTCGCGTTATGACATGTGTCAGCTCAAGCTCTGCCAGCCGCATGATTGTTACCGATATAGCACCAAACCCTCCCCGTAAACGCTAAAAATGAATCGCTGCTCTCGTTTGTACTTCTACGTTTTATTCGTCTCTCGTCGGCATAGGTGCTGTTTTTGCGCATCGAGATGCTATATGGTTAGGTAGCACACCGTGCGAGAGATGGCTTTGTACAGCAGAGATACAGAAAAATGAGAAGAAGAGAGTAGTGGAAATAAATGCGTAGTTTGCTAGCAGTCTGCGAACAAATCATGTGGGTACAACAACAACAATCGCACACGCTTCACCGCTTGTGCCACGAGCCACCCCATCTAAGTCCGTCTCTGCCCAATGCGGCACGAGAAACTGCGCTACATCCTGATATGTGCACTGCTATGAATACATACAACACTGTGACTTGGAGGAGGAGGGAAGGGGGGACATGCGTCATCCGCCGTAACATTACTAAACAAGAAGAGTCGTGGACACACCGTCTACTCCCGGTAGCGTCGTGGTCATGATCGCCGTTCCCGCCTGCTTCGCCGGTCAGAGCGCGTGCTCAGCGACGGGCCGATGACGGTGGGGGGCAGGCTGCCCCGCTCCAAGGCGGCTGCGATGACCTCTGCGGGGAGATCAAGCTGCACGCCGTCCGAGTAGGTATACGCGTCCAGCGGGGAGTACGCGGGGGGCTCGTGTTCCGGTACGTCAAGCATGCCGTGCCCCGCGTCCGACCCCGCGGTCGACGACGCACCCGAAGCTAGCGCTTGCAGGTGGATGTCGCTCACGTCCGGCGTCGGCGGGTCGGGGCTGACGGGCGACTCGGGGGGCGGGTGCACCTGAATGGCGAGCTCTGAACCTGAACATGACGAGCGCGAGCCCGTGCGCGCATGAGTGAATGTGAACGGTTGCCGGCGAGGGGTATTGAACTGGTTCGCACCTGGCGCTCGCGTCGTCGGGGAGCGCGACCGCGAGGAATCGCCTGAAGACCCTGACCCCGGCGACGGGGTCGCGTGTTCGCCCCCTGCTGGCGTGGGTGATGCAGGGATGTTCGCGTTCGGCGCCGTGTGGTATGGCATGTCCGTAGGTGAGATGTACCTGCGAGCATTGGACGGGCCAGGTGCTGCGGTGACGGTGCTATCGGACTCTTCCTCAATGGGCGTGATTGGAGGTGGAGGAGAATCGGGTGGTGTGGGTGAAGAGACAGGGCTGGCGGTCAAAGGTGAGGCCGCTAAGGGAGACGTAGAAGAGAGCCCATGGCGAGGTCTGCGCGCTCGATGCGTCCGTCGTGAACGGGATGAAGCATCTCCCGGAGACCCCACGGTGCTGGAGTATGGAATCACATCGCCACCTGCAGCGAGCAGGATACTCCCACGCTCACTGCCGTACGGAGGCGGAGGCGCAAGCGTTCCTGAGCTCGGCGCGAGACCCCATTTCTTCACATTAGCCTCGATGAAAACGAAACCCGATTGTCCAAAGTTGATATGAACGCTGCAAGGACCGTCAGCACCTATGGTTGGGAAGAGGTTGTAGCTGTTGAAGCCGATGTACGCGTCTTCCATTTTTCGACCGTTCTTGGTGAAAAACACAGCGCCTGTTCTTGGTCGATACCCCACACCCAAAACGTCACCCTCCTTCAAAGCCGAGCCACATGGAGTGGCAGTGAAGGGATAGTTGTGAGACTTATCACCGTTGGAATGATAGCCCACCGAATATTGACTGAAGCCGGGAAGTCTGAAAGAGGGGTATGGCTTGGTCGCTAGACCGATGGCGACGTTGGTAGTGGTAGGGAGATCGAACATCTTTACCTCCCAGTAATATACCTCGTTCAACTTGGGAAGAGGTAGATTAGATTGGACGGATGTCGTAGAAGAAGGATCCGGCAAGAAAGTGATCTCCGTCCGCGCGTGGACCAGTAGGGAGGCAAGGGCTTCAAAATCGGGTTCAAACGACCACGCAGAGACGCCCTTTTCCTGGATGGAGAGAAACTGAGACAAGGTAATATCCGTCGGCAGGGAATTAGGTGGATATTGAAGTTGATATTCTGCGATCAGGGATTAGCGAGTGCCTTTACACGGCCAAGGATACACGTACGCTTTGCTCGAATGTAGTTCCTACGTTCGGCTTCGCCCACGCTCTCGAGCCAGCGAGACTCAACACCATCGAAACCACCCTCGCCTTCCACGAGATCCTCTCTACTCATGTCCACAGGACCGTCGTGGTCTCGTAGCATGATGCCACGACGTCGGCGAAGTATGATGACGCATATCAGGAACAGCAGGAGGAGAAAGAGGAACGTGGAAAGCACAATCAGCAGTGGCAAGAGCACGTAAAGAGCATCGCGAGGTGGTGGGGGTTGCGGTGCGACATCGCCGTCGGAATGTGGGAAGTGAGCTTTGGATCTGGACGCCATGGCATCTTGCAGGGCGTGTGCAGCAGCTGAGAAGACCTCTGCGGGGTCGTCCCAGTGGGCTGTGTGAAGTTCAGTGGGCTGCGCTTCCACAGCTGTCATGGACAGAGAGAGAGGACGGAGAAATAATTAATAGGGAATGAAAGAGCAAGTTAAGACCTGGAATAATAGATGGAGAGAGATGGAAGGAGCAGCAGTAGTTAAGGCTGCGAGGAGGATGGCAGCGGGGTCGAGCGGCTGGACGAGCTTTCAGTTGAGAACGGACAGAGGTAAGCCTGTGCCGAGCCAGTGCCCTTCCCACCCGGACCTCGGCTTCTCCGCCCAGCGCTACCCGGACATTCGCCGGCCGAACGCGACCTCAAATACTCGATGTTTTCTGCATCAATATGTTTATCAATATTGCTCTCGGTGCAGCTGCGCTTGGAACGAGCACGGCTGAGGGCCACAGACGACCTCCCTGGTCGCTGTCGTGGCCGGAGAGTAGCCAGAATAATATTGCACGGCGCAGCTTTACATAAGCGCGGGCCCCCAGGCTGCATGCCCAGATTGGCAGACCCTTGTGCGTTGCTTGTGCCTCTCGCTAAGACTTGCTTTCCGTCTCGAAATCCTCTTGAGTGTTCCTACTGTCGACTGCCCGCTTTTCTTTAGTTTCTGCATGGCGACTGGGTCCAGATGAGCGCATCACTTACCCCCAGCAATTCACCCAAAGTCAAGCGGAAGATATCCGTCAAGAGACCACGAGCCGTCTCCCATCTGCCTCCTGTGTTAACGCTAGAGGCCCACAACGCTGCGCTTCATGCTATACGTTCCTATCTCAAGGGTCGCACGTCCTATGATTCCTTCCCTGTCAGCTTCAGGCTGATCGTCCTGGACTCCAAGTTGGAAGTTAGAAAGGCTCTGCAATGTCTACTCTTGAACGGTATGTGTTTATCGTCTCAATCGCCTCCCCATCTCACGACCAACCCGATCCCACCAGGCGTCGTATCAGCTCCACTATGGAACAGCGACAGGTCGTGTTTCGCCGGAATGTTCACCGTATCAGACATCATCCATCTCATCCAATACTATTACAAGTCATCAACCTATGAAGGCGCTGTGGCGGACGTCGAAACACTACGATTGGAGTCTCTACGAGGTGCGGACGTATCATGGCCTTCAGAATGGATTGTTATCTTACAGTCCAGCAGACATTGAGAGGGAGTTGGGCGTGGAGCCACCACCAATGTTGAGAGAACATCCATCCGCCACTCTGTACGACGCCGCGAAACTACTCATCCAGACACATGCCCGCCGCGTCCCCCTGCTGGACAATGACTCTGAAACCGGGCATGAGGTCATAGTATCCGTGCTGACCCAGTATCGCCTCCTCAAGTTCATCTCTATCAACGTGCGTCGATATACCATGACCCTCGCTGAAGATTGACCTGATGTGTTCCAGTGCGGAAGGGAGATCTCGCAACTCCATATGCCGCTGCGGAAACTCAATATCGGAACGTACGTTTCAACGTCACCAGGGCAAACGGTGGATGGTAATCCCTACTATCCCATCGCGACAACCAACATGGACACGCCCGTCTTTGATGTTGTTCACATGTTCTCAGAACGAGGTATCTCTGCGGTACCGATCATTGACGAGAACGGCATCGTTGTCAATCTATACGAGACGGTCGATGTTATCGTACGTATCCTCGCCTTAACTGAGTCTCTCGCTCCTCACCGTTTCCTCAAAAATCCGGCAGACACTTGTTAGGCTTGGAGCTTATCAATCGCTCGATCTCACGATATCTGAAGCTCTGACTCAACGATCGCCTGATTTCCCGGGAGTCGTCATATGTACTGCCTCAGATTCGTTGGGCACCTTGATGCAACTGATCAAGAAACGCCGTGTTCATCGGTTGGTCGTCGTTGAAGGCGAGGTACGTGCTATGCTAGCACTGCTTTGCGTCCTCATTGATATTGATGCGATGCATTCCAGGAGGAAGAGCGGAAAGGAGGGAAGAAAGGTCGCTTATTAGGTATAATTACACTGAGCGACGTCCTCCGCTACCTCATTGGCGAGGTATCCATCGGGGAGGGTATTGAACCTCCAGAGGACGACACCGCACCGACACCACCACCAGTCACCACTCCAGCTTCTGAAGAAACTGCCTAATTGTAGTCACAAAGTGGATGTAGCACTAGTGCATACCTTGAATACAGTCCTTGGCTGTCATCGGACGATCGTTAGATACCTCATGTAGTTCTATTATTCTTCTTTCATATCTAGTCCTGATGGATCGTATGCATGTTGCGTACCCCGCATGAATTGCATTTTGAACAAGATTATATTTGCGCAGCTTGCACCTCGCTATCCTGGTCGTCTAGTTTGATTGCTATCAGTCACAGGCGGTGCATCATCACAAACGCAGGCATCTGCGATCGCGCTGCAGCTTCGGCGTCTAAGAAGTTACCCATCTACCACTACAATCAGCTCATCGCATCCAACTCATACCCAGTTTTCTTGCATTCATAGGTCCCGGATTGGCATTCTCCCTATTTTCTTTACGATATCACGACACAATTGATACTCAACTTACAACATTCCTAGCATGAGCACATTAATCCAAGCCATATACGTCCGGGGTCATGAGGAGAGAACCACTCCCAAGCCACACGTCGTCTACCGCATAGAAGTCCAAGCAGCCGTTCGCTCCTGGCAGAAATGGAGACGCTATTCTGAATTTGTGGACCTGCATACCGAGCTGACGAAGTCGACTGGCTCCCCGCCCCCAGCAGAGCTCCCACCCAAACATCCCCTCCGCTTCCACTCACGCACCAATCCTACCCTCCTCGAAGAGCGTCGTGCGGGGCTCGAGCTCTACCTCCGCGCAATTATCAGTGCCAAGGAGGACACCTGGCGCGAGACGTACGCCTTTCGCGACTTCCTCGGGGTGCCGCCCGGACGGGACGGCGGCGGGCTCGCGGGGCCGTCGCAGTTCACATCCTCCTCGTGGCTCGACGAACACACGGACCTACAGACGCGCGTGCGCGACGTGCGCGCGGACATCAACCGGCGCGACGCTCTCGCGGACCGCGGTGACGTCGAGGGTGCGCACCAAGCAAACGTGCAGGCGAAGAAGAAGCTCGCCGGCGCGCTTGCGCGCGTAGGCACGCTCGAGGAGGGGCTCACAGCCCTCGCGCACACGGGCATGAGCGAGGGCGAGCTGCAGCGGCGGAAGGACATGGTTGCGCGCCTGTGGGACGATTGTCAGAAGCTGGGGAAGATGGTCACCGTGGCGCGGTTGACGTCGCGGGGACTAGGGTCGTCGTCAGAGCGGAACCCAGCCTCAGAGTCGGATAGAGCGGCGCTGTTAGAGTCACCCACGTCGTCGACGGGATTCCAGAGGCCGGTGAAGAGGATATTCGGTGCTTCGGCTCAACCACAGGAGACAGCACAGACGAGGCCGCTTGACGAGCAAGGCTTGCTACAACTACAGCAGACGCAGATCGATCACCAGGACACTCAACTCGCGCAGTTAACAACGATACTGCAGAGACAGAAGCAACTCGGCTTGGCTATCGGACAGGAGGTGTCCGAGCATATCGAGCTACTCACCGGCTTGACAGAAGAAGTAGATCGGGTAGGCGGAAAGCTCACGAGTGCAAACACCCAGATGAATAGACTCAGATAAACGCGCATGTAGGGACAGTGTTGTATAATTCATCGTATAATATCTCACATAGTGTTATCTATAGAGATCAAAGCTCATGATGAGAGTCTGTTGGAGGTGTACATAACTCAACGTGCGATCGTGTTGTCTCTGGTAGCATGCTATGTCCCTCAGCGTCTACTTTGGTGAGAAACACGCCAATCACATCTGGTGAATAATATGTATATGAATCACTGCAGAGCTTGTATCTGTGATGAACGTACATCACAGGCAATCATAATGCTGCGACGGTTCGTCGTCTCGCAGACGCCACACGATAACCATCCGGAATCGCGAGGAGATAGAAACGACGACCACGAGAGAAGCCAAATCTGAAGCCGGCTGTGAACGTGGAGAGTGAGCACATGGGGATGCGATTGAGGCTGAGGCTGAGGCTGTTCGTGATCTCGCTCCATACTGCCTCCTCGGACTTTGCGGTTGATGTGTGGTTGGTGGCGGTGCTTCCTCAGAAGGCATGCAACATATTTATCTCGGGTCTCTCATCGTCTGACTCTCCTTGTTCTATGCTTTACAGCGCTCCTAGAAGTCCCTCAGCTACGCATGAAAGCGTTCTTCATCTCTTATTGCCGTCGCTACCTGAACTTCGTTTTCCAGAGCAGGCGAATCATGCCATTAGAACCGGGACTTTCGTCACGCACAGTCTTAACGAGATCACTGGGGTTCGCTCGCGAAGCGGTTCTATTCGACTCACACAACGATGGCCGCGCACTTGTTCTGTATGAAAAGAGTGTGGCGTTATTGCGTGAAGTAATGGAACGGGTGATGGACGAGGATGACACCCGCAGGAGAAGTGGTCGCGGGAGGAAATTAGTCCCTCAAGCTCTAGACGAGGAACTTAGACGGTTGAAATCCATAGTGAGCACCATCATGCCATCCCGGTGTCAATAGTAACCCTGATGGTTTTTTTTCAACCATAGTATGATACGTACACGGCCCGTATGAACGTCCTCAGTGCTATATACAGCATACCTCTGCCAACGAATATGCCCCCGTCGATTTATACGGGCTCAATCTATACGGCTTCCCCTCAACCACCTTCTCCGACGTCGACGTCAACGTCCGACGCCTCGTCCTATTTCTCCGTCCCTCTTGTGGAATCCATATCCTCTCGCTCTTCAATGGCCTTCAGTTTTCGTTCTTCTTTGGAAGTGACCACCGACGACGCAGACATGTCAGACAGTGATATCGGTATCACTTCATTTGCCACAGTATCTCCTCGCGCGTCGATGGATTTCTTGACGCACCCAAACATATCTGCTCTACCGATGCCTTTACCTTTAAACAACCGACGACCGTCACGGCATCAATTTGGCCAACTGCGAGCAATATCAACCCTTCCACCTCCCACTCCGCCACCCACATCTGCTCTTCCACCAGAACCACATCTCTGACTCTTATTGAAACCGACTTGTATACCTCGTACGTCCATATCTATGTCCATCGTTCTTCTTGGCTAAACGTCGACATCAGATAGAGAATGTTGCGGAATTCCGAGTCCCTCGCTGGTCGTCATTGACAGTGCAGTCAAGCGTGTGCAAGCCGAAAACCTGCGCATATTTGTGTCATCTAGATGGATATTAGCAGAAACCTATGGATGCAGATGCTACCGTAGACCGTGGGGTTCTATCCGTGCATGTATGTGCGATACCGCGGGCTAGATGCAATCTGAATCCGTGATAATGATAGGTTGTGCGTGGTGTACATGACTGAAGGTGCGGATGCGTGTCTATGGTATATGATCCTCTGTATCTTTTTTTGAGAGAAGCTTGCCAATCCCCTGAGATGGGTGAGACGCATCAATAATTGCCAAATATGTTTGTAGGGAACAACTTACGTCGAAGCAGGCAATCATAATGCCGCACGCTGGTGCAATCTTGGCAATCCGAGGTATCACACCCGCATAGAGCGCTGAAATACCCTCTGTTTGCACGATCTGCTTTAGCACCGAGAACGTCCCGAGTGCTGGTCCGGATCCCGACCCGCCAGTCGTCCCGGACATCAGTAAAGACTGCCTCCGAGTTTTGAGGACGTCAAATGGCGACGTCAAGAGTGCTGCAGTGGTCCCACTCAGTGCACCGCTGATAAATGCTACGCCTGCACCCTCGTGTCCTGCACGATTAAGTTGGTGTTTACACGATTCATACCCCGCCCAGTACAGCCCACTAAACGGCACGTCTCGCCATAGCGTTGGCCCAAGCCCTCGCCATAGGTGTATGTTTCCGTGTGTCCGGGCCAGTGCGGCTACTGCCGATAAAGTCGAACGCAACGTATGGGGTGTAGACGGGGAGGCTGGCGTGCTCTGCAGGTTGGTGCGGATGAGCTCGAGTGGTGATGCGATGGTGGTTATCAGTGTGCGGGCACTGATTCCAGCTGTTAATGGTACGAGAGCTGCCGGAAGTAATGGTGGTAGTGTTTCATTGAGGAGGTGGTCATAGGTAAGCATGTAACATGTCGACGCAGGTACACTGATAACTCTGGAAAGGTTGTTCATCATGATTAGTTGATCGCAACTGAACAGGAGAGAAGATCTCACAATGTGGTGCCGGCGCCCTTCCATAAACCTGGTATACCCTCTGCGCGCCAGACATGTCGGACGGCATCGAAGAAACCGGTCACACGTTCTGCCCTAAACATCCCATGGTCCCATATACACACAACCTCTCCTTCAATAGAGCGTGATAGAGCCGCCGTTGACATTCTACGCACGCAAGGCATATTTGCGGGCTGACAGCAGACGTTCGCAGGAGGTTGAGGGAAAAGAAGCGAAGGTCGTACTGGCTGTGTCTGCAAGCGCGTTTTGACTACGTCAAACGGGGTCACTGGACGTGCATGTTATAGGAGATTGACAGTGAGATGGTAACACGACTCACTTGTTAATGCAGTTACGGTCGAGCCTGTAGCGGCTGCAACGAGCTTTGCACGCTTAGGCTCCATCTGAAGATCAGGTTTCGAGACAGGGCGTGCCACCAAATGTGTGTAGCTCTATACGGGCTGTAGACGGCAGCCGACGCTCTGCGAAAGACGTAGAGGTGAAAGGAGGAGGGAGAGCAAGAGGAAGGAAGGGTAGAAGAGAGAGAGGGAACGCGGAACGGTGCGTCACATACACGGCACAGTAATTCGGATTTCGGGACTGCTTATCAGATAACTTTTCGATCGCCACGTGCCGCCGCTAAAATAATCGACAAAAGAATTCGCAAAAAGGGAAAGGATTTGAACCCGACCCGAGTTGAACGGATGACCTTGAGGATTTCCGCAGCTGGAATCTCACGCGCTACCACTGTGCCACGGGTCCTTGCATACACTGGAGGGGACGTGCATATCGAGCCTGCGTGTTTTCACAGCAGCAACTTACGCAGAAGGTCGATGAGTCATGAGTCATGATGCATGACTCAACCACCAGTCTCACTGCTCGAACTTCGAACTTCCATGAAAGTAATGTAACCGAGTATCTTACAATTCATTTTATTACTTAGAAGTAACTATTACTTCTACAGTGCGTGGTCTAACGTATCTCGGCTCCCGCATCGACAGAGAGATGGGATAAAATACGCCCACCATCTCTGGTTATCTCTATACAGCCTTACAATAAAGTGGCAAAAATGAGGGCGAATGAATGATAGCCGCATACGAACAAATAATGCAGAATAGAGGGGAGAAAACAGACGGAGGAACTTGGTGGATGCCGAATACAGATGAACGAATGCCTAGATGCAGGGAGTGAACGGCGTCGTGGAGAACGCGCGATGCCAGCGATGAAAGATTGGATAACGATGCCTCGGTGGGCATGACTGCGATGATGAGCAACAAAGACAGGCGATGCAGAGAGCAGGAAGAGATAGATCACGCTTTTGAAGCCGGAATATGCAAGTTGATAGCTAACGTGGTATGAGTTAGCGATAGACTCCGAAGGTAGAGCAGCGTAGAGCGTACCTCTAAACCAATGTAGAGCATCGGAAGTCGATGGCGTATCAAAGTATAGGATCGCCTTGTTATCAACAAGGCGTAATGCTGAGAGACAATTTAGCGTCATCGTTAAAAGCGTATGAGGTAGTAAAAGCGCGCACCATTTCCATGCACGATACTTGCAGGTTGCGGAAGCGTTTGCATCCGCAGAACCGCCCAGAGATCGACATGAGAGTTAGGATCATGACCATCCGATGTATCACGACACAAAACAAGCAGGTCATTGCAGAGGATGCCGATAAGAGCCCGCGGTGTTAATTCCGGTGATAAGCACTCGACCTGGACTGTTGAAGAGTCGCCCTTCGAATCGATGACCTCAAAGGATACGGTCTCTTTTCGTACGACACGTGTTAGATGTAGAGGGCCATCCATTATCAGGCGTCTGAATCAGGAGGATCAGTGTATGCGCGCAAACCATCTGCGAGGTAACTTACCGATGTGGTTGTACCAAGGGACTAGGGAATTTACCACGTATTCTTGCTTGCCATAAAACGAGCTTCCTTCGCGACTCCGACTCGCGCTTACCCTCGTTCATGTTCGTTGCCAAAGACGATATCTCTGCCAACGCCCGATCAAGAGGGTCTTCCATGTAGTCGTACATGGGCGGGCAGCTTCTGACTAATTCTTCCAACTGCCCGACGCGTCAGCAACGAACTCGTTCAATTTCTAGATTGATGCCACTGCCACTCACCAACAACCTATAACGAGGTATCCGCTGCACTGGAAGAAGGAGATAGCCCTCGAGATTCAGCTGCGAATGTCGAGGGTTCATGCGACATCGCTTGAGGTATGCCTTGATGCGCTTGCGCTGACTGGATGTCAAAGGTGCAGCATTAGCTGGCATCGGCTCTGGCATGGCGCCGGGTGTGGAGACCGCCGACATAGTTAGCCCCAGGCCAACAAGCTGCGCCGTGCTAGACGACGGAGAGAGGATAGCACCGTGAGTACTGGGCTTGTCTGATACCCAGGTCCTGATCCTTTGAACTGAATTATCAAAGTTGCTATACAGAGAGGTTAGAAGTGCGAGTGAAGACATGTGATGTAGGACTCACTTAATGTATGTCGAGTACATCTTCATGAAAGCGGCGTGCGATACAAAGATATGGGCGACCGCCCGAGCGACTTCCAGCGAGAGCCGACCGTCTGTGTCAATTTCAGCAAGCTCTGCGGTTGTACGCATGATTGGCGCAGTTGCACGCTCCAAAGCAGGTAGAAAGCTTCCGTTGTGGAAAGAGAACAACGACTCTAGTCCACTAAAGACTATTTTGCGCTCCGCGGAAGGAACCGTGCTTTGACCGACATTACCAAGAGAGCTCACAGGAGCAGCGGCAGGTTTGATATAGATATCAACGAGTTCTTGGAGCCCCTTAACGTAAGTCCGTTCAGTCCTGCAAGAATACATCAGTATGCGCCGCATTATCGCCAAGATAGTAATAAAGAACGCACTCGACGATTTCTCGCATGATTCTAGCTCTCTTAGCCTTGTCGTCCTTGTATTTCCGCTCCTCCCCACTGCCGGATCCACTGCTGTCCGCCGAGGCGACAGTCGCGACGCTGTTTGTCTGCGCGCTACTTACACTTCTCAGTCCCATCCTCGACTCTACTGAGCGCAGATGAGAAGAACTATCGGACCGCATAGAGTTGGTGGACGTAGAGATGGAGCCGGTTGAGCTCTCCGACGGTATGCGATTATTATCGACCATCGTAGGCCTGCGAGACCGAAGACCGCTGGGCGACGTCTCGAGCGTCGCACCTCCATACACGCTCATTGTGTTCGGCGCCTGAGTTAAACCGAGGTCGTACATGTCTCGGAGGTAGGCTATCACAGAGCGCAAGGCACGAGTCCGTGCCTCCCGCGCTCTTTCTTCTTCGCGTCGTTGTATCTGTTCCATATTCTCAGTGACTATCGGACTGGGCATCGTCCTCGATGCCCCGTCATCGTCGCCATTCATGGCGGTTACCCCAGGTAGGAAGTTGGAAGCGGCCGGAATTGGTATTGGCGACATGTCAATCGGCAAGAAGCTTCTCCGTTTCGCTGAGCGAGGGGTAGGGCCTGTGGGAGACAATAAACTAGGAGAGGAAGGAGACGGCGGAGGTTTAGGTACCTCGAGCAGAGCCCCAGATGTATGGACGGAAACCTCGGGAATACTAGGTGAAGATGGGATGACTTGTAGCAAGTCCCTCGACGGCTTCTTGGACATGGACCCATGGATGCCAGAAGGATGCAACAGTGAGCCAGTTGTCGAGATGCGTACGTCGATTTGGGGCGTCCGAGACGCGTCGGGGATGGCGTTAGAAACAGAACGCGAGGGCGGTCTTGTGAATTGTGGTCGCCCGCCTTGCGAGGGAGGAGGGCGCGATGTAGTCGGGGAGTCGCTCCTCATCTTGCCCATGGACATCTTCTTCAGGAAGCCCCATCTGTTTGATTTCGTCTCCTCCTTCTGTCGCGGCTGTGTCTCGTTCGTGTATGAACTTTCGCGATCCCGCTTTGAGTGGTGTGAGCCCATTGAAGGTCGCGCGACCAAGCCGTCAGGTATGGGGGGCAGATTCTTGCCGCTCGTTTCTTCCGCAGAGATATCATCCCAAATGGTACGGTCAATCGTTGGCCTCGCACGCATGTTGCTGCCAGGAGAAAACGAGGAAGACACGCCCAAACTGGCAAAACGTTTCGGTAATGTCTGGGGATCATCTGCCTCAGACGTCGTGGCGAGCAAATTAGAGCTCGAGGCCGACGTAGCATAATGTGACAGCGCAGGGCGTTGAGGAGATGCTGGAGACTTTAAACCTTGCGATGCCGCGGCAATACTCCCAGGATTCCTGCGCAATTCACCTGCGCTCTTCATCCTGCGTACTTCGCGTTCAGCTGGAGCCCCGGTCACGTCCTCCGGCGCGGGAGGAGGAGACATATCACCCTTCGCGGGAGACACGACAGACCTACTAGGACCGCGATACTTTTCGTAGTATGCCCTGTTTGGTGTGGTGCGTGTACGCGAAAGCACAGGAGGAGATGGCCTATCTTCAGCTGGTAGAGGTGAGGTGACCGATCGAATCATTGGTACAGCTCGTGGAGGCATGATGGTGTCCTCGTCTTCACCAGCAAGGTGTGCTGGATTTATGTCCAGGCCATGCGAGTCAGACAACTCGTCCCCATCGGTGTCCGTAGTGTTACTCTGTACGCTTGAGACGCTAGCGGACGGAAGTGGGAATATAGGTGTTGAAGGTGGATAAAGAGGTGTTGTAGGTACCTTGGCCAGCAAGGGATCCACCAAAGCCTTCCAAGGACCTTGAAATGGATTGCCATCCACAAGGAGTGTTTCCAGTGATGGCAATAAGCATAACCAACTCGGAAGGGAGTTCATCTTATTCCGACGGATGCTGAGAGAATGCAGCTTGTCCAAAGCACTAAGTGCAGGGGGCAAGGTGCTCAACCCAGTTGAATCCGCAATGAGCACGCGCAGCGACGTCAGGCCAGCGAGAAACACGGGGAGAGCGCGCAGAGGATTCGAAGCGATATTCAATTCCTCAAGGCACACACAAGCTTGAAGGGCAGGAGGCAACGCCACGAGAAAGTTGGCGGATATGTCAAGCGCCAATAAAGTAGTGGCAATGGGAGGAATAGCGTTCGTCAAGAATGAGGGAACCGCGTTTGGGGTGTTTGAAGACCCGATGAGAAGATGAGTTGTCCCTATACGAGCAGTGAACATCCTTCTCGGAACTTTTAATGGAGTCACGTACCTGGATGGACATGCAGTTGTACGATTGGTCCGTCCCCGCAACGTACTATGATACCGCGACCCTCTTCAGCGACCATCATGGCACTGGTAACTTGGTCGTCCTCTTCCTCTATGTCCTCTTCGTCGAGCAAGGCGTCGTCGTCCGTCTCATCCTCGCTTGTCAACCCCATCTCGTCACGTTCATCAACAGCCTCCCATCCATGATCAAAGCTCGACATCCCCCGGAGAGCGGGACTATCGCCGTCCTGCACACTTTCCACTTTGCCGTTACCAACAGACGATGAGCGTGACTGTATACTGTGAGCGTACACGTCCGACCAACGACTCTGGTCTACAAGAGGAGACCGTCCTTGCGATGATGAGTAGGCTGCGTCGCGTGCGAGAAGTTGCGCCACGTCCTCTGTAGAGATGCCGGTACTCAGGTTAGGATCTTCGCTGCCGAGTGCTACGTGAACATGGCCGTAATCCCCTGAACGAGCCGAGTTCGTGTACGCTGAAGATCGGGTAGAGACAGAAGAGGAGTCTGCGGATGAAAGCGCTGGTGTGGACATACCATGCTGCCAACGAGGGGGACGGAACGACGGATAAGGATCAGGATACTGTGACGGATCTGGGAAAGTGGTGGTCTTCTGCAAACGAGGCGAAGCATGGGAGTGTCCAGAATCCGAGAGGAAAGAATCGTCTTCGGAGACTTCCCGCGAAAGAACATGGGGGTCGCGGTGTGCCGCGGGCGAGGGGGGTTCGTCCAGCAGGGTCGACGGGGACTCTACTATGTAGGCACTAGACGGCGAGACGGGTGCCTCATACGAATGTTCGTCTCCAAAAGACCAGTCCCCTGACTGTAGGAGGTGGGAAGGGGTAGGTGCTTGGGGGCGTGACATACTGGAGGTTCTGGGTGAGAGTGGTGAGGGAGGCAAGGCCGCTGACGGATGAGCACGCAAGTATTCCAGATCTATATTAATGAGAAACGGGTGTCAGCATCAAGGTGAAGGACAGAGAACGTGTTCAAGGTAAGGAGAGGAGGCAGAGAGCACGAGTGGACAAGCGAGAGCGGCGAGGAAGGGAAGCGGCAAATGGACGCAGAACGGAAACTTCATCAGCGGAGACAAAACAAATAAACAACGGCAATCCTCAAAGAGAGATCTGAACGACCGCCGCACTGCCACCGAAGCCTAATACTTTCACCAACGACCAGCACAAACACTTACCGACGTTGCCCTTGTCCATGGTCGCCGACTCGCGAGCCCAAGCTCCCAGGGTAGGACTGTCCATCCCTCCGTGGCTCGTCACCTCTACAACGAACCCATCTTTCGCATCCATATGACACTGCGAGATGCCGCTGCACAGGTCTCTTGATGAAAGCACTGATGCAGAAGACGATTCAAATGTCGTCAATGTCAAGGATCACTCGCCCCGGGACTGGTGTAACAGGTGCAACAGGTACGACCCGTGTTTGCAGCTGTCTGCTGGTTATGAGGTTCAACCAAATTCCAGACCCGTAAGCCGAGACTCAAGCAGCACACAATCTAACCTACACGTAGACCCGTCGGAAAGCCTATAATCCTCTACAGTACTACGGGGCGTGTATCCACCAAATGCGAGCTCCAAAATGGCCACAGTATGTTTCGCAGAGTGATGTTTCTGCAAGCATCTCTGATCGTCAGCATTTGCTGCTTTGATCGGTTACTATCCCAATATTATTTTCTATTCCGCTCGGTATCCTAGGTCTGTCTCAATTATAGCCCTCTACCGGTTAGCAATACCATTTTCCATCCTCTACGTGTCTGTCTGACAAAGCGGCGGGCTCAGATGCCGTGCAGCAACCAGAATCATTGCAGTCAGATATATCTCGCACTGGCACATCCAGAGGCTCCTCTAGTTCTCCCGTCTTTCCCATCTCGCCATGTCCCCATCAGCGTTGCCTGGAGTTCGTGTCAATGAAACTCACTGAACCTGGCGTCCGAAGGTTTGATGCATGTCTCTCATCAAGTTAATCGGCTTCTGCCTTGCCTTCAGGATCGTCCGTGTAGCCACCAGCGCACATTGCCTGCCGCATGCTCGTGTCTTACGAGCGTGGTGTCCGGGCGAGTCGTAACGGACGTCACGTCTTTAGCTGGCACTCGTATGTTTTCGTATGTCTTCCATTCACCCGCGCGATGCTTACAAAAGTGAACTACATACTAAAGAATACCCCCTCTAGGCTGATCATATGCAGGTGACACCCAACGTTCAAATATTCATCTATGCTCGGCGTGATCATGTCGCTGTGGCGATAGTATACCCAGGGTACGTGAGAGTCAGACTGACTAATTTGTGTCCATTTTGCCAGATCGGTGAGTCCTCCATCATGCCCGTCTCGTTATCTGGCTGAATGGGCACATTGTTAGTATACGACATCGAGTGCCGCAGCTTGTGTACCTTAACAATATGCTCACAGGAATTCACGCACATCTACCATTGGTCAGAACCTGTGGAGTTTGCCTGTTCACCTTGATCCGACAATTATACCGTCTTGATTTCCATGTGGTAAGGTGTGGACAGCATAGTTTCTTCCCACAACAATCCTGCAAGACTTGACACAGGAACCTCAGTATCTTTCATCAACGCTCACTGGATACGTAGCATTGGCCGTTCGTAGTTATATTCGTAATGGGGCGCAGTACGATTCCGCATCTTCATTTACAACAGTGAATGTCTCGACCATTCGAGAGCCCTTTTTTCTACCGCAATCTTCATATAGCACTTATAGCATGCTCCTGGGTGGTCGGGTTGCATTCACGGCTTACCCCGACACTTGGCAGATGAACGTTCTATGTCAACTGACGTACATATCTCCTTCAGATCTGTGGTTCATTCTCATCAATGTCTTAGTCAAACCTCACTAATGGCAACGGCCGGCAGAGTTAAGTTTGACAGGGCAAAGAAGTCTCATGTATTATACTCTTGTAACGTAGTATCCGACATTGACTAAGAGCCAGTACATGTCTGAGGGTTCTAGGAAAACAATGATCCAGCAGTACTAGTAATACACACAATTATTGGTATCATGATAGTCCATTTCAGGTCGTATAAAATGACATACACATTGTTTTACATCTGCAGAAAGGCTGAGTTACGGATAGGAAATGGAGGAACGCAGAATTACTCACCAACCACGCCCAGAACGCTTCCATCTTGTTACGAGGAGGGGGCTCATCGTAGCAGTCTGCCTCGATTTCCGCTAAACCACTAAGGAAATCCATCTCCTCCGGCTTGACCATCGGTACCCGCTTCCATAGCCGCGCGCCGGTGTACAGAATGGGGAAGAGGATGAGAGGGAGGTAGTTGGTGACGAATGTAGCGGTATCCCAGCTACCCTTAAGGAACACTGACCAACCACTGAACTAAGGATCCGTACCTCGGTGTTAGCGCCGGTCAGAATGACGATGCCACAGGGTGCACTCACGAAGCAGATGATCACACAGAACACCATCGCATACCACGCCGCGAATGGCTGCAGCCTAGAGAAATAAGGTAGCTTCGTCCGGTCGAACCCTTGAGCGATGAGTCCTTTGTGGAAACGAATGTATGTGAAGCAAATGCCGAACCAGGTCATCAGACCCGCGATAGAAGTCACTGTGGACATTTTGTGAACGTTATCCCAGGAGGTGTTTAGTTAGATACTTACTGTTCGCGAACCACCCGAAGACCTTGCCTGAGCCGCCGTTGATACCCATGTATGCGAGTGCGGAGAACAGGGAACACGTCATGAGAGCGACATATGGCAAGCCTCTACGCGAGACACGCGCAAAGATGGCTGGGGCGTTACCAACTCTTGCAAGACCATCTAGTAAAATCAAGATTACAACGTGGACGACATATATGCGACGACAGACATACAAAGGGCGCGTGAGCTCGTGTATAGGTCACTTGACGCAGCCGACCATGCTGAGGTTAAGAGGGCAGCGTTGATCACCTGGTAAATCACACGACATATGAATAAATGTTGGGCTGCACAAGATCACGATGACGTACGGAAGGTAAGCCCTTGATGCCAGCATGCTTGATAGCAATGACGAAAGGAGATGCACCGGCGTCCTTTGCTTTCAAGTTCAGACCAGGATCACTCGACGGGACAAGGAGGCCAATGATGGAGACACCGCCGATGTAGAACAGCAGAATACGGACATATACGCGACGTATAGCCTTAGGTAGATTGCGCCTCGGGTTCTTGGCTTCACCAGCAGCGATCTGTGAATCGCCTTGAGCACATGAAAGCGAATCAGACATTGCAAGATACTTACGGCCACAATTTCCGTGCCGATGAAGGAGAAGGCAGCCTGTGTCATGACACTCCACCAGCCAAGGAACTGTCCTTTGCTCCCACCAATGCCGGCATATTGTGCGAAGGGGCCAGGGTGCTTCCAGTATCGGAATCCTATACGATCGTGGTTCGGTCCACCTCCCAAGTCCAGTACGATACCCAAGATTATGAGTCCTGTAATGGTGATGACCTTGATGGATGCGAAAACAAACTCGCATTCTCCGTAAACGCCTGAAAATTAATTGAGCTTCTTTCATCACAGCAGCCGAACGGAACAGAAGCTTACCAGCGCCCAACATGTTGATGAATATGACGACGACGAGGCATATCGATATCCAAGCCGCATCGTTCACTGAGTAAAAAGTCAGCACCACCCGATATAGATCGTACACGTCAACGTTGTCTTACCAGTTTGGTTCCAATAATTAATCAGCACCGCCGCAGCACTCAGCTCGGCCGGAAGGATGATAGTCCAGTTGTACCAGTAATTCCAACCCTAAACACCCGCTTCGTTAGTATCAAATGGCTGCAGGAAATAATGGAGACCCACCATTGTGAAGGAAAATGCCGGATCGACGAAGCGCTGTGCAAGCGCGATGTGTCCACCGGTAATAGGAAGGTAGGCGACCATCTCCCCCAGGGAAATCATGACCGAGTATGTGATAGTTCCGACGATTCCGTAGCCTAAGAGCAGGCCCACTGGTCCGCCGTTCTGGAGGGAAGTTGCTGTGCCCAGGAATAAACCGGTACCGATGACACCGCCAATACTAGAAAACGGGAATGATACGGTCAGCTTGCGGCGGCGATGAGCGAGTGTTTATACGCATACCTGATCATGGCGATGTGCCTATTCTTGAGTTGTCGTTTGAGCTGGCCGGGGGCACCGGTGGGAGCGACCTGAGACTCATGGTCAGAGTCCGATGGGTACTCGGCGACACCGATATCGCTCTTCTTGTCATTGTCGTATGACTTCTCAGAGGCGTCCATGATGAAGGACGAGGAAAACGGGCAGGCGGACCCATCCGTACGTCGGTACCAGCGAACTTATAGGTGGGCGGGTGCGCGTCTTAGCTGGTCGGAGAAGCAAGAAGAATCATCCATGGCTGTGGGGTGTGATTGCCGACAGATACACTTGAGTCACAAGCCTGAACACCTCGTTCTTTTCAACTTCCGGTTGAAGGAAATACGCTATCCTCACTTGCCGAAGTACTGCTGCTTCGGCGTTAATGTTGGGAGTGCGATAGCGCTGACTCGAGGAAGCGCTAGAGGTAGCGATTTGGACCTGACAAAAATCGCGTTAACGATGAGCAAGAAATAAGAGCAATCTGTAACTAGGTGATAGTAGACTAGCCTGCCTCTGCATGTCAATTAATTTGAGTGCGATGATGGTGAATTTGACGATGTTTCAGTGCCACCATGGCTGGGACAAGATAAGGCGGCGAATTGGCGCAGTGAGCACGCGCCTCCCGACGCTTAGGCGCCAATCTGGAGATCGACATGGGCTCGGGAGGAGATAACGCCCCGCATACCAATCGTTATTTCGCAACGGAAAGCGAGTCTCCGCGTTTACTCGCTAAAATTTTCTGGGCAACAACCTTCAGCAGCAACTCGAGACATGGCTCCTAATTTGCAGTGCTGTCAGTGCGCACACTCCGCAAAAGTAGCACAAGAGAGGTTCACACACGATATGCAGACCGGAGACAAGTGTCAATTTGGGTGACGGTCGACGGCAAAAGTAGGACGAAATCGAGCATATGGCTACACGCAATGGGGGGTGGCCGGTAACATTCGGAGACCACCTGCTTTTGAGTTCATCTCGTGCATTACCCAGACCCTCCTCCTTCCGACAGACTTGCGAGTTATGTGCCTTCACCCTCGTCGTTCATCTCCGTCATGTTCACAATAGAGATCACCTGGGTCTACCCAATCCCCCATGCCTCCCGCTGTCGGCCGACTCGTGGCCAGACTGCAATCACATGAGTCATAGCTGACTTTTGGCTAGACAAGACGCTGCCTCACGCTGCTTGCGATAAGGAGCCTGCACTGACTCCTAACATCGAGACCCACAAAAGCCCATGGTTGAATACTCCTTCAGACTCTCCGCAAGATTGCAAGTGGCGCCATCATAAATTGGGGGCCGTTCCTGGATCGTGAATTGGTGCAGGAATCCTCTTGTAGCGCTGGTGGTGGGCAGCCGACCGACGGGAGACGTTGAGTACGCGAGCTCGATGACGCGGTACATCGATGTATGATCCTCGAATCAACCAAGAGCCTCTCAACTCTTCCACCAACTCCAAGCCTCGCGGACGAAGCTGAGTCCGGGCAAGATCCGACGCAGTCGTGTGACCTTGGAAGAGTCCTGGAGAGGTCCGGCGCCCAGTCTCGATGACATACTTGGCAGAGTCGAAGAGAAGTCTTCGTCATAACGCTGGAATGATTGAGAAAGCGATGACCGTGGGTCCGTACATTCGGGAGACCTTAGTCGATAGTCAAGTGTGTCCTCCGTTCCTTCGTCGACGAGCAGCGGTGCCTGGTTGTAAACTGGAGAAACTGGCGCCCTCGACTCAACAACCGTGGCATCACTGGCATCATCCGGAATGTCATCCTGAGCGTACACCGTGAAGGGACTGATAGGACCTGGATCTGCGTCTCGATTACGAAGTATACTGCGGTGACGAACTGTCTCCAGACCGCTAGAGGCCACCGTCTTCTGCCTTGCCTTGTATTCCTCGGGTGTGAGGATACGCGGGCCTTCGGGTAGGTGAGTTAGGTCCTTGAAGGACGCCGTCATCACCGAAGGGGAATTGCCAGTCGCTTCCTTGAGCCACTTGTACTTCATCTTCTTCGCCTCTTTCTCTCTCTGCGCGAGCGATGGATCCTCCGTATCTCGACGCTTGCGCTTTAAGTTTCCTAATGACACCCCGTAGCCTTTCGGAGGTGCCCCGGAAAAGGGGCCACGATCAAAATATCGAAGGTCTGACTCCTTGCATCTTCTCGCATTCTCTTCCCGAATCAGAGAATGTCGTCTTAAACTTTCTCTTTCTTCATCTGCCAAACCAGGGTTGTCTCGAGCCTCGAGAAAGGATCCCCTGCCTATGCAACCCGCTTCGCTGGACAGCGATGGAGAGGATTCCGAAGGTTCGTCAGGTGTTGATGGTGTTCCTGTGGGGGTGCCCAGAGGCGCCCTTTTTCGCATCTTGCGAGCCTCCATGTCTCCGATTATCTCTAGAAACCTGCAGACCTTGGCCAAAACGGTTTCTACGTCCTGTCCAGGAACCACAAACCGTGTCGGTATCGCATCTTGAGTACGATATGTCTCCGGGTCATCGCACTTGACGGCAGAGTCGTCCTGTGGAGCTTCGGCGGGAGGAGGGAAGTCGTGCTTTCGTATAGACCGCAGACGTTCACAATCCAGATTCATGTCCTTCTGCGTGAGACGGAAAAGGCGCAGCGTCTTTGAGCCCTCCCCTTCCCGAGCATCGCCGAATGCTAGCAACAACAGCAGCCTGCGCATCTCTAGGCGGAAGTCCTCGAGATATGCTTCTTTCAACTCAACGCCAGGCTCCGGAATGAGTGCACGACTATGGGTGAAGTCGGTGACGGTAACACGGCCGTCGCCACCTATCAACAGATTATGAAGTTGGAGATTTCCATGTAACACGCCGCAGGCGTGAATCTTGCATACGGCCTCGATGCACCGTTCCTTCAACACTTCAGGCATCTCCGGGGAAGCCTCGATCCAGAACGACTGATGAGGCAGCTCCATCATCTGCACAATATGGAAGGGGTCGACGTGAACAGCGATGATACTAGGTATGACGTCTCCTTGAAGAGACTTGAGATAGCGTTCGGACTTGTAAACAGCCATCTGCGAAATGCAAAAAGAAATTTGATGGATGTTCTCGGACAAGGACATGG
The DNA here is from genome assembly GCA_011032875.1 of Phlebia tremellosa. Taxonomy (NCBI): domain Eukaryota; kingdom Fungi; phylum Basidiomycota; class Agaricomycetes; order Polyporales; family Meruliaceae; genus Phlebia; species Phlebia tremellosa. Next base: position 232,198 of record JAAIFI010000001.1, on the reverse strand, counting down.
ACCATACCTCGGAGAAGAATCCCTTCCATCGGTGCTGCAGCTTCAGAGACCAGCTGTAAGTTATATCAGTTTAATAGGTATGATTTCAGATTTCGACTCACCATTTACTTATATACGTGATATGTCGTTCACCGATCACGCCTGTTCGTATAGACGTGCTGCATGTCGGTCCTGCTGTGATTTTTTTTATCAGACTGGCATCTCCAACAAACCAACACACTTACATCTCAGGGGTAGAAGGGTTCTCACACCACACTGTCGAAGGCCCGCTGTCCAGGCCCACTTTCCGTGCGGTGGGTAGAGTACACGATTCAATTCATCATCAGGTGATTGCATGCGGTCAAGATCATGTTCCTCGTCTGTCATACGTCTTCCAATGTCCGCGAGGTTGGAGACGCTTTTGTGGATGGAATGTGGGATGTAAGGAGCCGTAAGAACCCTGATGAACGTGTTGTCAGGCATTGAGACGGAGTTCAATGGTAATTCTGCGCGGGTACTGATGCTGTGGAGGTCGGGATAGTGCTTGGTCGTTTCTGCAAGAGAGCTAGGTGGATGTAGGGGAGTAAGACACGAGTCGCGGCCGTCGTCGTGGTCGTCGTCCACAGATTAAGGTGTTCTCGCCGCAACAACACCCTTGTTCTCCAACTTCAGATCACTGAGGGCCATAGTGCACGACCTGCCTTTTGCGGACAAAGGACGTAATCATAAGCGCGCGTCTACAGATGCGATCTAAGTGACCGTTCCATGTCTCTCTTCATAGACCTGAAGCAAGTCAGTTACGATGGAAAACATAAGCCCGACGTGTATATATACCTCGAAGTACCGTCTCCGATGAGCAACATCGACCCCTCGACAACTAGTCAAGTTTAATCTCTCCAGGTTGCTGCAAGCGTCGATAATGACATCTAGTCCTGCATCTAAAACCACTCCATCAGCTACGCCACATACTGAAAAGCGGGGGTTTTGAAGTAACCCGGTCTATGTACGGATCTGCTCACATGTAAGCTTTGTTCCGCCAACCTCTAATACTTGAAGTCGTGCACAACTAGCAACGTAGGGTGCGACAGAATCGTCTACACCAGTGTTATTGAGGACGAGGATTTCCAGTGCACAGGGCAGCTGGTCGTCCTGAGCGAGTAAACCCTCCAAATCGGACGAGCGTAGAGACGGAATTCCCGCTAAGTTCAATATCTATACTTGTATCAGAGACGTAGAATCTACGTAAGGACACGATCACGTATTTACCTTGCATCTACGGCCTATGAGCCGAACGAAGTCCTCCAAGGCAGTTCTCGAAACGGCGCCAAGCTTGGTATTTCCCACTAAGCTTATGTTCTCGATATTCGGACAATCCAACAGTAGACCGGTGAGTTTTTGCAAAGTCTGGTCGGTCAACGTCATAGCGGAGGAGTTCGAAATCGCCGCGGCCGATCCACTACTTCGTCCCAAAGCACCTAGGGAAAGTGTCCTCAGCATGGTAAGGGACGAGACGATCTTCAATACATCGACGCTTGAGACGCCCGTTGAAGTTAAGGACAGTTTTTCCAGAGATGTGCAGCTTGAAAGATGCGATACGTGGCGGACTGCTGTGAATGACAGGTCTAGGCGATGTAAATTCGGACAGATGGCTAGCATAGCGTTGATTGAAGGGTCTGAGAGAAACGTTTGCCTAAGTTTAAGTGTTTTCAACTTTGGTAGTCGGAACTCTGTCCCGTCTGGAGTATGCAGCGCAGTCAACAGTTTCCCAAAAGTAGCATCTGTCTGTGAGGTATAAGAAGACAGTCGGCTGCTACGGGGTGCAATGGCGTACCCAGTTAGGGATACCGGCTAGCTTCAAGACCTCCAGATCATGGCAATGGGTTAAGATTTGAACCAACGAGACAGGAGTCACCGCAGTATAGCTCAGGTTCACTGTTGTGAGCCTAGGGCATGACTCTCCGGCTGCTTGCGCAGATTTCGGGCCGACTTTGATACATTCTCTAGTAAGGTTAGCTTGAAATTTAGCGAGTAAAAAGACTTACAACAAGACAGACAACTTACCGCAGGACGAGCACCTTGAGAGCGGGTAATTTGTACAGCAAAGACGCAATTAGGTCATCAGGCATCTTCAAGAGTCCTCTGAGATGCAACTCTACGAGTTGCTCGTGACTGCTCGAAAATCCAATGGCAGAGATAGTGAACTTGTTGATACCGGGAAGCTCATCGGTCAATATGACAGAAGAACCGCGTAAGAGCCTGTGCTGTGATACCAGACGTTCTAAGTGTCGCTAACAATGATGAGTTGAAACACGAACCTCCGTGATAAAGGCGTTGCTCAGTATTGTGGGACAAATATTACTGAGTGTCTCAAACAGCGGAGGCACAAGGGTGACCGGCACGAGCTTGAGCTGTTCTTTCACACGTTCCCAGGCTGTCGGTCGCGTTGATAGTGTTTTCAGATTATGCGCAAAGACTCGCATACATGACTTCTCCAGGGAGATAGGATGTTGATGAGGTATGGATCTTGAGGACCATGCCGTAGAAGAGGGAGCGTTTTCTTGAAAGTGAGCAGTTGGTAAATCCGAATCGTCTTCCTCGGGAGCGCCCAGTTTAATGACCCGGGTCTTCTGTCGTTTAGAAGGCCTGGACATACCAGGGAAATGAGTTGTGGTGGCTCCTGAACAGCGGTAGCTTAGTTGGCACTGATCAACGTCGTTGGACAAGTTGATAGCACTTCTGCCACTGAACCAACTTGAACAAGGTGACCGTGTATTTGTAATCCCCCAGTGGCGGACTCCGATCAGTCTGTCTTGACACCTCACAAATATGACAACACTGTACTGCGTTATGGCTAGTAAGATAGCTGTATAGTGGGCTACTGTCTATTGCTACAATTCAAGGCCGAAGGTTGTGAAGTAATTTACAGACAAATGAACAGACTGGGCCATGAGAGAAGATGTGAGTACCAGCATATCTCGAAGACGGTATCGAACAGTAGCGGTTAGAATACACAGAACGCGATAGTTTGAGACTTAAGAGGGTATGGCGTAGTCACGCCGTAGTGAATACATCCATGACGAGTGGAACCAACCCCGGCTTCTATCAACTAAACCAAAATTCCCCAGACCCAAACCCCGGCAACAAGCAAAGCAAACGGTCCTACCAGGATTCTCCACAACACCTGCCTCGGTGTAACGAGCCATACTTCTCGATGCTTCTGTCCCGTCCATCGCATTACGAATGCAGGTGTTCGCACAAGTACGAGCTCGACTATGTTGAGTGGAGGCACGAATCTGTATGCAGTAGAATACAGAACGACAGTGCGGATGAAGGTCTGGCGGGCCTCAATGCCGATTGGTCGTGAATACCTGTCCCATAGATATGCTGGTTGTGGACCTGAGGTTACGGATGGATATATCAAAGCCAGGACGAGTAGCGAGCAAAGCAGAAGGGTAAAGAGGAGGGCAAATAGCATCAAGAATGTAGTCCGAGCTTCCATTGGAGAAGGATTGAGCGTGAGGAGAACGAATGGCTGGAAAAGAGTATCCGACAGCGAAGTCGACAAGAGGAAGAGCGCAATAAATAGAGCAGGGAGGAAGAAGACCACCACGGGGACAAAGACTCGTGAGATCCCATGCCATATCAATATTGCTATTGGCAAGGATTGGTCAGCCGGGATTAGATACAAAGGGCCGGGAGCGTATGGCAGTTGTAACTGTAGAATGTGCAGTGCAAGAGCAATAAGGATGACACTATAAGCGACATCGCCAGGATACGGTATAGATGGCAGTGATGATATGAATGCCACCAGTGCGAGAAGGAAAGGCACAGTCGTTATTGACCAAGCCTGAATGAGGTGCGATAGGGAGTATATGACGAGCAACAAAGCTCGTACGCTGAGGTGGGAGGACTCCGCTTCTACTGGTTTGTTCGGTGGGAGAAGCGAATAATGCGCCAGGAGGGCGACATATCCAGAGTATAGCGTGAAGTCCAGTAGATGGAGCACCCTGGCGCTAACGAGTTTAGAGAGACAGCATCCTACACCGCATGATACTCACCGTGGGCTACATAATCCGTCAAACCTCATCGCAAGACGCTTGGCTGCCGAAGCTTCCCTAGTCGAACGTGTTCGCCCCAATTTCCAAGTTCTGGTGAGACTTAGAAGGACCACGCGATGGGTAACGAGCTCTTCTGGCCCAGAAGGTTGACTCAATAAGTCGATTACTGCGTGACAATGAAGATCATACAAGTGAGAAGTCAGAGTGAACCAAGGAAGTACGTCTGCATGTCTCACCTCTGATAGTTACGGGATTGTTATGTTGGAGGGGGAACTCGACCCACAGAAGCTCTTCGACCTCATCAGATGTATGAGCTTCGGACAGGAACTGTGACCATGTCTCGAGGATCTGCTTCGTTGCGCTTTCCAATATATCAGTAGTACGCTGTTCTCTTGACCACTGGTCCCAGACGTCCGCCGCAGAGGTCGTTTGACTTGCCAGTATACACCGCAGTTGCAGCAAAGCAACAAGTATGAATGCGGTCTTCTCCACAGAAGTTGTTGTATAGGGACACCAACCGTAATCAGTAGGTAATCCCTGTTCCTGCAAACGAAAGATGACAGGGCCAACTGGGGATCGCGAAGGCCATGGATCAGACTCCGAACCCTGAGACACAGTTGGCGTCGATATGAGATGGCGACTGAGGAGGGAGGTCGTCTCCGTGGGTCGTTCTTCATCCAGTATCCTATCATCTTCGTGTAGGCCATTCATCGACGATGTGAGAGATATGTTTGAACAAAGCCTGTGAATGTCGCAAAGAGCAATGCATGCGCGCTTGATGCGGCTCCCAATACCACGAGCGCTTGACCTGCCACGGTCTCGGACGTTGACCACGGACTTGCATCTGGCTACTCTACTTACTTGGTATTGGCTGCTTTCTCGATATCGTATTGCAACTCAGACTGCTGCCTCTCCGGAAAATTATCCAAAATTAATACAGCTACAGCTCTCTTCGCATCGTCACGATGAACACGACTCCTCTACTCGAGACTATAGAGCCGGACGAAGTTGGCGAAGCCCCGTCGCCGCGCAGAGACACCCCTTCTGCTACTGCGCCTGCAGTAGTACTTACGCCAGGTGCACGTCCTACATCACAAATGGCTTCGTCTGGTGGAGATGCAGAAGCCGGTGTGTAGTCTCTAGAGCCACCATGTTTGTGCACATGAGCCCATGCTACTTATGTTTGCAGGCATTGCAGGTATATTTCGACAGGTAGGCATTATTGCACTTGCAGCATATGGATGATGTGGTCTAAAGTTGTCCTTTTGGTAGTCTGCACATCCGGTATCTCTGTTCTTCTTGTTCTTCTTCCGAACGGCTGCCATCGTGGTCTACCTCCTTTGTGGATTCTTCACAAGCAACTATGTGCTTTCGGTGTGTGATTATCGCCCAAACCCGGAAGCCAAATTGACGGTTACTCCCATAGACCGTACTGGTAGTCGTGCTACTTGCAATGGATTTCTGGAATTGCAGAGTGAGTAGCAGAGCCTACATCATGACCACTACCATTCTCACGCGACTTAGAACGTGTCCGGGCGGACATTAGTTGGGTTGCGGTATTGGAATCAGGTATGCGCCGAGTCCCTACCGTAGTGTCATCAAATGTGTATTGTTTGCAGGTGGACGATGACGGCGAGAGTTACTGGGTGTTCGAGAGCAGAGACGTGAGGAATCCTCTTCGAGTTTGGTCGGATCTCATGCTAAAGCCAACGCTCATACCAGCCCTCACATCCTGCCAATCCAGTCGATGCCAAGTAAGACTATCTTCAATCTGTTATGATGTCCACTTGATGTATCACCGCCGCTAGGATGTTCTGGGTCAGTAACAGTTACGCAAAAACGCGTGGACACTTGATAATAATGCTCTTCCTCAGATCGCGCTCTATACATTCCCTGCCTTGTGGCTAGCACTACTCGTGGTGTCTATATTGAAGCTGAGCGCGTCGTACGTATCCTTTTCTCGGCTTTCCGGTGTACTGAGCCATCCGTACAGTTTCATTCCCATCGTCATACTCGCCCTTGTGTTCAATATATCGAATGCGGTCGGTTTCACCTACGCGTACGTTAAGACATACCGTTTCTCCTTGCAAAGCTTAACAAGTGAGACTTTCAGGGACCGCGACGCAAAAGAGAAGTGGGCCAACCAGCTTGGTTCTGGGTGGGGAGGTATTGGCGGTATAGGTACCCAGATCCTGAGCGGCGTTGTCAAGAACAGTGTTGGCAGGGTTTTTCGATAAAACCCTACGTGTCAGACTCCGTCCTGTTGATTTTCATGTTGTCTCACTGGCGTATTCAAGAGCGCTGTTTGCTTTCATTGGTTTTGGATTCATGCTGACTGATATCGAAGACAAAAAAGGCGCAGTAACGACGAATGCAAATGCGATAACAAACGCCAAGTGGTGGACAAAAGAAAACCGTGCGAGCCTATCGAAGAAAAACTTGCGATGCGCAGCTTGTGTGGTGTATTGGAAGACAAAAAGCGAGAGAAAACAATGTGTTATACAAAGTACGACAATGCAAGAGGATACGTGCACAATGACTGTATGCAGAGGTCAGTCCAAGATCAATGCGGAGCGACGCTGAGTGCGAGATTGTCATAAGATACAAATGCTAAAGAGAAAGCGGAAGATCCGCAGATATGAATAAAGAAACACCAAAAGAATATCTAGAACCTGCCCAAGTGTCTTTGTCGCCGAAAAGTGGAACGAGTCTCAAACCAGACCTAAGACATGACGCGAGACACATCGAGCATAGTCTTCACATGGCATATGACAGGACATGAGTGATGCCGTGCGTAATGGTTACCGAACGCCAACCCATCCTCGTGCGTCAACACGCGAGGATGCCGTGGTTGGCGTCGCAAGCGAACCAATACCGATAAAAGACCGACGGCGCCCTTCGGTTTTGAAGGTCGCCACGCGTGGAGTCGTGACTGGGAAGGGTAAGGCCGCGTTAGACGTGACGGTCATGGTGGACGGAGTTTGAGCGTTGTGTGTGGGAGAGGGGGGGAAGACAAAAAGAGTTTGAGTGGGCGCAGCAGATGCGCACTGGGCTTGTGATTTCCTCGATTGTCTGTGCGCATTGCGCATGTACGCAAAAGGTATGTCCGTTCGGCGGCCTTCCGTACGAGTACGTACAGGGCCAGGTGGCAGAATGTGAACGGGTGTCACAGGAGACGGGGGAACGGGCGAAAGCACTCCGACGAGGGGCGGTGGACGCCTTCTGACCTTCGTCTTCCCCGATGCGCGAGGGGTGATCTCGAAAGAAGTCCTGGTGGCTGCGGGTGTTTCCAGAGAGAGTCCAGTCGATAACTTGTATGGTGGGGCTGAACGCGGAGGTATGTGAACTTGGTTGTAATGGCGTGCTTTCGGCGTGCCTGCTAAGAAGCTTCCGGAAAGGAGGGACTCTGAGTTCACAGCAACATTGGACGGAGAAGCTTCATCTTCTGTGGGCTCGGCACTCGAGCAACTCGTCTCTGTAAAGCCACCTCTTACTCCAAGTAATTCTTCTTCTTCCTCCTCTTCAACGAGGTGTTCGCTCAACATGCTACCGTTTGTCATGAGGCTAGCTATCGAGCCTGTGCGATTGCGCCCGCTTCCATACTTGTTCCTCCATGCCTGACCCATGCCAATACCAGAGGAAGAAGAGCATACGGACGAGACGGACGACTTTCGTGCAACCCGACGATCTTCCATCGCTTTGTCGAGTGCCCGTGCTTCGCGCATGACTTCGATGCTCTGTCTGTCGTTGTCTTCTGTGTCAGCGTCCTCCATCATTTGGCGACGACGACCCCACTCCTCTTCTTCTGCAGCGGCGGTGGAAGAACGGTCAGACGTAGCTGGGGACGAGTCCCCTGCTTTGAAAGATCGTTCATAGTCGAGTAGTTGGTAAATCAGCCTAGAATAAATCCTCAGCTTCTTGACTTCACTGGCACATATTACTACTTACGACATGTTGGGGCTAACCCATTTGCTTTTCTCTTTGACAAAAGAGTAAGCGCCTTGCATGCCTTTGAGAGCCCAAACTTCTGGAGGCACAGAAGGGGAACATTTCGCTGCTGCGCGCATCACTAGCCCGATGACCAGCGTAGCTGAGCGTGAAACACCGCACTGACAACTGAGACGCCATGACAAGATGAATATCGGGGGCCCTCCGCGTCAATAATACAAGGTGACTCACTGTACGAGCACGCTGTCCCCACGTTCCATAGCCTGGTCCACGAAAGCCATAGCGGCGGGAAAGCCTTCGGTCACTAAATCCGCCTGACCATGGGACCACGGCAGCTTGAGATAATGCATACCAGGCCGTCCGCTGGGAACATGAGGAGGATACCATGTAGATTTCGGAGACTCGCGCGCGAGAGTGGAATTGAGATCTGGCGTTGACATGAACGGACGGAGTGGTTGTGAAGAAATAGCGTCGAAGGGAGTGGTCACTTCCTTGGCAACATTGAGGACAGCCCTGATGCCTCGTTCCATGAGGACCCTCCAGTCCCGCGCGTTGTCCTCGTTTCCCAGCCAAATCCCAGGAAGGACTTGGATGGGCCCGTCCATGTAAGGTATTGACGGCGACCCATCGCCGTCTTCGTCTCTACGATGGAGGAGGGTAGAGGTGGTGGTGCTAGGTAGAGATATGGTGGAGGATCTCCGGCGAGGCCCAAATGGATCGATGCAGGACTTCGGAGGTTCTGAGGTAAGCGGACTAAAGAGGGAGTTTGTCGAAGATTGCGCAGAGGGTAGAGTCAGCGAAAGTTTCTTCATGTTGCGAGAATGGGGCCTGCTTGGAGTCGGGAAGACGAAGGAATCTGTGTCGGAGGTAGTTGAAGAGAGGGTGGAGGACGAAGCAGGGTTGTCTGCGACCACGAGAGTTTCGCCAGGGTTCGCGGAGGGTGTGTCGATGCGGAGATGGGTGACTAGACATCGTTTGCGTGCAGGCAGAGATGATAGCAGGGCAGACTGCGGGCGAGGGGTAGCTGTATCCATGTTTTGGGGTTCGAAACGACACGCCGGCGTGTGGGATATGAATGCTGGTGGTCTGGAGGACAGCCAGGTGCGTTAAAACGTATAAAAAATGAACGAAAGACAGGAAAAAGCAGAGAGAAAGATAATAAGTAAGAAAGAGAAGAACAAAATGGGCAGACCCCAGCAGGAGGCAGCCTCAATCTCGTCGTCGCGGTCGATGTCGAGAGCAGGTAGAAGTCGGAGGATGCTTTGCGATTACTGCAACCGCATTCTTGAACTTTGCACATGTTTGGACGCCTGTCCGGTCGCACAAGCACGAACAAGCACCACAAGCATGTCGGACTCGTGTCGAACCACGACCTCCATCACCTACCTCCGTCCGAATCAACGCCCTTGTCTAACAGTCTCCAACAGTCTCTACCAGTCCGACCTGGAGAAGCCCATTACCCACCGTCTAGACAGAACATCTGATACATATCCCAACAAATGTGTTGCTCGAGTTGCAAGGACAACAGGTCCCAGCTTGCTGCTCACTTCAATCATCACTGATGCACATCATCCCGGGCAGGAAGACCCAGCGCGACCCCCCGACCTGACGGCTGTGTACCGTGCGTGTATTCGTGATGTCGACCCAGGTCAACAGTCTGCCCTCCAGATATAGGTGGAGGACCCAGCAGCGGTGGCATCATCGTCCGTACTCTCGCAGCTGGTGTACTCGGATGAAGGATATCAGGTTATGTCACTGATACTCGGGAGCCTTCTGATTTTATCAGCACCAATATCGCATCCGTACGTCCATCGCAACCTGCGCAGACGTAGAGCACACCAAGACAGCCTTCGTGGTCACGCCCAATCGTGTCAAGCGTCCTCTTGGCAGTACGTTTGACCTACGTTCGACCTGCGTCCGACGTAAACTGTGGCACATTCATCGAACCTGCTCGGATTGTCTTCTACTTCACAGGGTGTCCTCCGTCGAGCTCCTTGTAAATGTACTTACCGTCTGCGATGTGCTGAATATATCCACGTTTATGTCGCCTGTTGGCGTTTGCTCGTTGCCATGCGTAATATTGCAGTATCCCGGCGCTGTGTTTGCGCGGTTAGACAACGTCTGGACTGCGTAGGCGATGAGCCATCCCCAGTGTTTGGACCGCGAGCGTGATGAGTCGGGTGTCCGTGGACCCCAAGCGTTCACTGCGCTTGTTCCGTTTCATCTCCTCGTACGATTTGATACGACATGCCGAACCAGTTCCAGCTCGTCTTTCTCGCCTCCTTCGTGGGCGTGTTCGCCTTGCTCTTGCTTGTCTCAAACTTCGTCAAGGCCAAGCTTGCAGAGGCGGGCTACGACATCTCGCAGCTGATTCTGATCGGACTTCCCAAGGACGACAACGACGCGTTTCACACCCCTCCTTCCGCTTTTCTCACCACCAGGAACAGCATGCTCGCCCAGCTCCTCGCGGTTGTGCTCGCACTGGGCACGTCTATTGTCATATATCTGAAGTTTGGCTCGAGTAAGTTGTTCATCCTCCGCACGCGACCTGTCGTTGACCTGGTGGCAGAGAGGAAACCCGTGCTCGACCCCAAGCAATGGCAAGAGTTCCCCTTGAAGGAGAAGATCGTCATCTCCCCCAACACCGCTCTGTGAGTTGACAGTCGCAAATTTCCATGTTCATCTCAGGTTACACGGTCTTCGCTCTAGCTATCGGTTCGCGTTACCTCACCCTCAGGACGTGTTAGGACTCCCTATCGGCCAGCATATTTCTGTGTCTGCCGAAATCAACGGTAAAGACATCATGCGTAGCTACACGCCCACCAGCAGTGACGAGGACCTGGGTCATTTCGACCTCCTCATCAAGGTGTGTACGGCCCCAGTACCTTCCACTTATGACCTTCTAACCGCCCTCTAGTCGTACGAGAAGGGCAACATTTCGCGTTACGTTTCCCTCCTGAAGATTGGTGACAAGATCAGAGTGAAAGGTCCCAAAGGGCAGTTCACCTACTCCCCTACTCTCTCTCGCCACATAGGTATGATTGCAGGCGGCACTGGGATTACGCCTATGCTCCAAATCATCCGTGCTGCCCTTAAGAACCCGGCAGACCGCACCAAACTCAGTCTCATCTATGCTAATGTGAACCCTGAGGATATCCTCTTGAAGAAGGAACTTGATGTCTTGGCCGAAAATCATCCTGATCGCTTCACCGTGTACTATGTGCTGAACAACCCTGGATCTGGATGGACCGGTGGCGTAGGATTCGTGACGAAGGAGCACATTGAAAAGCACATGCCATCGAGCAGCCATGATATCAAGGTTCTCATGTGCGGCCCTCCGCCTATGATGACTGCCATGAAGTGGGTGCACAGACAGTGTGGGCATAACATTTACTAATCTCTCCAATGTCAGAAAACATCTCGAAGAGCTGTCCTACCCAGCTCCTCGTACGGTCAGCAAGCTTGGGGATCAGGTCAGCGCGCTTTTATTCGTTTATTTTGTGCCAAGTTCCCCGACTAATCATAACGTCGCAGGTGTTCCTCTTCTAGAGTGGCTTTATTACGAGACTGAGATGGCTCAGGTGCGATATGGGATTAGATTTACATATATGCTAGATCTTGGATTATATATCCCATTACATGAGGAATATGAGGCGCGTTACGATTTATTTCACATTTCCTACTGATTCTGCACCAATGCATTTGCGTTCAAGGATTGGTATCCACGTGTGCACACGCAAGCGTCTTGCTAACCGTTTTCCCACAGCTAGTCAGCCACCAACAGGGAGACATTCATTTCCCGTCCAGCTTGTACTCGGTCCACTACGTCGATCGGCTGTGCCATCAACTTCACCACAAATTTCAACATGGCACTCGCAATGAAATCACCAGACTCTACGAACCCCCACCACGCGTTCGACGACGAAAGCGCTGACACGATCCTCTGCTCACAAGATGGTGTCAATTTCCCCGTGCATTCTCTCACCCTCAAACTCGCGTCCCACTGGTTTAGAGCTCTATTCACACTTCCCCAGGGCCACACCCCAGCAGCCACTATCAAGCCAGAGCCGATCGAAGTCTCAGAGTCCTCCGCGGTCCTTGCGGACTTACTGGGCATGATCAGCGGCCAGGAGGTGCCGCAGCTACACGATATCGTGCACGTTGCGTCCCTGCTGCAAGCCGCAGAGAAGTACGAGATGCACGGAGTCATGTCCGTCCTGCGTCTCGCGCTCGTCTCCCCACCACTTCTCCAGAAATACCCCGTCCGCGTATATGGCCTCGCGTGCCATTATGGATGGATGGAGGAGGCGAGAATGGCATTGTCGAAGACGATCGGACTCGACTTGCTCTCTGACAACGTGCGGCCAGAGCTGCATGCCCTTGACCCCGCCTTTCTGACCAAGCTCATGCTGCTCCACCGGCGCAGACGCGATGCACTGCGGAAACAGCTAGACTCGTCTGTCTTCTATGCCAATAACATACCCGGGAGATGTACTGGGTGCCAGACCCTCGTAGCCCATGAGAGCTGGCTGCGCTTGAAAGCAGCTTGGATGGCCGCCGCCGACCACGCGCCGCAGGACCTAGTCAGTCAAGAGATCTTGCAGTCTGAGGAGCTGTTTGCCCTCCTAAATACCACATGTCCCTCTTGCCACATACCTCTGTACCACGGCCAGAGTACCATGATGAATCTTAGAAACATCCTGAAAGAGTTACCGACAACCGTGGAGGTGAGTCGACCCTGGGGATGGTATGTCGTTTACGCACTAACATCATCCTCTTCAATACCAGTTTGATTGAGGATACCTGCGCGCTTCTCTCGTATTAGTGCCTATGTCTCGTTGTCGTGTAGAAGAGGCTGGCCAGAAGTCACAACTGGTGCGCGAGATCGTCCGCTCCGTTACTTCGACTGCGGGAGATGACGGGACCAAATTACAATGATTCATGCTCACCACATCTACTTCGACTTCGTGAGAGTCCGTTATCTCCCAATATGCGAATAAGGTTGCGACGGTCATGTCCTTGATCAAGCATCTACTTCGGTATGTCTTCACATCAGCTTGCTTTGTACTCACACATCCCACATGTCAGCGACATTGTCACCAAGCCGGAAAGCGCTGCGTGCTCTTACTCCGTGTAGAACGCGGCGGGCATCGATCGTTTCCACCCAAACCCCGTTGGGTCATGAATCTGGGCACTGCTACAGCCGCACAAAATTACACTCTGACTGACTGCTAGTGAGCCTTTAAAAGGGCGTTGGGGATACTGGAACGAGCTGGTCTCGAGGACGCGACTTTTACTCGAATTACGAGCGACTACAGCAAACATATCAAGAAATATGACGGACCCGCGTCACTGTCGTGTTGTATGGATGATTGTTGGCTGACAGACTTCTATAGATATCGAAAGCCAGAAGCCTCTTGAATACGCGGCGAGACCCGTACCACGTATGCATGGATTTCTACGTATCATCACTGGTGAGTCTATGAGCGTGTTCGACATATCGTGTCAGTCATAAATAACCCTGGCCAGCAGCTAGTGTACTCTGTGACCTCAGGTCGCATAACCCCTGCTTCAGAGCCCCATGTCTCTCGAAATCGCGCGCGACTTCGTTGCTCTGCCCGACGAGACCTTCATACCACCGAATGCGAAGTTCCACCCCGCGTTTGCTGATGGAGATGCCGACATCCTCCTCTGCTCGTGCGACGACGTCCTGTTTCGCGTGCACTCCCTTGTCCTGCGACTTGCATCTGGCTGGTTTCGCACCCTCTTTACCTTGCCCCAGAGCCCGCCCTCGTGCAAACTGCAGCGACCGCAGGCCGAGCTCATCCACATGGTCGAGCCGGCGGACGTCATCGCGGCGCTGCTGAGCATGGCGAGCGGGAAGGAGCTGCCGCGGCTGGACTCGCTGGAGCGCGTCGAAGAGCTGCTGCACGCCGCCGAGAAGTTCGACATGGCCGGCGCGCTGTCCATCTTACGTCTCGCCATCTGCTCCTCGCCGATCCTCGACGCGCACCCCATCCGCGTGTACGGCATCGCGTGCCAGTGGGGGTGGCACGAGCAGGCGAAGGTCGCGGCTGCGAAGACGATCAGCGTCGACCTCTTCTCGTGCGACGCGGTGAAGGACCTCGGCACGGTCGATTCGCCATATCTAACGCGGCTCCTAGTCCTCCACCGTCGGAGGCGAGAGGAGTTGAAAGCTGGCCTGGACTCACCAAACGAGTTCTACGCGAATAGCACACCGGGGCGGTGTGCCAACTGCCAGCGGGACGTGGCACACGTCGCGTGGCTCAAGTTGAAATATGCCTGGGTTGCTGCCATCGAGAAGTGTCCTGGAGAGGTCGCCTCAGGAGCAGTACTACAGCGTCCCGAGATACATGAGCTGCTGGGAGCGGCATGTCAGCATTGTCAGCGGAAATTGTACAACGCGGATGGGACGATCACAAAGTTAAGGGCAATTCTGGATCGACTGCCAACGACGGTAGAAGTACGTGATCTTTCATATGCATTATCTCCAAAGCTCATTGCAACGTTGTCCTATAGTTCGACTAGTTCCGACGATACCAGAAAATTCGTGTCAAGCACGATACAATTGCCACCGATATCTTGGATACACGATGTCTGGGGGATGACGTCACTGGTCCTCTCGCATCCAGTTCCAGTGTCGAGAAATGTCGGACATCATGATTTGAATGGGATTGACGTCCGGCGATCTACACGAGGGTACCAGCCTGCAGTACACTCGGGTCTTTACTAGTCTTCCTTCAGATAAGCGGGCCCTGAAGCTTTTATTAGACTATATGTTTGGGCCTGGGGTATATTTTGCGCCAGTCTAGTCGGTACCGTCTGCGTGAATGAGCTGTACCGCCGCGATGATACCTTGTCCCAAGTTGCAGTTGTTTCTTGACAGTGCAAACGCCCAATTGTGTTCACCTGAGGATTATACCTCTCAGGCTGGCCCGACCCCGAGCCCATGTGATTACGTAAGGGGCTCCAAGGATTATTGTGAAGCCCTGTACGCTGCTGCGATACTGTGTAGCCGGCCCAGACATCCGAGTCGAAGACTCGAAGACTTCATCTTCTGCCGCGAGGTGACCTCCAGGACGATAACGGATGGATTGAGATACACAGCAGTGCCCATCAACGTGCGGCGCAAGGGAGCTTCGGTCTCCTAGTATGAGCCTGCAATAGGTTAGATACTTGTGTGTTTTCCTCCGCGTGGGACCGTTAGTCTCGGGCTGAGTTCCTACACTGTCCGCTCTTGTGTGAGGATGTGATCGGTGAAACAACAAAGATCGAACGAATGAGTAAACACAGGACATACTGGTACATCCCGTCGAGTAAGCGATGGATATACGGAAACGGAACCAGAGGTGATATGGCTTACCGAACGGCAGGGTAAAAGGCTGTGGCTGTCAAACGTACTTGCCATAGACTCTGAGGGTTACGAACTGGTTTTCCTACACGGTGTCGTGATTTCAGGGTGTGCTGACGAGCCTACATTATTGCAGTGCAGGGCTGACCAGTTGGGTGGTCGACGATCAAGACTCGTATTGTTTTGTTGGTTGGGTATGGCAGGTTCTTGATAGGACCGACAGGAAGCCGGGGTTGGGTCACGGACGAGGGACTACGGGGACTAAGCGTATTACCCATTCGCTGATCGTGTTAGAAACTATCACACGTGAAGCTATCCGGCGTCATAGCACATACTAGCATACTCTATCTGACGTCGTCGTCCATCCCTATATAAGCCCGAGGACGGAATAATGAATACGACAAACCAGCCCAAGTACCCCCCACCCCTCAACCCAACACCGCCCTCTCATCTTTTCAGCTAGCATGTCTAAGGTGAAGTCTTATTTGCAGAAATTGTTTCATCACCGTCATTCAAATGACAACGCGTCAAAGCCTGTTCTTTATACTTTTGGTCTGTCAGTCTGGTCAGCGGTGCCAGAGCTTGCGATGTGAGTCCACCTCCACAAATGTCGGTAGTCGTTATGTCACCTCGTATTCTAGTCAGGAGCTCGGCCTCGACGTCGACACCAAGATCATCAACGTCGTAGAAGGCCAAAACTTCGCGCCCGATTTCCTCAAGATCGTACGTGCAACATGTCCATCAGGTTTACAGCTATATTGACTGGGCAATGTAGAACCCACAGGGAACGCTACCCACCCTCGAGGACGGTGGCAAGGCGTACACCAACTCAACTGATGTTACCCGCCATCTCGTCGAGATCGCCCCTAAGAAGGTCACACCAGGGCACCCCGAGCTGCTCGCGAAGTTGCACGATGACAAGTACGACCCCAACTTCATTCTCCTGACAGCGGTGAGTCTGTTCATTCCTGTGTTCCTGCCCCGCGATGTCTAATTAGCTTGCATCAGCGTAACGAGGAAGAACTGAAGGCGGCGGGAGCTGGCTTCCCTATCACTTTCGTCGGAAACCGTGAGTATTCATGTCCTTCCTTGTATTACAAGGTTTCTGAAACACGATCCTAGGTCAAGCTGCTCTTGAAAAATACTCCTCATCACCGGAGGGTGCTGCCTTCAAGGAGTTCTACGCAGGAAAGCTCGAAGCAAACGGCGGAGTCCTCAAGATCTACAAGGGCGAAGCCCCCAGCGCGGACTTCTTCACCCTCTCGACCAACCACTGGAAGAACGTCGTCGACTACATCCAGAACGACCTCCCAGCGATTCTCCCAGAGAGCGGGTTCATTGGCGGTGCGGAGCCCGGAGAGGATGACTTCCACGTCGGCGCGTGGCTCGCGCGTGTCACCTGGGTCACTGGCGGCGACAAGGAGGCGGAGGGCTATAAAGCTCTGACTAAGGAGCTGAAGGGAGACGTACATCCCAAGATCGTCGCATACTGGAAAGCCTGGTCTTCCCGTCCCAGCTGGAAGAAGGTCTACCAGGAGACTCTTCACTGATTGGGTAGCTGGGTTCTGTTTTTCTTTCTACTAGTGTGATGTCTTCGTTATGACCCTACTTTGTGCCATTATAATAGTGAAATACAGCGGGTATTTTGTCACTTAGTTTACATGGAATCTGCCTACGTTATGCCTTCATGGGAGTGTGCTTGAGCATCCTTGAGATCGAGTATAGAGTCCTAAGGTGACCTCCGGTCACTCCTTTCTGCGACTGCAAGAGCCTCCGAGGTTCTGCCGACAGGTTCGATGCCTCAGGAAGTGATCGGGGTCTTACCGACTTTGCGATCTGCCTGCACGTCAAAGGGCAGATGTAAAGCGCAGATGTAAAAGCACAGTAAAGAACGGGCCTACTGGTCAATACTCTAGTAACGCTCCACAAACACACAGTAGCATAAGTCCACGTAAAGGCACATCCAAAAGGAGACCATATCTATGCGCGCAGAAATACAGTGGGGATAACATGGCGTACAGCGGCGAGTGTCCAGAAAGCGAAATTGCGTAAGTAAGTTGTAACTACCACTGTCCGTTCCAGTCCATATGTATGTACGATGTGCTAGATGTATGAACGACAACCGACAGATGTGAAGACGTGAAGCAAGTGAAAATCAATGAAGGAGAGGCATGAACATGAAAGGCACCGTGTGTGTGTTCCGTCGTATGCACAGGAAAGCCAACTAGGTTAGTACGGAGAATCCAGACTCTGGCAGGCTGCTGGAGCATTTTGGGTGTAGACAACAGAGAAGAAAGTCTAATGATAATGATGTCGAGAGGGAGAAAGCATAGCAGGTCAGGAAGCAAATGCGCATTATTGCTTCCTCGTCGGCTCTCTCGAGATGTCTGCGCCGGTTCTCTGGCCTTCAGGCACGTTCCGTATCTACGCAAAAACATATGAGCAATTGTGACCCCCATGTTACTACATCCAACGGAAGCAAAATAAAAACGCACCTCTAACGGCCTAGGCAAGAGATCCACCAACTGGTCATCATCCGAATAGAGCGAACTCGCCGACACCTTCTCCGACGCGCCGTCATGATCCCCCGCCCCCACATCGTCATCGCCGGGCGGAGCAGCCGGCGGCCGCTTCGGACTACGCGGCGGGACCGCAGGCGGACCAGCAGTGACCGCAGGGTCCGGCGTCGCCGGCAAGAACCCCGCCGCCGCGAGCAGCGGCTCGAAGCTCCCCGCACTCTCATGCTGCGCGTGCCCCAGCATCGGGCCCATCGAGCTCGTGCTCGCCGTATGGCTGCGATTGTGCCCCTGGCCCAACGGCGGGGCAGACGGCGGCGGCGGGCTGCTCGTGCGCGCGGGCGCGTAGCCCTCCCGCGTGCGCGTGTTGAACAGCCCGCTCGCCGAGGGCGCGGGCGGGTGCACCGCCGTCCCGTACGCCGCGTACGGGTCGAAGTCCGGGTTGTCCCTGTCGCGCGCGGTGCTGTTACTAGGCCCGGCGCCGGGGTCGTCGAGGTACGCGGACGGCGGGCGTCCGCCGCCGCTGGGCACCGAGCTCATCGTCGCCATGCCGAAGGAGCCTGAGCCCTGCCGTGGCGCCTCCGCCATCCCGCCCTCGTCGTCGTCGCCGCCGTCGAGCGGCGTGCGTGTGAACCCGTGCGCCGCGAGCGCAGAGTTCATGGCGTGGTCCATCTCCAGGCGGCGTGTCCGCCGCCGCCTGCGGATGAAGAAGAACAAGAAGAGTAGGATTGAGGCCGCGGCAAGGCCAGCGACGAGGAAAACGCCTGCAACGGCGCCTTTATTTCGGAAGAACCTGGATATACACGTCGTTAGTATCACTATCACTATCCGCGATGTTCCTTGGTACTCACTCAGACTGGTCGGTACCACCGTTTCCGCTTAATGTGGTCGGCTGGTTCCCGATAACGGTTTTGACGATCGTACCCCCACCACTATCCGTGGTAGTGATCACCGTCGTGATGAATGAGGGCGTACTTGTCGTCAGCTGCCCTGCACTGTTGGTCGTCGTAATCACAACAGTGGACTTCAGTGTTATCCTGAATGAAAGGCAAGGTCAAAACTCGTCAAAATCAATATATTTAGGTTGATGATGTGAACGTACACTGGAGTCCCGTTAGTCTCAGAGAGACTAGTGGAGGCGAGGTTGGCGGCGGTGCTGCCGGGAGATGGAGGGGGTTGGCTCGAAGAGCTTGTGGGGCCCTGCGATGACGTCGATGACTGTGTAGTGATATCTTGCACCACCCCAGACGAGGAAGTGCTAGAAATCGATGAAGGAGGTGGGGACGACGGTGGGGGAGACGACGGTGGGGGCGAGGATGGTGGGGCAGAGGATGGTGGGGCAGAGGATGGTGGGGCAGAGGATGGTGGTGGTGAGGACGGGATTGAAGATGGCGGAGGGGAAGAGGGAGGTGATGACGGCGGAAGTGAGGACGGTGGAGGTGAAGATGGTGGCGCCGATGATGGTGGGGGAGAGGAAGGTGGTGAGGACGGCGGCAGTGATGACGGGACTGAAGAAGGACCCGAAGGCGAGGACGGCGCAGATGACGGGCCAGAAGGAGCTGACGACGGCGATGAGCTCAATCCACTTGACGGACTCGAGGTCATACCTGAGGAAAGGCTTTGCGAATCCGCGTCAGTACTCAATGGACTAGAGGAAGAAACCAGGGAACCCGAATCCGAGTTCGAAGCCGTCGACGCACTGAAGGACGTTTGACAGTGACCGGAGTCAACTGGGCCTGAACTCTGAATTGTATAACGGGACACTCACGGAGAAGTTTCGGGTGAAGAAGTTGCGGGTGCCGACGTCGCTGACGAGGGCATAGAGCTCGAGACTATGGCCTCGTTGGAAGTCGCGGGAGGAGATGCGGAGGCAGACGCAGACGCAGACGCAGAGGACGCGGGAATGCTGGCGGTCGGCGACGATGGATCCGAAGCTGACGCGCTCAGTGAAGCTGACGGCGAGGTCAAGGGTGTGTCGGACGGCGTGGATGGTGTGGCCGAAGCAGACGATATCAGGTCGCTCTGCGCAGAGGTCGAGGGCATAGACAGCGATCCAGCACTGGACAAGGAAGTAGGAGCCGCGCCCGAGGAGGTAGCAGCAGCAGAACTAGGTGCGGTTTCCGAGTTAGTCGGAGTCGCACTGGCGGATGTGATAACGGAATTTGGACTCGTTAAGGGAGCACTGGGGGTCGTTAAAGCAGCACTAGAAGACGGGGCCGCTGAGCTTGGAGGACTAGAAGGAGATGTAGTGGCAGGAGACGACGCCGCCGACACGGGAGAAGTAGACCCTTGAAACAAAGATTAAATGAATACGCGCCGACACGACAAGAGGCTTGGAAGCGTTATGGACGGCGAACGCAAAGAAAGAACGAAGAGCGAAAGGGATGGAAGGGGAAAGGAGGGTTGACTACGGTGGCTCGTGGAACGGCGAGACGAGGGGAGTGGGCAGGGATGGGTGCGGCGATGAGGTCGCCGAAAAAGCGATATCGGTGGCTCACCTTGTGAAGCGGGGGCCTGCGAGGCGCTGGAGGCCTGTCTCCGGTGGGGAATGTGTGTCTGGGAAGACATGAGAAAGGTTGCCTAGGTATTGGACATGACAGTGAGAGCTGAAGACGTACTGTGTGGAGGATTAAGGAGGTGGTGGTCGCCTCGCGCACTGTTCGCCGAGCACGCGCAGTGCGGCGTCCGAGAGGTCGTGGGGTAATCTACGGCCAATCTGTGGCTGAGTCGAGAGGACCACTTGGAGTTGGAAATGAAAAGGAGAGGATGATTATCTGAGACTGAGGCGAACCGTGGCGAACCCGTTCATGGACCAAACATCGACTAGCATCGACTCCGCAAAGAACCAACGCCTGTGAATATTGGCCCTTTTGATAGGACGTCATGCCCCGCGCAACAACACGTGCACCTCGCGTTTACACACGACGTCGCGGGTGCTGCTGCGGACGTGCGATACGACGACCACGACGCTCACGGCGACAGCGGCAACGACAGCGGCGGCGACAGCAGCGTGCAGACGACCCCGCAAGACGAGTTTATCGCGTCGGACGTCGACCGTCGTTGACCGCGGCAGGCGATCTGGCCAGGGCAATGCCGAGGGTTAGTCTCTTCGTGCCGCGATCGAGTCCGAGTCTGTGGGCAGACTTTGCAATGGACACAGGGTCGACTCGAGGCAGACTCGACGGCGGCAGACCCGACCTCCTCGACATGCCGTCCATGCCTGCCACCACCGAGCACGCTAACTGCTGCGATGACCACCGACACTGATCACCATTAGCTAGTGATCAACTTGTCTCAAGCGACGACTAACTAGCCGCGAGCCCGCCGCGATTACACCATCGCTTCTGCTCATTCCCCCGGAGTGACGCCCCAATCGAGACGCAAAAACGGGAATGCCTCTGAAAGTTTCCTGCTCTAAATATTCTTTCGCACATTCCAGATTGCTGTCGGCCCGGCGAAGGCAAAGAGGAAAGAAACTCAGTCCAATGATAGCAGACACCCTCTCACACTCCCTCCATATCTGATTGCACCCTCCGCGCGCTGCAGTGAACAACCCACACACACACCTTCACTCGCAACGACCATGACCTCCACCCCGCTCTACCACGCCGCCTTCCAGAACTGGCTCCTCCAGCCGCGCCCGCGCATCGCAGCGCCCACCGAGTTCGGCGATGCGCCCAACTTCTGGGTCGAGTACCCCAACGGCCTCGTCGACCTCACCCGCAGCGCACCCCTCCCACCCGCCAGCAGGCACGCCAGCTCCCTGCGCCCCGCCGAGCTCACGCCTGTGCTCGAGGACCCCGCGCCGCAGCCCCCACCGCTCCAGGACACGACGCAGTTCGAGCTGCAGGTCGACGGCGAGCGCACGCTTAGATTGAACCGCGCGACGACCGCGATCGTGATCGTCGATATGCAAAAGTGCGTGCTATGTTCCAGCTTGAGCTTGGAGATGATGAGCAGGTGCTGATTGCTGCGTTTTTAGCTATTTCCTGCACCCCGATCTCAGAGAACACCCGACAGGGCTGGACTGTGTGATCCCACTCATGAACGCCGTCCCCGCCCTACGCGCCCTCGGCGTAAAAATCCTCTGGGTGTGCGTCCAGTTCCTTGTCCGTCTATCGCGCTTATCACTATCGTCATCTCACTTTTTTCATTGTCAATCTATAGGAATTGGGGCTTGACGGACCACGAACTGACCACGATCCCACCGTCGCTTGTGCGCGGCTTCATGCGCAATGGACGCGGCGGATTTGGCTCAGAGCTGCCCGGCACCTTCGGGCGACTCCTCATGCGCGACGAGTACAACTCTGAACTGTACGGCCCATTACAGCATCTATATAACGAAGGGAAGGAGAAGGGGACGGACGTGTGGATCCACAAGAACCGGTGCGTGACCAGTCGCGCTAATATCCATCGTAGTCGTATATACTGACTTTATTGGGTAAAGGATGAGCGGAATATGGGGCCCGCAGACCGCGCTGGATCTCTATCTGCAAGAAAACGGCATCACGTCGCTGCTCTTCGCCGGCGTGAACGCGGACCAGTGCGTATTAGGCACGATCGTGGACGCGTACTACAGAGGTTACGACGTGATCGTGCTCAAGGACTGCACCGCGACGACCTCGCCCGTCGGCGGCCTCGAGAACGTCCTCTACAACTCCGCGAACGTGCGTCTCTTCATCTCTCCAACCTTCGCGTCCGCATCGATACTGATTTTTGCGTTTATGCAGAGCTACGGCTTCGTCACGGACAGCGTGAAAGTCAAGGAGGCGGCGCACGAGCACGCGGGGCACCACGCGCCCATGATCACCGTGCAGTACAGTCAGTAGAAATGCAATAACTTGAAGCAAGTGCTTGATATTACAAATGATACCCCGTCGCGTTCGTCCTTTTTTGTTGATCGATAATGTCGCTGATCGTTTAACGTTTATATCATGTATTGTTCGTCGTTTGATAACATGCTATGATACATGTTTGTACTGATACAGTGCACGCAGTAGAGCTCGCCATCTTGCGTCGGGAAGACCTTCCGTCTAGAAACTTCATGACCTTGGTCCACTGCAAGTTTTTATTTCAATTCATGACTATTTAATGGTCATGCTTACCAGGTGTCTGTCCGTCGCGACGTGACGACGAGTGGCAATGGCCCATCAAGAGAGGGTCAATATGGCCACTTGTCCCAAAGGGCTGTGACTGGCCGGTAAACAAAGGTGGCCACACGACAGAAGATATATAAACTCATACAACAAACGGCAGACTCACATTAACATAGCCTTCCAACTCGACAGAATACAATCAATACATCCCTCTAACGATGGCACATACCACAGTCATCCCTCCAACGATGGCACACACCACACCATACACACCCAATGCAGGTCTCTTGTGCGTTTCTTTCTCCCGGAGCTAGGGTAGAGCTGATAGACCTTGTTCTCTCCCCTCCACAGTATAAACCTGGACAAGCAACAATTTTTCGTAACACGCCTACAGCCAAACACCTCTGAGATGGAGCGGGACTGTAACGTCCTGTGGGATCTACTCGCGGTGCCTTTCGAGCCTCCGCGGTTGTTTGATGAGAAGCATACAGCAGTGAGCGGGAAGCCTGCACCGGCGAGCAAGAAGTTTACACCGACGAACAAGAAGCCTGTCCCCGAACAAGGCCGGGAGCGCGGTATCCACCGCATGCCCCCCCAGATGCTCGACGCCATCTTCCACCAGATCGACAACGCGCAAGACGCGATCTGCCTCAGCCTCACGAGCAAGCTGTTCGCGACCGTAGGCCGGCGGCATGTGTACGCGCTGTTCCGGGAACACTCCGGGCGCTGGGCGGGGGACCGCGTCGCCTTGGTCGACCCGTGCATGCCTCTCACAGACTCGGACGAGGGTGGTACCCTGCATTTTGCGGAGTTGTGGACCGACGCGGAGAAGGCGCGCGTACAGGCGTTCGTGCAGAAGTACGGGAAGCCCGGGCATGCGGTGCAGATGGGCCAGTTCGTGCGGGAGACGTTCGAAGAAATCGAGACGCACGCACGCGCGTTTGTCGACTATATTTTCTGCAACAACCTGCATGGCGAGGACGCGAAGAGGTTCAATAAGTGGGTCGAGTCTGCCCGGGCTCCCCAGGACGCCGACGGATGGGTGTTGTGCAACCACTCAACGGGCGAGGTCGTCCGTCTGGCGACCGAGATCTTGGGCCCCTTGATTGTATGTCAGGGACTGCTCAAACGCTTGCACTGGATATATCCTCGGTTGGCGATTTGGGCGGGGGACCGCGTTGAGTTTACTACAGCGGATAGAATGGTGGAGAGAGAGTGGAAGGATGTCAGTATGGCGATATGTCGCGAGATCATGGGAGCAGCCTGTCCGGAGAAGCGTCTGTACAAGTCGTAGACTGGTAATAATTGGTCCATCTCTTTCGTTCTCCGTGTATTTATACATTCGATTGGCAGGACGTCTATCTGTTGTAGATGCGAACGGTGAAAGAAATAACGCAGGGGCTGCAGGTCTTCCTCTGTATTGTCGAAGGGTCTTTCAATGAACACAGTCCGACTAGTGCCATCCTGGTACATGCTTCATCTGCAAAATACACAAATGATTCTATTGCCTTGTGGTCCACGCAAGCGGCTGGCGGAAAGCGGGCCGCTTGGCGTCTGAGCCAATGGCTGGCAGAAAGCTAACAACATTGGCAGCGACACCAAGAGGGGTCCCTGAATGATGGTTGAATAGAAACGAGCTGTCAGACAGCTGGCCCGCTTGGCTTCTATGACAAGGAGCCACCAGAAAGGCAGACGTGTTGTCAGTGACGCCAATAGAACATCTGAATGCTGGTAGGGATGTAAGGGGACTGGCATAGTATAGTAGCTTTGTGACATGACAGAAGGCCCCGACATATTTCATTCAGAAGAAAATCTCAATATTATTGAACGCTTCTCGGAACGGTATGTACAAGTTTGCGACGACACAAAATTTGATCAAACGCGGTCGGCACCATTTCTCTCGCCCGCGCGAAACATGAACAAACGCGAGCAACACCATTTCTCCGTCCATACGTTCATTGACCTCTTTTACTCTGCGCGCCCTCTTCGACCAAATCCCAACTCCTCATCCGCATTGGCCCCAGCAGCGAAGCACGAGTGAGAGTGAGAGATATGCGAGTGTTGCAAAGGATCACAGTGTGAATAGACAAAGCTGGCAGCCACGAGGGGGTACAATTACTGCAAGGCGGACGTTGTGCTGAGAGGAGGAGAGTCGAGCACCGATGATATGTAATGGGGAAAGCAATGGGTGGGAAGAAGTCTCAAGCGCTCAACGCGTCGGGGCTCCGCTCGCTGCAGTCGTGACGTCACCTGTCGGTGGTCGCGCCCTTCGCCTCGAAAACTCATATAAGACCTCGTCTCTTCGTTTCCTCCCCCTCATCCTTCTTGACCTCCTTCTCCCACATTCCGGCACCACCACTTGATGAGAATTGTTCCTGGCCCCGACAACTTTCAAGTCCCGCTGGAGCGCAATTAGTACGTTCCCGTCTAGTCTTGTGCGCTTTGACGGTTGTCTCCCTTCTCTTGTCATCCACCAACATTAACACAAAGGTGTCACAGAGTCTGTTTCATGTAAGTCCTCATGAATGGTTGAGCTCAACCAGATGGTACCGGTACGCATATATGCTGTTGATGTGCTTCTCACTAAACCAAGAACATATCCATAGAGGGCCCACCGTGGTGCTTGAGATGGTGAGTCCCTTGTATCGTTTGCTCTTAGCGTGTGGATTCACAGCTCACTTATGTTATCCAGTCTCCCGAGCTACGAGAAACGCGCCACAAGACAGCCACCGCCGGCTGTGCATCCAAGTTCTGAAGTCGAGGTAAGATTGATACAGGTATCATCTGTGGATACTATCACGGTTGATGGACACATTTCCCTCGTTTCATTATGTACATACTTGTGCCATAGATATTAGAGAGTTCCAATACATTTTTTGCTGCATCCTTAAGCCGGTGTGGGAATGACAGTGCCATCATACTACTGGTCCTTCGGGTGACTGATGACCATTAGACTCTATTATACACGCTTCCCAGGTCTTGTAAGTGTTACCTGACTTGTATGACATATCACTCTGCTCACTCTTGTATTCGATGCTGATGCCGTGTACGCCCCAGCCAATGCGAAGCCAAGGTGGCGCCAATCACAGGCTAAGCGCAAGCCAAGGCTCGGCATTCTGCTGAGCCCTTAGCATACAGACGGTCCTTAGAAATTTGGATGGTCTGCTGCAAGGAGGTGGAAGGGTTGCACAGTCCGGCGAGTTATTCTATCGACATCTGGTATTTCTATATACATGTAAAACTATAGAAACATATGTTCATTTTGCAGAAGACTTCTCGTCTGAGACTCGGAAAGTTGCACGATATCCACTGACCAACCAGGCGCATCGTGATAATCATCAGAACCTGAGCTACCTGTTGAACGTTGACGGTGCGAGCACAAACGACAACCGCATTGGTAGTGGTCTGCAATATAGTGGCCGCCTGTACAACTTGTACAAGCAAGCGTCTGACTCTCTCGAGTGGCGTGGTCGAAACGCGTCCCTTTATACGCGCTAAACGCGACTGAACCACTATCACTGCCAGTCGGCATCCTGCGCCCGATGAGTCGCTACTAATGCACCCCGGGTAACAAGTATTATATTCTTCTGCCTCTTCGTCTATCATGGTCGAGCCAAGCTTACCAAAGCTGGCGTATCTTGGACCGATTGGCACATACACTCATCAAGTCTGTACTGACTCATGTTGAACTCACGCGAATTGCACACTTACCTTCACACTAGGGAGCATATAACAAGTTTGGTGGAAACGTTGAGTACGTGGAGAGACAGAAGATACGAGGTGTGTGACTTTCTCCTTGACTATCCCCCCGCGAACCATTTCATACTAGATGTCTTCGACACCATATCGCCGGAGGTCCCATTTGGATTAGTGCCTCAAGAGAACTCCATCTTTGGTTCTGTGACAGAGACTTACGATTCTTTACGACTGCCTGAAGTCGGAGAGTCAAAGTTCGTCAGAGGGGAAGTCGTGGTATCCGTTCAGCATTGTTTGCTTGTACGGCACGGCGTGAAAACGGAGGACGTCACAAGAATCCTTAGCCATGAGCAAGTATGTAATGCGCACTTCCGCGTTTCTGATGCTATGCAATTATTGATAGCGGCTAGAATAGGCTCTTGGTCAATGCGCACGTTACATCTCGGAGCACTTCCCCAATGCAGCTCTTCAGAAGATGGCGTCGACGGCGGCAGCCGCACAAGCCCTTCTGGACGATGACTCCGAACACGCTCGTAGTGCTGCGATTTGCTCGCCAATGTGTGCCGTCGTTTTCGATGGGCTAGACATCGTACAAGAGGGAGTACAGGATACGAATAGTGCGTTTCGTCTAGTCTCATTTGGAAGTCACATGGAAGTCACATTGACCGTACGTCTTGGGCTTAGCCAATTGCACTCGCTTCTACGTCCTTGCCAATGGGCTCGACATGCAGCTACCATTCCTACCGGCACCTTCTCAGCTCCGACGCGCACTAGTGCGAGTCGGACTCGCCGCACCTGAGGAGCCCGAATCACCCATACCCGAAGCGCCTCCCCCTCCTGCGCCACCCGCACTGTCACATAACCGTCCATTACATCTAGTGATGAGTACGCTCTTGACGGCATTTGGTGTACCGGTCACACGAATAGACCGCCGGCCTTCACTGAATCATGTTCCTTTTGAGGATGTTTATTTTGTCGAATTGGAGGAGCTGGGAGCCGGTTCTGATGGGGAAGTCAGCGAGCACGAGAGTTCCGCGTGGTTAAAGCGAGTTCAATTGGGAATAGACCGGGTGAGAACACTAGGTGCTGAAGCTACGCTTATAGGCGTATGGTAGAGTTCAGCTCAGATGTAGATAGGCGATAACTTTATCGAAAGCGAAGAGCGAAGATAAGTTACATGGTCTACGTAGGGTCAGACGTCAGTATGAATCGTTGCAAGGTGAGCCAGCTCTCGTGAATGTCGTGTTGAAAGATGGAATGGGCATGAGCCCGCCGAATATCGTAGACGTTCGGAAAGGTAGTGGCTTTCTAATTCTGATCGTCTCCTAGCTGCATCACAAGAGAGTCAGCTCCGTCAAACCGGGGTACAAAGGAACATTGGAAAGGTTTAGGCCGGCTGCGGGACGTCAAATGAGTAGGCGCACTCTACTAAAGACTCGGATGGGCATCGCGTACCTGAGGAAAGATGACGTGAACTCCGTGTCGGGCTCAAGCACTTGCCCCTGATCGTTGCGAACTTTAGTGACGTTGAACGCCGCAAGAACGGTAGCGACTGTGAACCACACGGTCTCCACAGCTAGCCAGCGCCCAGGACAAACCCTGTACGTAAAAGCATCAGCAACCACCACGACGAAAGGCGATTGGGTCAGGAAGCTGACCGTCGTCCGAACCCGAATGCGGCTAAGGGAAGCTCGTTTATTCCAAGTGCCTCATTCCGTTTAGTATCTGCAAACCTGTCGGGGTTAAACTTCAAGGGTTCTGGATACATTGACTCCTCGTGTAAGACAGCCCTGTATAGATGACAATGAGGCTGCAGGGGATCATGAATCGATATTCTGGCTTACCAGACGTTTGGCAGTATCGTCGTACCCTTAGGAATATGATATCCCAGATACTCATCATCCTCAGTGACCGTCCTTCCTAACCCGAGAGGAGTGACTGATATGACCCATCGCGGTTCAGACTACGGTCATAATGTAAGGATGAAAGCCGCATACCTGGATTCCATCGAAGGCATTCCCAAACAATGCATTCTACGTACGGAAGATCGTTTCTATCCCCAAATGTGGGTAGCCTCCCACGGCCGACGACGCGGTCGATCTCCGCTTGTGCTTTAGCTTGCACCTCTGGGTGTACTGTGACAGCCAAGAAGAAAGACAGTATAGCTGAGACGGTCTGTTATGATCATGTCAGTTGATTCACCATCCTGCTTGTGTTACTCACTGTGTCCGCTCCGGCTGCAATTGTATAATATTAACATGGGATCACTCGACACAGGACGGTGTACTTACCAGCGAAAGTAATTGCGGCGACGTCCTTAATCAGTTCTTCTGCTTGAGCGTCATGGCCGGTAAGCGAGAGCTGCTCCAATGCAGTTGTGGTGAAACAGGAGACGGCAGTGCCCGCAGCCTGTATTGCGCGAGTCAGGATAATGCCTGCAATTGAACCGTGAAACAGCCTACCATCTGTTGCTTGACCATTTCAAACGGCATATTCAACATGGCTCGACTAGCTTGCTTCCACTCCTGAGCCTGCTTCTTGAATTTGACTCCCGGTATCCATGACGGAACGTGTTTCACTGGATGGAATGCATGGGTCAGCATTTCTGAGCGAAGGCCGGAAACGAACTCACAGCAATCGATGTAGTCTACTAGATATGTGCCGAAAATCCCAGCTTTTGCGAGACCGGATAGTGCCATATCTGCAATTGTGACGTAGATGTCTCCTTCAGGTGCTATACGATGGCCATAAGACAACATTGTCGCAATGGCGGCTGACGATCTACGGCAAAAAATAAAATGGTGGTAAACATCATGCAATATTACCATCGAAATACACTACAACCTTCTCACATGGTGGAACAGCTTGGTAGGGTCTTCCACCAAGTTGCGAAGCAGAATATGAATCTCTTGAGTAATGACAGGATGGACCGCCGGGGTGTTATTCGAATGAAAATGCTGATGAAAGAGTGCGCGGTGCTGCTTCCACTTATTACCATATGGCATCGAAGAGAACAGCCAGTCGAAGCCCATGCTAGTATGATATATGATATGAGTGATTTTACTGTGCAGAATATACAAAGCCTCACAGTTCGGTCACCATCGGCCTGTTTGGCCTTGATGAGTAGATCGCGCTTCGCTTCTCGAACAAATCATTGATAGCTTGTGCAGAATTCAAGACGATAATCGGGTTCCCGAAGACATGAACGTAGAAGATGTCGCCTAAAGAATGGATATTGGTACTCGTAGCTCTGATATAGAAGAACAATTTCCATTTCGCACCATAAATACGTCTCCACTTCGCGTAGGTCAGCCATTGATATGACTTTGGCAAGTCGTTGTTACCGAACCATGACGTCTTGGGACCGGGAGGAAGTCTCGTATTCCGCCTGAGACGGTGGTAGAATCTTGTGAACAGGGCCACACCGATAGCAATGACCACAAGAGAGACCTTGAACATCACAGGAACGTCCAGAGACAGCAGCATAGTGATAGCAGCAGCTCGTGCTGGGAAGAGGGGTTCAAGGGGATATTACGGGAGAAGACCCGGAAGAGGATATACCTTGGGATGGGAAACATATTGACGTGAATCGGGCACGCGGGGACTAGGGGAGGCCCAGGCGGAGAAAGAATATTACGCGTGGTGAGAAAGATTGTATGTGTGGGAGAAGAGGGCCTCTGCGACCCTGACATGGATCAGAGCAGATATTCTAACCATCCGAACATCAAGGTTCTTACTTGCCTTTCATGGTGAGCCCGGAAGTTGCCAGTGGCCACCGTGCCGATCATTTGTATCCCGCGTGAAGTTTCTTAATACAACATTGTCACCAGGGCCCGGGTATCTTCATGTTCTTCGACCTGGAGAAGGAGGGCAGGGGGGCCACTCAGTACATCGGCTGCTAGCGAGACTTGGACCAACTCTGTGGATCGTCCTAAGAGGCCACGGTGCTGTATTGCCAAGTCCTTTCTGTAAGCTCCTGCTCTGAAGACGCCGCTGATACTCAGTAGAATAAGGCACCTTGTAGTCTGAAACGAACATCGTCGAGAACAATGCCGGTGCTCACATGTGCTGCCGCGTGTGGGGTCTCCGCAGGTGGTGATAGTGTGAATATACATTCTCGGTGAAAACTGGACTTAATGGGTGGCTATGCAAAGAAGCACACCGGCCAGCAACCCCCTGAACTACCGGCGGGAAAAGAACGCCATGCGTACAGTTTAAACTCTGCAGCCACTATCACTCTCGTCGACAGCGGTCATTAAGAGAACGGATTTTGTAGGAGCTGACAGCTGGTTGCAGTTGAGATCAGGGCGTCTAATGATCTCTCCTTTCACCGTCACTCATCTCCGCTATTAGAGAAGCGGCCACTCGTGATAACACCCTCACGTTTCTAGGCGAAGCACATTGAAGACATGGGCTGGCAAAAGACTTTTACACTCTCAAGGCATGCTAAAGGATGCCATCTCGTCACGGAGGAGGTGGTAGATCAAATCAGACCTGGATTGGAGGGCGTACAAGTCGGTTGGCTCTAATGCGGGGGCATGTCGTTCGGCAAGGCTGACAAGCGATCTCAGGTCGGAATGTTATTTCTCTTCATGTATGTATTCCGTGACCTGGTTCAATTTCCTCCAAAACTGGTTGATTCTCTAGACAGCATACTTCCGCTGCATTGACTCTCAATGAGAACTATGATTCAGGTGAGCACTTTGAAGGTCCCTCTACATGCAGCTCAGTGTGGTGGAATCTTATTGCCGACCCCTCGATGCATGTATACTATTAGATGTCCGAAAAGGTACGCAGAACAGAACTTAAAGCAAGCGTCTTTGAGGCATACACTTTCAGATATGGACATGGCGCTGGACCACATGGTTCCGGAGAGCTTGAACTGGCTGCATACGGACGAGGGACAAGAGTGTGTAACCTATCTCCCGTCACAATGTGTGATATACTGACCATCGTATAGCGATTCGTAAGAATTTCTGCACTTAATGGTCTATCGCACGGCTGACCGACCTTGCGGCCCTCACCACATGCGCTCATCGGATTTGTTGCTCCTCCGAAGTGTTTCGCACACCAAGACGTCCCTTGTCGGCACCTCCATCTCGATCCCCATTACGAACGGTCGTTTGAACCTTGGAACATGGCAAGGTAAATCGCATCCTCAGGCCGTGTGACGTTAATTTCACACCTCGCACAGGTATATACCTGGCAGAATTTCGACACGCCGCCCATTCGAGGAGAGTCGTGGCTACCATATTGTGAGTAGTCTTGCACAAACTTTGCAGTATCATCTAAAATAGCGCATCAGATCTTGAGAACGACACATAGCACAGGGGTCCTTACATCTTGCTGTTATAGGCGTCTCATGGTTGCACGTATTTGCTACTCCCGGGCGCCGGTGGGACATCTGCAGCATGAAGCCTGTTCCCCAAAGTTTATGGCCATACAAGCGTGCCAGTTGAATGTCATTGTTTTAATTTATCTTAGAAAGCTTAACGGAAATGGGGCTCCTTCGCAGACGTAAGACCGTTGCTCCTCTTACAGTTGTGAGTCATGTCTACCTGGGCTTTCTTCGCAACTTATTTGACACGAGGCCTCTCTGCCAACTGGGCAGGTGATAGAACAAATGGGACTATTCGGTCATCGGGCTTTGGGTTACTCGTAAGTCGAAGAGCGGGCCCGTTTGTCGGATGCCTAGAATCGCCGCGCACACATTTTCTGCTCTCTGATCAGAGGAAGATGGCGATTTTGACGAGGGTCGGCGTTCGCTCATTTCCTTCTGACGATGAGAATTCCCTGACCATTCCGCCGAAGGAGTGTCCTCGTCGACGAGCGTGGTAACTCAGGGTAACTCAAGCTTGCCTCCCGTGACGAAGTGATCGAGTGTGAAACAGGCAGGCTAACCCAATTCGATCGCCTGTAGCATGTAGTAAACCTTCCGGGATGCGCCCGATGACACGACCGATCGATATGTTTTGAGTATCCAATAGTCTCCAATAATCCTTCGAGCTGTGTGGCTGCATAGCATGTCGTCTTCAAGACCGCCACAAAGGTTGCTATCGAGTTTGGATGATCTGGCTGCGATCTGCCAGTGAGCTGCAGATAGATAATGGCCAATGAGATCGCAGCAACATCTCCAGACATCTCCATAGTACGTGGGGTAAGCCTCGAGGCTTAAGCGAGGCTGTTAGCGGTTAACAAGGAGATATGTTCGAGCCTGTTCAAGATAGCGCGTCTAGATAAAACATACCGTGCGTCCAAGGGAAGTGCATGCTCAATTGCAATGCATCATCTGGTATAATTATGGGGAAGATCAAAACTTCGTGGTACTGTTGCGGTTTCTGCTACCGCCCCGGACGGAACGAAAAGAAGGGGGGTTGTGCACTTGTCTGGTAAGACCCGGTACAAGTTTGCAATCGAGGGCAGTGCATGCTGGGGACCCTGGAGGACTTATCACAACAGGGACGGGCGGTGTCGGATGCTCTGGACATTATTGTGCGCAAACGCGAGATGAGTATAGATCAGGTTTGGTTGATTACATGTGAGAAACCACCGATATAATAACGCCGCGGGCCTTGCTTCTACGGCAACTGTCAGCGCTCGTTCTCAAGTTTCGTTCCTTTTCAGCGCGCTCGTCTTGCTCTCCTTGACCATATCCTCACATCACCCTCCCATCTAAGCGAGGTCTCATACACTCTACTCAGCTGCGACCTCTGGCGAGATCCCCTGCGGGAGAAACCCCCGCACTGACCGACATGCCCAAAGCCTCTACAAGCGCGGGCCGTTCTGCTCTTCGCAGGAACCAGGTACGAATACCGCGTATAACGAGAGGCCCAACCTGACCTTCGCACTCCTTCATAGGCCTGTCTATCGTGTAGGAAGCGGAAACTTGTATGTAGAACACGCTGCCTCCACACGATCTACGGCGCTCATATCCTTGAGTAGAAATGTGACGCCGCTCGCCCTCACTGCGGAACATGCGTCAAGTAAGTGCCTCTCGTACTCGTCACCTGCAGGGGCCCTCACACTGCGTATCCAGACAGTGGCAAGCCTTGATCAGCGTCCCCCCTCCAGTTGGTTACGCGTGAGCTTCAATCACTGCACGTTTCTAACCTGCCCGCTCACAACGGTAACCAGACATCCGAGCGAACCACAGTGCTCATATGACCCCGTGGAAGGTCTTCCAATAGCCCCTGATGTCGACCCTACAGAACGGATACGCATGCTGGAGGACCAGCTATGTAAGTCGGTATACGAAGTCGGCTAATGACAATGACGATCCTCACAATTTATTGGCAGCCCAATTACGGAGCCAATTGAACGAAGCTAGGCATTATGACTCACGCTCTGCATCTCCGTCTCAGCATTTCATACCCGCTCACCAACGCTTTGGATCTGGCGTGTCTGTCTCATCTCCATCTTCAAACCTCTCACCTCCAGATGGTTCAAGCCCCAATGGCAACGGCATAACTATTCCCCACGTCTCTATGGACATGAATGGTAGCGTGTCTGTGGATAGTCCTGATTCTCAGTTACGAGGATCCACAAACAGCCCAGAGATCTTGCATTCGGCTGGTCACCGCGCTGGCAGCGATCCCCTTATGGACATGCTGCTATCTGGCTGGGATCCTGATCTGCCAGACCGCGAAACCCTCAACCATTAGTTCGTCATTTGATTTGACTCTGAAATATTCCCGATGCTGATTTTCTGCACGGTTCAGCATCGACGTGTTCTTTAGGTGTGATCCTTGTGGCTCCCGGGTATTGCATCGGCCTTCGTTCCTCGCTTCTATGCATCTACATCCGAAGGATCCCAACTTTCCGCATTCCGCCGTGCTGCACTCTATTGTAAGCCATCGCTACTTTCATATTCAACAATTTTTGACCAGCGTCGAAGTGTGCTTCGGCATCACGATGGGCTTCTAACGATATAATCACGTTGCCCGACGGCACAAGGCGAGACAAGTTCGCAGAATTCCATGTAAGCAAAACGCGTGCGTATATCGACAAGACCATGGCCACAGGACAAGACATATTTCCTGTCATGCAGGCTTGTATCATCCTTTCATGGTACTTCTATCAAGAAGGTCGATGGGTGGAAGTATGGATATTCGCGGGATTCCAGACGCGTGTAGCGGTGCCTCTTCGACTCAACTACCCAGGGACCTTCTCATCACAAGGAGGTGCCACACCCGGGGCATATCTAGAACCTCCGCGCGACTTCAAAGACCTTGAATCTCGGCGACGGACGTGGTGGATGACCATCATGTTTGATCGTATAGTTTCGGTCGGAGGATGGCTGCACGGCGTGGACGAAAGAGACGTCGGAACCGAATTCCCGTTACGCAGCGTGGACTTCGAACAAGACGTACGTACAGTATTCCCCTTTGCCCGGCTGTTATATTCAAATCAAATCAGTCACAAATAGCGGGTAATCCCCAAGATCTTGCCACCAAGGACGTCTTCATTCGCCACCCACCGGCGTACACGGATTCCTTTCTACTTTTCCTGAAAGCAGTAATGCTTTTCGGCCGCGTTACCGACTACAATACCCGTTCAAATCTTCGAGGCACGCAGCCAAAAACGAACCCTTTCCAATCTCAACCCTTTCAGGAGCTAGACAAGCTTCTCTGTGTCGACTTTCTCGAGAGTTTTCCCGCGCGTTACAAAAATCTAGGCTTCGGAGAAGATGGAAATCTTGACACTGATTTGTACATGGCGCATGTCGTCCCTCATGCGTATGCACATATTTTTGGTATTCTCTGATTTGTCGCTGACTGATTTTTCATCTATTTACAGCGCCGCAATAACACTTCACAATCCGTATCTGAATTTTAATGACTCACAAAGCTTATCAACATCTCGCTGTGTAAACGCAACGCGCTCCATTCTTGCCGCATATTACACACTCTCCGAAACCTCCCTGGATATCACCCGTCTACATCCATTTGTTACGGTACGTTCACCGCTGATCTTTAGATGCCCGGAGTGTTGACCGCAGTTTGGTGCAGATATGTTGGTATCTAGCCGCTGTTGTGCAGATACAGCTGTGCAAATACTTCATTGAGATCAATGATGCAGCGAGAGAGTCGACCGTATGGGGTGAGATAAATGTTCTTCGGTAAGTTATCATCGAAACACTTTGTCTATCAGCGCTCCTGACGGCGTCCGCGCTGTAGATTTGCTATGCTCACCTACGGCAACCGTTCCCCAATCGGAAGTAAGTCATTTATCATCTTCGCGCTCGACATAGGGGACTGAGCCCTCTTGTTCATAGCCCGGCAAGAGAAGCTGTTGCAAGGAATTATGACAGAGATTGTCCGCATGACATCGCAGATGCGTCCTCTGGAGATGGGTGTACCGCTCTACCCCTTCTCACATTCAGGCGTCTTCCCCATCCCCAAGGATGGCAGCGCAAGAGAAAGCGCAGGCGCTCCCTTGCCTGATAGTTCATCTTACGACGACCAGTCATCGTCCTCACCTTCATCCATCCGTGGCATAGGCAATACCCCTCCGATATCTGCCATGTCCGTCCCAATGCCCCCACCTCCGCCTCCGCAGTTGGTGGACGTAATGGGCTGGCACTCACGGGCCTCGCACTCTCCGGCTGGCCGGACAGTAATAGGCGGGATGCATCCCTCGCTTTCATCATCATACCCGCAGTGATTTTCAGGTCTGTATCGCTAGCAATAACACCAATCTGGGACGCTCTTCATTGTCTTCTTTTAGCCACCGCAGGTTCTTCTTTGGATGTATATGATAGGCTGTCGTGCTTTCGTAGTTTTCACACCTTATTGACTGCTTCTACGTCCCGTGTCGTTCTTTGTAACAAGTAGATGTTTGCTCTCATTCGGGATCTCCATTTCTTTGGTAGGATTCAACTACCATCATGCATATTAGATTACAAGAGCATCAGCCGCTTCCTACGTGCGACCCGCCGCCCTGCGCTCTGCCTCCAGCATAGCATCGAATTGAGCTTGTTCTTGGGCGCGATCAGCGTCCGTTTCGTGAGAAGACATGGGCTGCCTGTCGCCCGACCCTGCTGCTGCTGCGGTAGTGGCAGCACGCTCGTGACTTTGGCGAAGGACGTCCCAACTTGATTGTTTCGCGCCTGCAGCATTCGCCCCTCGGATTGCTTCCCAGACACTGCGAGGCCTTGAGTTATTGGCTGACGACTGGGTGGCTTTAAATTTATGTTCCGTTTAGTACGTGGAGTTGCGCGGCCGATGTGTACTGTATTTACCTCGAGGACTGACGTCAGGCGTCGCAGGAGGGGAAGGTACGGGAGTATCGGGTGCCCACGGCGAGTCGTTGTTATCCACTCCTACCGTGTCTCCATGGATATCCACGGCGGGTCTTGGAACACCCTTCACTGAGCCCTCTTCCCCTCTGCTACGGTTATAAGCATTCTGAAGAGCTTGTGAGAGTGCACGTGGGTTATCGAGATTCTTGGTGAAATTAGAGCGGCTGAGAGAAAGATGGGCCACCCCAAGTGCGAAGCCCCCGAATGTACATGAAAGACCAAGCAGGACGGCGCGCGTTATATTTGTAGGACTCGGCCTTGGTCTCCGTAGCCTCCGTGCCCTTAGAATTGCGTAGACAACTATTCCAGCCTGCGCGTATATGGACTAAGCATGCTGATGAGAAACTGCTACTCGCGTACCCAAAGAAAAAGGCACATACTGGATAGAAACGCTGATAGCCTGGGAGATAGGTGGTTGCGAGATTGAAGTCATGTTGCGTAATAAGACCTGACTCGAGGTCAGGACGAAGGAGAGTTTCTGCGTAGGAGCGTGAATTGAAGCGTGAATTGAAGGTCCTGTCAACCCAGTACCATGTCAATGGCGATGTAGAGTTGGACATGTGAGGATGGCGGTAGTGCTCGAATAGCCAGCACGAGGACTTGAGGAGATGGTGGAAGGCAGATGCAGGCACGAGCTCGGAGGACGCGACGGAAGCAGGCCAAGCGCTTACGAGATTCTCGGTAGATTCTGGTAGATTTTAATCGTGAAACAAACGGAGAATAATGCAATAATATATCTGCGTAGTACCAGAAATATATTAGAACATACGCAAGTTAGACCGAGGGCAGCGCAGGAGGTAGAAGAAGAGAAAGAGGCCTTTGACTTTGCCAAGACTCGTGAATGGGCGTCTATACGTAAGCCAATGGATGAAACCCGGCTCGTTGTTCACGTTCGCTACTGACTTTCAAGTTTGGTCGCTCGTTCTTCAAGTTGACGCAGTCCCTCGCCTTCCCACTCTCTTGCTTTCCTTTGCACACGTTCTTTAACGCTTCTTGCTCGGTCTTTACTCACTCATGAACGGATATGCTTCAGTAGGCTCTTACGACAACAAGCCTCTTCCTACACCGGGCGCCGACGGTAAGCTACCCCCATCGATTCCTGGTGACAGCACTTCACAAGAGTATCCAGCTCCTCCTCCCCCGCCAAAATCAGACCACGAACAACGCACCGGGATGGCCCACGACGGACGTCACCATCTCGAACCCATTAACACGTCGACGCTCGGTGCTGGCGATGGTATGTCCTTTGCAGTCGCTACGAGATCAATCGCATAACTCTCTCACAGGCCCTCGAAGTGGTGCCCTGACGCCTGTTAGCCCAGCGGTCTTTGACCCTTCCTCGCCGTCTGCCTCAGCGGACCGCAAAGGTCAGAAGAAGCCCAATCCGCTGACCGACCTCATCGAGACCGAGAAGGTCTACGTCGACCTTCTCACCGGCATAATTCGAGTGCGCTTGTGCTTTGTCCTCTTTGCCTTTCGCCTCCAAATAATCACTCCCATTGATAGAAAGTAGCTGCTGCATGGTCTCGCTCAAATCTACCTCCTCCTGAGCTCGACTCTATGTTCAGAAGCGTTGAGACCGTGTACAAGGCCAATCGATCTCTACTGGCGGTAAGCCAGATTTCTGAAGGCGAGGATATGCTCTCACAATAGTATTAGAAACTCAAGGAGATAGGCGCGAATCCTTCCTCGCCCAAAGCCCTCGGAGATCTTTTGATGCGATGGGTGAGAGCTAGACCCAAGGGTGTAGAAGAATGCTCCGCTGACAGTCATGCAGATAGACGACCTGGAGCCCCCGTACACGAAATATTGTACAAATTACTCAGCCGGATTCGACGACTGGGATCCTGTGCAATCGAACCCACGCCTTCGCACAACGTTAGCCATGTTCTCCGCTACTAATCCTCCTCCTCTACCACCGGCTTCTCCTGAACACCCTGCCGAGCCTCCGTTGTGGACATTGGATGATCTCTTCCTCCTCCCAAAGGAACGTCTCCGGTATTATCGCAAACTATATAGCCGCCTCTTGAAGAGTACCACTCCTGGGCGGAGCGATCACCGTTTGTTAACTGGAGCACTGGAGAAGCTAGATGGTCTAATGGCCACTTTGGATGAAAGAGCTCACAACAGGGTAGGGTCCGTTGCCCAGGGCCCTCAGGATGCCGAGGATGAAGTGGTTATCGACCTACGCACGAGGGATAGTACTATGCCCCTTGCCCCTCCTTCGCATAGGGGAAGCGATTCCACTCACGCTAGCAGCAATATGTCAAGCAAGTAAGTACAGGCGGGAGTGTAAGCTTACGCAAGCCTGATAAATTGTAGTAGCGCTTTTTCGCAGGATACGAGTGCCACCTCAATTGAACGCAGTAATTCAACTTCAACGTTATCTATGCCTATCACCGATCTAGAACGGCGATTATCAACTGAACGTACTTTAGACATCTTCACTATGCAACCGAAGGTCACTCTACCTCGTCTATCATTAAGCTTGTACTCATGGTTTTTATTCAACTCAACAGCAAGTACGCCTTCAGATTGCTCCGCCCACTCTCCATTACGCCCGTGAACTACGTATATCTGCAGATGTCACCATCCAAGTTGTCCCTCGTGCGACTGGAGTAGAGGCTAGGCAAGAAAGAGGCCATATATACATACTGACTGATTTATTATTGATGTGCGAGAGAATGGCCCCACAAGATGCAGCTCGATATGGGTCAGATGGACCCGACATGTGGCTGTTATATCCTCCATTGGCAGGAAAACATCTGCGTGTTGCTCCCCTCGAGGGTTCAGGTCTGTCCAAATTGTAGCTACTCAAGAAGCAGAGGCTGATTGTG
The DNA here is from genome assembly GCA_011032875.1 of Phlebia tremellosa. NCBI lineage: Eukaryota > Fungi > Basidiomycota > Agaricomycetes > Polyporales > Meruliaceae > Phlebia > Phlebia tremellosa. The sequence goes on along the minus strand of JAAIFI010000001.1, from coordinate 192,396 downwards.
TTTACATGACAGACACTGCTCTGACTGTGACGATCCTTAGAAAGGAAATTGTTACCATGACTGCTAGCTCTCGACACATGCGGGACAAAATCATCGCTGAATTCGAGGAATGCATTGATTCCGCCGCTTTGCGTAAGTTGAAGTTTGGCTATGGCCAAGCTACAAATGCTGATATCGATTTCTTTGAAGTGATGACGGGAAAAAACCAGCAACCACCACCGCCCGTACCTAAATTGCCTTCTAATGACGGAGTGTCGCCGACATCGCCCACCGGGTACCGTGGCCCAGATAGTAATTATAATCCATCTAATCCCTCTAATCGCGCCGCGTCACCAAGCGCATCTGGGCAGCCTTACCAATCTTTGAACGAAAGTATGGCAAACATGGGCATGTCTGACCCGCGGCAGGGCCCACCACAAAACATGGCTCCTCATGGAATGCCACCCAATGGGAATCCTGGGTCCATGTATCCACCACCACGCTCTACGTCTGCAGCTCCCCAGGGACAGTCCTTCAATCCTGGACAGATTATGCCTAATGGCCCACCGGGCGACGGTCGAGTAATGTCTCCCACGTCTTATGGTCCTGGGCCTGGTCAAGGGATGTCTGGTCCTGGTGGTTACAATCGTGGTCCGATGGGTGGTCCCCAACACCTGAACCTTCAGCCTCAGCAATACGGTCCTGGTCAGGGTTTCCCACCGCGCGGTGCGAGTATGAACTCGCCCATCACGCCCATCTCTCCCAACCCCCCGATGCGCAGTTCCTCGTATTCTGACGGGCCCTCTCCGCCGCCCCAGGGCCAAGGGAACATGGGACGCATGGCGTCGCCGTACCCGCCGTCGCGCCCACCGTCAGATGGGTCGGGCGGTCCGGGGCTACGCAAGTCGACCTCGTCGCGCTCACTCGCGTCGCAGTACGACCAGCGGTCGAACGGACCGCTCCCTCCGATGCCCGCATATCCCGACGGGCTCGCGCCGCCCTCACGGCCGTTCCTGCCGCGGACGGATTCGTCGAGTTCGTTGTCAAGCCTACCGAGCAGTTTGTACGCGCCGCAGGCGAAGCCGTTGCTGCCGTCTGCCCAGATCAGTTTACGGTCGATGTCGTCCGCACCGTCGTTCGTCGACCCCAGTCCGCCGTCGTCGCCTGTACAGGAGACGCCAAAGCCGACGGGCCCGACGACGACAGCGGTGACGGCGCAGATGAAATGCAAGGTGTTCTTGCAGGAGCAGCACGCCAAGTGGAAGAGTCTTGGGAGTGCGAAGCTGAAGCTGTACCACGAGAGCCCGACGAACGTGAAGCAGCTCGTCGTGGAGGCGGACAACAACAAGAAGACCATGCTCATTTCGACCATTGTCCTCGAGGACGGCGTCGAGCGCGTCGGCAAGACGGGCGTTGCGATCGAGCTCTCGGATAAGGGCCAGCGGACGGGTATCGTGTACATGATCCAGTTGCGCGACGAGAAGTCGGCTGGAGGCCTGTACGAAGCGCTTCTAGCGGGCTCGGACAGGGCGGACGCCGGCCGATAGAGAGATAGAGAAAAGGAAGAGAGCGCGCCCTCCATACACACGACTCAAAGCATGTTTTGTTTCTTTTCTTTCCTCATGCTCATGGACTCTGGGGTGTAGATACGAGGACAATAGCAGTAGCATAATATTCTCATGATATCCACACCATATTCATCTACCTAGCCACTCCACATACAGTACCTGTCCACGATATATCATATGCAGTGTTTCATGACCTCTATTCTCTATTGCTGCTCTGCGCGATCGCTCACGGCGGACCAAGCGAGTTCGGCGCCGAGAGAGATGTGGTCGCTGCCGCACACACCTCTCTGGGGGAGCCCGGTAGAGAAGTGCTCCGCTGAGTGCGGTTTAGCGAGCGCGATGACGGAGACGGGGGCCGAAGGGGTATCGAGGACGAAAATATAATCTGTAAGCGTAATAACGGTGAGAAACAACCGGTCAGGCACAGTTCGGTGGGATAGTTTACCTAAGACTGTCTTCCAATACTGCTCCCCCGGCAACTTAGTCAGTATGCAAGTCAACGAGACACAAAGGAGAACGCGCACGACTTACATGTGTGTAACTTGTCCAAATCGGCTCGTGCGCGCCGTGTCGCCCCTCTGGCACGGGCTCTCTGCTGCCAAAAGTTAGCTCCTGTAGGGTCGAGTCGCGGAGACCGCGGTCGTACGCGCTGAGCGGCGGCCGCACACGTGCGAACAGCGCGCCGAGCTCCGCATCGTCGAGCAGCCCGTCTTCCGGGCGTGCGGCGCGGGCGTTCGTGATGGGCTTTACCGTGCCGCCCCCGCCCTCCTCGTCCTCCCCCTCAGCCTCCTGCGCGAGCGTTGTGGGTGTGGTGAGCGCGATGGAGGGGTCGCGCGAGACGTGTATGACGCGTGAAGCTGCGAGCGCGGTGTAGTGTGCGGGGGTCAGGGCGTCGCCAGTCAGAAGCGCGTAGGCGGCGTCGTTGGGCTGGAAGTTGAAGTCTAGATATAGATGATATTGTTAACAAAGCAGTAGTGGGTGAGCAGAGACTCTTTGACGTACCGCCTGCGACGATGCACGGCCAGTCCGGGTGCCCGATCTCCGTGCGGAAAGCGTCTACCTCGCGAAACAGGATTCCCACTTGTCGTGCTCGCTCGTACGTGTAGCTGGAATGGACGGGCATGATGGACATGAGCTCACAGCCCACTAGACACGGGAAAAGTATAGATAGCAGCTCACCTAGGATGCCAAAACAGATGCGTCGTAGCAACGACGACACCCCCGTTCCCGTCCACGCGCCGCAGCGCGACGACGTTCGCGATGTTCTTCGTCACCCGCGTGTTGCCCACCCGCCGTCTGTCGGAGCTCGTGCTTGCATCGGCGTTGGCGTCTGCGCTGGTATCGACGTCTGCTCTCCCATCCGAATTCGCACAAGCGCTGGCTCTGGCACCGACGCACTCGTCATCATACACGACCTTCTGCTCGCCGGCGAGCGCGAACGCGCTGGTACGGAATGCGATGAGGCAACCGTGATTTTTGCGCGGGCCCGCCGCGTAGACGTGTGCGTACCCCGCCGCGGCAAGCACAGGGAGGAGTTTCTCTGTGCGGTCGACTTCCTGATGTCGATGTATGTGTTAATACGTGATATGATTTTGAATAAGGAAAAGGCACAGACTTGGAGACAGCAGATGTCGGCGTCCATGGTGAGGATCTCGCGGTAGAGCATGTGTTCACGCTGTGCGGCCTTGAGACAATCGCTCGTTGGGAACAGCTCACGGCCTGCACCAGTGTCAGTCAGGTTGTGCGAAGTATAAATTAGGTGCAAAGCGACTCACGGACGAGGCATTGCGCGAGCAACTGAGCGAAAATGGTATGAATAACCAATTATTTTTGGTTCATTAATGTGAAATCCGAAAGACTAACGGACGTTCCAGCTCATGACCCTGATCGTCTCCCTCCGCGCGTCTGCCTCCACGCTCTCCTCGTGCACCTTCACCCATTCGCGCGGGAGGATCGCACCGCGGGGATCGTGCAGTAACGCCGCATTCGCACTGGACTTAGAGTTCGACGCCTCAAGTTGTTGAGCAGCGAGTTGCCTTTTGAGCCTGCGCTGCTCGGCAAGGGCGAGCTGCTCAGGCGTGGGTTTGTACGCCTTCGACATGGTCCGCGCAGCTCTGGTGCTGTAGCCGTAGCCGAACTTTACGTCAAACGTGCGTGCACTTGAACAGCTGCGAAGTCGAAGGAGACCCAGGGCGAGGTGAAGGCGTGGAATGATTATGATAATCTTGAATTCAACAGTCTGCGATAGGAATGCTGGGTGTGAGATGTTGGACAGTAGCGGATGGGTAGCCTGATAGCCTGAGACGACCGAGTTCGCGAATCAAAGTTTGCAGACGGCCTTTGACGCGATAGGCAGGCGTTGTGATTATGTCAGCGCAGTATTAAATGACTATGGGCGCCTCAGACCGCCGATCCTCAACCTCGACCCGCAACCTCCATCTCTTTCCCTCTCTCCCTCGCTCTCGACGGCTCACTCGCGCGTCCGTTGCTCTCTGTTGTAGTGGTCTCTCACAACTAGGGTTCTTATCTTGGTCTCTCACGTTCTTCGTGTTCCAATCTTCTACGACAGGTACTCTACTACCATCATGGCCTCAACCACCGCCAATGACTTGTCGTCGACTGGTGCGGCCAAAGGGGCATCGCACACGACGAACAAGTGGCCAAAGGGTGGCTACGCCGCAGTTGTGCGAGACCACCCCGCAAAACCGAAGAAGGATCCGTACGGATGGCCGGATGTCGCAGATTTCCCACTTAGCTGGGGCACACCTCGCTATGACATATACGTGAGCCCGTATGAACAGTGGGCGAAGATCAAGGAGGACTACGATAGCTGGGCAGATCGCTACTACAACATTGTTCCCTACTGGGCGCAGGGTGTGCACGACGCGATGCAGGGCAAAGAACCCGGGAAGATGGAGGCGTTCTACGACAAGTATGGGGACGACGGCTGGGAGATCGAGCCGGAGACGCCTGTCGTCGACGAGGATGCGGCTGCGGCTGATCCTGCGAAGCAGTGGGGTACGCAGGAGAACCTCGACGCGTGGCTTGAGCGCGCGGTCGATGGGCAATCCGTACTCAAGAAGACCGACGACGACTGGGTGCGGTGCTACCCTGGGATGCGACCGAAGCAGCACGTGGATCAGGATGGATGGCACCAGGTGGTGTCGAAGAACGCCCAGAGATGGCACCGCGGTCGTCGTCCTGCTGCAACGACCCCCGGTCTTCGGCAAGTTCTCCTCTCGCCGTCTCATGATCTATGCTGTGTGCTCATACACGTCTTATTCCAGCCGTCGCCACAGGAATTAATCCTGTCACATTATGCTGTATCGATAATCTTTGACTGCTGGATGTACTTTGGATGTACTTTGGATATACGTCGTATGTACGTTGAATGTATTGTCGTGTTGTACGTAATATCATTATCGGATGTACTTGTAGACTATCGTGCACATGACGACCCCTTCACAAGGTTATGGTTTATCACAAATGCAGTGTGCCTTGACATCGATCGACTGCGGCGTCCCCCGATTAGGCGCCCTCCACTGCTCCATGGCTGTGTTCGGCTCACATATAATTACCCCCCCACCTTGTCTAGCAACCGCCATCACCGTCGTACCCGCACACTCACTAGCACACTCACTAGCAGCACATAAACATGGCCAGCTACGAGGACGAACTACCAGACGGATGGGTTCGTCAGTATGATACTCGCTCGGAACATCCTTTCTGGGTACGCTTTCCCAATATATCACGATCTAGTCATCTAACGACAATCATATGCAGGTCGATACGAAAGCAAAGCCTCCACGATCCATCTGGGTGCATCCCTACGAAGACGAACAGTTCCTCAAAGAGCATCCTGAGATTAAAGCCAGGCTTGCAAAGGCCAACGACCATCTATCTCCAGACGACGCTCCTCCCGCCTATGCCCCCAGACGTCACTCGTATTCAGGCCCATCTGCCTCCAGCTCTAGCCCCGATATACGGAGCTCGATCTCTAACTCTGGCACACCAAGGCCGGCTGCACCTGGTCCCAGCCAGAAACCTAGAGGCTTCTTCGGCAAGATGAAGGACAAGGCGATTGGCACCAAGGAAGAGCGCGAGGAGGCGCGGAGGCAAGAGGCTCTCGTAAGTACCCATGGCTATGTTCTCCATCGCACGCTTGACTCACTGACCACCGCCTTTAGTACATGGAACGCCAGGCCGAGCTGCGCAAGAAACAAATAGAAGAGATGCGCAGGCAGCGCATGGCTGCCGCTCAAGCCGGCCCTAGCTACAGCCGCTCGGGAGCCTACCAGGATCCGTACGGGCCTTACAGCGGTCGGCAGCAGTACTACGTCGCGCCTGCGGGCAGTCCTTACGATTGCTATGGTGGTTACGAGTCGTACGACCGGTACGGCCGACGGGGACGGCGCGGATATGGTGGAGGGTACGGTGGTGGCTATGGCGGTGGCTATGGCGGGGGAGGGTTCGGTGGTGGAGGGTTTGGTGGCGCGGGGATGGGGCTGCTTGGTGGACTGGCAGGCGGGCTCATTTTGGGCGACCTCTTGGGCGGCGGCTTCTAGAGCGTTAAACTTGAAGACGACCTGTGCTTCAAGTTTACGTTGTCTCGTATATACCCGTTGAGATCAGGCTTATGGTTTTCACTTATTTGTAGGCATTGCCAGAAGGACTTGTACTGTTAGTATGTTCTGTAGTTCCGTCACGCCTCGTGTTGTATAATATCTCTCCATCCTTCTCTCGCTGTAATTGTAATACACGTCGATACATGTGTTTTGTGCAGATTCATGTTCGCTTTGAGTGCGACCGAGATTAATGATTTAATCATGACATCGATCCGCAGGCAGGCGTCTATTCGTCACTGCCGCAACGTTTACTCATTGAGCGACCTCGCTATCGACCACGCTGCAGCCCGCAGGCCCGAGGGAACCTAAGTATCTTACTACATCCACGACGCAGCTTAATCGCAATCACGTAGACGGATACTAGGATTCACTCGGGCTTCTACGCAGATTCTACCGCATATCATTCCTAGCTTCTGAATACTTTGGGGTAACGCAGCGGGTTATACTATTCCTATTGACATGCGATGGCACCGACGCTCCCGTCCTCGCTCAGCCCGCACGTCTGCATCCTGCCCTCCCCCGACCTTCAGGAGCTGCTAGCGAATGCGTCGCTGCCACCGCTCTCGCAGATTCTGCAGTCCTTCACGCCGCTGGCGCAGGGTACGTCCCGCATATTGTGATCTTGAATGCGGCTTGCTTGCTTACCATATTCCTCTTTCTCTTCGTTCCTCTATGTGCCCTTTGTGCTGCCTATATCATTTATATTGGTTCCCTCGCATCACACAAATACCTCTCCGATATACCGGCATACCCTCTGAAATCGTGCACACGCTCGCTCATACACAATGAACCACTGCGAAATTACGAACTCACTATCTACGAATGCCAGTGACGACCCGCACGACAACACTAACACCGACCCCACACGCCTCCTTCGCGCTCCGTTTCTCCGAGCTTGCGGACGTCGAGGGCGCCGCGCACGAGGACGAGGAGCAGCGCGCGGGGCGCACGATGGACTGGATCGGCGCGCGCGTCGGGGCACGCGCCGCGCGGTGGGTAGAGGCCGTCGAGCGTGAGCAAGAAGAACACGGTGAACGGGCGCGGCCGACGCCGTGGTGGGAGGAGGTGCGGCGGTGTGTAGAGGGTGATTGTGTGCCGAATCGGTTTGAGGGGTGGAATCATCCTGTGGCTAGTGCGTGTCGTGTTCTCTTTGTGCTTTCGGTCTAAAGGGTTTCTGCTGATGTTGACGCTTTCGTGTTACTTTGGCAGTCGTGTATGCCGTGTCGACTCTGGCGTCGAATCCGCTGCAGGCTCTGCAAGACTTGCATACCCGCGGTGTAGACCTCCCACCATGGGTCGACAATACCCATCTGCGCTACTCGCTCATCGTGCATCCTTCAAACTCGCCGCTGACAGACCCAATGTGCGCACTTCTACATCCACCAGTCTGATATGTTCTCATTCACTTCACACTTATCATTATGCCCACAGAGCTGAAGCACTGTTCAACGCAGTGAAGAAACAATACGGCCTGCACAGCTACCTCCTTCCGCTCGCCCTCCCCACCGCACCACTACCAGCCCCCGTAACCGTGCCCCTCCCCACTCCGCGCTTGCCCCCAATATCCAGCATGACCTACTCGCCGATTCCGCCGACACAGCTCCCCGGCGCCCTCAGGACCGTCTCGCCCATGCCGCCAAACGGCACACAAAGTCCCGCACCGCCACCCCAACAACTCACGCCGGGCACGCTGCACCTCACGCAGCCCGATATTCAGCAGACGGGCCGGTTCGTCAGAGAATTTGTGGTGATGAGCCTTCTGCCGTGGATGGAGAAATGTGTGCTTGAGTGGAACGAAGTTGTGCGTACCTGTTTCCTCTTTGTGCATGCAATATCTTAATCAGCCGTTGCAGTACTCATCCTCGAGACGCTTGCCATCGCGCCTCTTCACGTCGACGAAGCGACTGTTTGGTTCGTCATACACCTCGACCGCGACAAGCTCCGCGCCCTCAACGCCGACGCACGGGAGCAACCCCTCGTTATCGTCCGTCGCGTCGCGTTTCGCCTCGCACACGTCTAACAGCTCCGTTAGCTCTCTCGCGTCCATCTCCTCCTCGACGGGCGCGGTCGGCGGCGCGGTGACGCAGCAGCGCCGGCTCGCGGAATTCGCGACCGTCCTCGGCGACTACAAGCTCGCGATGAGCGTGTGGGAAACGTTGAGGAAGGACAGCAAGGGCGGCTCGGTACGTTTCGCTCCCTTAATCCAGTTAGGTTTCGGGTGGAGAGACTGACAATGTGTCTAATGTATAGGACATCCTCCCGCTGCTATTGTCCCCATCGCTCGCACTCGCGCTGCACGCGTCGACCGCAGTCGCCTCGTTGTCTGCGCTTGCAGGGGAGTGCCCCGCTCTCGCCCAGATGCGCGCATTAGTGTACGCCGTGCGTTGGGATATCGGTGTTGACAGTCGCGACTTCCTTGGGCCCGTGCTCGAGGGCGACCGCTGGCTCGTGCTGGCGGCCGGTGCGGTGCGTCTTTCTCCCTCTTCTTATACCTCGCATACACTGACATGATAACGTTCAAAGGCAGAAGAGCCCCCAACGGCGCTTCTTTTGGGGCACGCTGCGTTTCTCAGTGCGCGCCGTCGTGCGTGTAGACGTGCGGCGCTGTGGTATCTCTTTGCCGCGGATAGGCTGGAGAAGGCTGGACTTGTAAGTGATTTTACGCGTCGCGGGTGAACTGAATGCTTATGATCTGCACGGAGTACAGAAACCTATAGCATTGTATTTCTTCAGGCAATCGCACGAGCTATACAAAAACCCAACGAACAAGAGCCTTTCGCCAGCGTTTTGGGAGAGCGAGGGCAAGGAGCAAGAAAGTTGGAGGGGCTTCGAGTCGGTGTTACCTGGTATTGAGCACGAGCTTGGTGAGAGGAAATGACCGGGTCTTGTGGCATCTCAGTTGTGCTGATCCCGTGGGACAGGTAGGCTACTGTACACGACTGGCGATACCGAGGGAGCGGTAAGGTACTTCCTGGGGTTGTTGCGCGGGTCAGACCGTCGTCCCTCTCGTCAAGCTACCACAGGACTCGGCTTTGCTGACGGCGGTGAGCTTCAACAAAACGGCAAAGCACTGCCTCCTCCCACAGACAGGGTATACCTCGAAGATTTCAGGGTCGCTTTAAAGGTGAGGACTGCCGTATCGTTGTGTCGACCCGTTTATATCATATATCATATTCATGCATGTCCCTCTGCGATAGCACTTCAGAACTACGGAGGAGGAACGGTGGAAAGCTAGTGCATCTGAGCTCAAGCTGCCTATCAATTTTTGTCAGGCAAAGCAGACCCGTGTTCGACTGCCAGGCGATGCGGTTGAGGGCGATCCTGAGGTATGGCGCGTGATAGAAGACGACTGGGCGGCGTTCTGGAGACCACGGGGACAGGAGAGGCTTGAGCTCAGCGGAAAGGCCGCTGTAAACGGTTGGTCACTCGACTCAGATTTTTGAAAGCATTGTTTATCCCAAAGTGCAGAGTCGTTCTGGGTCGACATGGTTTTCTACAACCCACTCAACGTTGAGGTCACAATTTCCAACTTGACAGTGGTAGTCAAAGAGGCTAAACACGAAGATGCGGAAACGCCAGTTGACTTCGCGGAGGCGGAAGTCGTGGATGAAATCTCACTGAACGCTCACGAAACTCGTACTGTTCGTCCCGCTCTTATGAGCATCATAAATCTTTTCCCTGACCCAGTTGTTTTAGATTCCAATAGCTGTCAAATGCTCAAGACCGGCTTGCCTCGTCATCTCGCATGTGACGTTTGACTTCCTCTCACTCCTTCCCGTCAAAGAGTCGCTCGCAATTCGCGGACGGCGCTTGCACGACACACCACTGCAGCGACAAAACAAAATATACGCCCCAGATACCCTCATTACGGTTGACGTGGAAGATGCATCACAGAGACTGCAAGCGCACTTCGTTGACGACCGACACCTCGTTCTTGCCCAGGGTGAATGCCGACATATAAACGTCCTGCTCAAAAACTCGGGCAAAAATGCAATCGATGAGTTGTGGTTGGTCACACAGTCGCACCAAGAGGTTTTGGTAGACTTTGCAGATCCAAGCTCCTCGGGTAAACGTCATGATCTACAGGCTTGTGATAATTTTGCTGATCTTCATGTGTAGCTTCTTCGTCTGTCGGAATTACAGAGGTACTCCGGTCCAGCAACACGATAGCGCCGCAAGAGCCATTCCGGATACCGCTCGGGGGCGACTCTGGTTTCGCGAGTTTAGGACCGGGAGAAGATCTGAGTCTTCCTCTACAGTTCCACGCCGAGCAATCTGGAGACCACGATCTCGCCTTGCTACTCGTCTTTCGAGAGGTACGCAGAACGTTACTCTTGGCCTTCCGTTCCTTGCTCCGGATTCTGATCTCTGGTTCGGTTCGGTTGCTTAGGCCAACGCGCCTGCTTTCCACTCGACGCGGCTTACTCGCCATTACGAAGTACGACCCATCCTGGAAGTGTCTCCTTCGTCAGATGTAGGCCGGTCAACAGAATACCCGTTCACCGTCAATGTGGACATCAAGAACTTGACCGCAGGGAGCAATATATCGATATACCAGGTGACGACGTTGAGCCCGATTTGGTCCTGTGCGCCGCTCACTGAGGACGCTCTGTGAGTTCTCTTCATGTGGAATCAAAACACTCTACTTACATGCCGCAGAGGGACACTGCCTCCACGCCAGACTACACGCGTGCCATTCGGTGCTGACCGCTGGGACCGGGGATCGGGGACAGAAGTAGCGCAGTTCGTTGCGAGGCAATTCCGTGCGGTGCTTCACGGCGATTCTGTTCCAGAAGAGAACCCACCTCCACTGGACGTGTTGTGTAGGCATGCGGTCAAGGTGATCTAGCCACTATGGTTCTAACGTCTGAATACTCAATATTTGCTTGACTAGGATCGACCGCCACGGTCGGTAAACGACGCAGTTACGCGTCACTTCATCCACAGCGGCCGGCGACGCGTCGTATGTCATTCCCTAGCAGCGTCACATCCCCAAATACCACTGGAGTTGCACCGAGCGATCTTCCCGCTTTACAACCCATCGTCTGTCGATGTTCTCGTGTTTTGGGAGATACCTGCACAAGGCCGCTCTGGTCATGTTCTCGTTACAGGTCTGACTCTCGGTGCAAGCCATGCGCCATTGAGAGAGCTGATCGAGGACATGGAGACTGCGAAGGTGAAACGAGACATGTATGCAGAGACGCGGAGGGAGCGGCTGGACGTTCTGGATTCCGTCAAGCGTTCGGAGTGGAACGTTGCGATGAACCCGCTTGCCGTCATTGTCAAAGACGGTGCGATTATTAATCATGACTTTACGAAAGGGTATGCATGTCGGCTTTACATATGCTACCTGCTTACCAAAAAACCCGCGCAGATCTACTCGGATACCAGTGACCTTCATGCTGCGAAATCTGTCATTAACAAATCCGGCGCGTTATACGCTGAAGCTGACCGCACATCCCGAAAGACCCCCAGGACCGTCGTAAGTGAATCACAGTAAAAATGAGTGGAAGTTAACATCATTCATAGACTGGCATCGCCGGCACCTCATGTCGGTCGGCTAACGTACAAGGGCCAATTATCTCCTCTAGAAAGCACCGCCATCAATACGACACTCTGGATCAATCATCCTGGGATGTACACTTTAAATTCGTGGACAGCGGAGACGGAGGTTGGTGAGGCTCTTGAGAAACCGGACTCTGGGGACGCATGGAAGATTAGAGACCGATATGAACAAAGCCCGCAGGCGGGCGACAGTTCGAGTATTACCGTTGTAGATGCTTCGCAGGTATTATGACCGTCATGATTTGCTGACTTGGATGACAATGGGAACACGTTTTGCAAGATCGGAAAGCATATATGAGTACAGTAAAGTGCACGGAAGAAGCAGAGATACAGATAGCAGTCCATCATAATTGTCCCAAAGTAACAGCGAAAGCTGTCCCATCACTCCTCCTTTTGCTCTTCCCGCTTCTTGGCCTTGGCCATCTGCATCCTCTTCACCTTTGTGTTGAAATACGTCTGAGGGAGTAGCAAACAGTCAGAAACTGCCACATAACGCATACTGAATGTCCTTACTCCTGCGACAAACTGGATGAAGTTGAAGAACGGAACCCAAAGCTAGATAAATGTCAGTTAGGTCAGGTTGGGCTTGCCTCTGCTTCACTATATGACTTACTTCTGGGTTCAAGTATTTCTGAGCGACGACCAAGGTCAATGGAGATGTAATCCAGGTTATCTATTCCGACCAACATAGTCAGACAAAGTGGCTAAACGTCAAAAGCGTGATTATGAGACTCACCCTCATCACGTTCATGAAGCCACCTTTCACTGTGGCAAGGACCTCGTCTACCGACTTCGCGCCGTTGATTACGGCCATAGAAGCAAGGTAGACTATCAAAAACATATTTCAGCGGACACAACAGGTGCTTTCCAGTCATTATGCCGTACCAGAAATCTGGATCGGCGACAAGATGAGATTGCTTGCGAGAATCTGCATGATCTTGTCCCGCGTCGTCGTCTTCCCCGCAAACGCTTTCTGGAGCAGCCCCACCAAGAAGTGCCCCATCGGCGCTGAGATGAAAGCGCCATAGGCCGCCATCTTTATCGCTTTGGAGTCTATCTTCGCCTTCGCGAGGGCATGTTCGTAGAAGGGCGCGTTCTTGGCCACACGCTTGGCGGGGATGCCGGCGAGGTGCGACGCGAGGATCTCCTGTATGAACTGCAGCGTGGCTGTGTGTCGGGCGCATGGTGAGTTCATGGCAGGCGTAAGTTGGGGATACTATCAGCGTGACACGTACCGAGCGTGATTGACTTCGTGCGAAGCGGGTGCGCGGCCAGCTGCGCGAGGTAAGCTGCGAGCAGCGGGCTCGTCTGTGCAGGAGGAGCCGGCACGATGACTGTGGACGACGCTACGGCCGTCGGGCGTGTTACTGTGGTCGAGGACATGGTGGTTGTGGACAGCCGTGCGTTCGTGCAGGGGTGGCAGAGATGCGAAACGAAGGCATGATGTTTCCGCGGGCCTTATAAGAGAGCGAGCCAGGTGATCGTAACACGAGAAGAGGAACTAACACGCGCGTCTCACATCATTCCCCCTGACGCACAACCGATTCCAAGAACCCGAGTGCCCGAGCCGTCCTCGAAGCTGCAAGTAATAACATGTATAGCAACAACAGTAATCATGAGGTATACAATAGAGCCCTAAGAACAGGTAAACATCTAATCCGAGTCCAACCATACATAGCATCCTCCAGAGCCATAACACGACATAACATGTTCAAGGCTTCTTCACCCTGTGAAATGTAAAGTTAAACGATTGCTAGTGCAGAATTCCTGATAGAAACACGTACCAAGCCTTGACGTAGTCGGCGAATGAGACCATGCAGATCGTTTGCCAGATACCAAGACCAATGCGGGGCGTCACACCGCGGTAGAGGCCTTTGATGCCATTCTCCCGGTAGATGTATGCCAATGTGTTCATGATTGTCAATTTCGCAGGACGACCAGCTGCAGCGGTTGCTTTGGACATAGATTGCATCTATAGGTATACCGGTAAGCCTCCGTAGCGTAGAATGGAAGTCAACTCTATACGAACCTCCACTCGGACGACCTCAATAGGTTGATTCCAAGTCGCCAAAGCACCACCGATGGTCGACGACAGGATCTTTTCCCATGCAGCGAGCTTGTCTTTCTCGCCCTTGCCCCTGATGTTCCGTATTGTTGACTCGGCCAAGCGAGCAAAGCCCATACTGTTCCAACATCAATGAGCGTGACGTCATGCAGAGATGAAGCGAACTAGGACTGACCGTGAACCCCAGTTGGTGCACTGGCGGACTGCGACCGCATTGACACCCTTGTTGATTCCACGGATGCCCTCACGGCGGTAGATATCCATGAAGACCGCCCAGGTCGAAGGAGGCTTGATGCCGGAGGCCGCCTGTTTATGCCGTGTGATCTCAGCAGTCTTCATGCACGTGCAGAATCCTATCATAGTGGTTAGTGACGAATAGAATATGTATACCATGACGCTAGGGACACGGTATATAGTCGAGTTGGTTGCAAAACTCACCCATAGTCGCGTACGCCTGCGCGATACCACCGCCCATGCCACCTAGCAAGCCTGCAGCTGCGGGGCTTATTCCAAATCCTACCGTGGCAGACTCGATTTCCGAGGCCGTGAACAGCAGTACACCACCCTTGGTCGAGGCCTCGATCCAAGCCTACGAAAGAGAACATAAGTGTCATGACTCGTAGAGTGTGCATCCCTGCGTACCCATGGAATCAAACCCTGGTAGAAACCAGTAACACCGCCTCTACTCCACACAGTCTGAACAGCCTGGAACATTGTTTGTGACCGGTTCGCTGCCATTTGGGTCTTGAGCACTTCAAGAGGCTGTCCTAGTGTCGTGACCTGATGGAAGGAATCGGTCATTCTGAGAAACGGTCACTTCTAGTATCCAAAATGACTTGCCTCCTGCCAATGAAGTTAGCATGTATGTTAAGCGACTCGGGTACCAAAGCGCACTCACGAACTAGTCGAACGGGACGGTCGCAAGACACAACTTGTCAGTACACGACACACCACAGCGTAGAAGGGCAAGTTTCACCATATTCATAATAGCACCTACAGCGACGTGGCATAGTACACATTATGAGAACGCGCTGGTATAGCGGGGTTTGAGACGCGTCGACTCACCGACGGCGATGTTGGACCAGTTAACACCTTTCTGACCGGGTTCCTTTTCGATGGCCATGACTGGTACCGTGCAAGGGGGTAGCGAGAGGAGAGGGTGGTGACGGGAAGGAAAGAGGTGGCAAGAGGAGGAAAGGAGGACCGGGGTCGATGGGTTGGGGAATAAGTATCACGGGCGCGCTTACAGCGTACCCGCACGAACCACTTCGGCTACGAACGTATGAACACCCAATAAAATCGTTCCATAACACCATATCGTACTCTATGCAGACCTCTTGGGAGACGAGTATAGTAGCAACTTTGCGCTCCCCAATAATATACCGGGGCTCCGGTTCGCAGAGGTCCATCCCGAGGACGAGTATCTACGGAGGCGGAAGATACGGCGGGGCGGGGCAGCCTGACTTCAGCACTGCCAAATTCCAATAATTGCAGCAGGAGCTCCTTCTTCCCACCCTACCTCCATCATCCACTACCTCTCAAATACTACTTCAGCAGACACTCTCAGAACCCATAGCTAGTCAATACTTCAAAGACGACGACGCTTGGATAACGCATGCACATCCCGACTTTGCATGGAGCGCCAGCTGCGACGTTACCTCTCCCCAGCGATCACCATGAAACTCTCACCATCAACGCAGTTATCCCCAGATCTCCTCCAACAGTCACATTAAAAGGCACACAATGAGTATCATGCGTGTACGCAAACTAGCTTTAGACCAACAGTATACAGCGGCGCTACAACTGATGTTTGTTTTGATTGCAGCACCCCCGCCCCTCCGCGTTCCGCGGGCGCGCGGAAGCAAAAGCACATCCTCTTCAATCGGAGTCCTCCTCGATCCCTCACTAAATGCTGGAAGAACACTGGCTCCTCACTGACTTAGGTCAATCTTTAAGCTCATTGGCGCGTCTTCCGGAGGACACACAAAGACGCCGTCATTTGTCAATGTAGCTGCTGCCCGGAGCCAAATTGCGACGGTGGGAGGACGCCCCGGATGTTACGTACAGATTGCCCCGAACAACGAGCGTTTGCACCGACGTTTCAGCTAAGCGGTAGGGTCTGTTGGCCATATCTATCCACCCTCATAACGCTGCACTAACGAGCGCAGTTGATACTCAGGGCGGCCGGGCGCACTGATAAATACCGTCATCAGCGGCACCAAATGACGGATTCAAATCCTCTCCCCCTTAAAACCAGACAAGGGTCTGACGCGGTCCGTAAGTCATTCCCCCTCGCCCTGCACATTAACCCATAGTCTCACATCACCACCACGACGCGCAGGATACCCTTCACCATGTCACCACTTGTCCCAGCAGAAATTTCCGACTATATCATTGACTTTCTCTACGACGATATCAAATCCCTCAGAGCCTGCAACTTAACCTGCCATACCTTCCACCCAGCGGCGCGATACCACCTCTTCCAGAGCTTGGAGTTCACATCCTTGAAGTCGAGTCAGAGCTTCTACTCGCTGCTCCAGCACTCTCCGCACCTCGGCCGGTATGCACGGGACGCCAGCTTTGCCAAGATCACGTACCCGACTCAGGTCGGACACGCTGACGGGGGCGGTTCCCTCGACACCGACCAGCTATGGTCATCTATCTTCCCCGCGCTCCCAAGTGTCCAGCGCTTGGAGTTTCTCTTCCTGGAGCAGATGGACTCCGCCCTTCGCCGCCGTATCGCAGACAACTTCCACTCCGTGACGCGCCTGACGCTCCAATACTGCCGCTTCGCGACGTTCGGAGAGTTCGTCGCGCTCTACCAGTCGTTCCCAAAGCTCGAGCACCTCACTTTGCGCTCGGTGTCATGGCAGGATGTTGAGACAATGCTGCCAGGCACCCCTGTCACGGCGCCCTCTTTAACCTCTCTGAACCTTGCGGGGGGCTTGGACCTGGTAACGCTCGCAGACTGGTTCCTGGCGGAAGACGTTCGCGTCAACATGACCTCGTTGTCCTTATCAAGCACGTCTCTACGCGACACGGTGATCTTAGGAGATATAGTACGCGCTATGGGGCCGTCCCTGGATGATCTCACGCTAGACTGGTACGGAGACAGCTTCAATGGTGAGAATAGTGGGCGTCCGCCTAATATGAACTGCAACTGACTCATGAATCACCAGATGTGGCACTTCCTGCCGAGTTCACACTGGCTGAATGCACGCATTTGAAGTCCCTCAAACTCTGTTTCCCTATTCGCCCGAATGGCACCTTATCATGGGTGCCAACTGCAATTTCGCAGTTGCAATCTAGTTATTTGGAGAATCTGTCATTCGACATCAGGCTTTTGGGGGATATCGACACGTTGGACTGGTGCGAGCTTGATCGGACTCTGTCCAAAGAGTCGTTCAAGAGGCTGAGCTCAGTCAGTATCAAGATCAAGGCGTGGTCTACGGCTATACAACGGGAGGCCGAGGCGTGTTCTGTACTATTAGAGCAGCTTCCCACATTGGCCAGCAAGGGCATCGTATCTCTCGCCACACCTTAGAGTACATCCATCACTTATAATTGTGTCGGACCTGCTTGCATCGGACAGTAGACACGCAGTCCCTGATACGCGTTTTCTCGCTTATAATTGTATATCGCCTGGTAATGTATATAGAGAGCTGTATCTAATCGAGTGTGCGATTACAATCATTCATCGTGCGACATCCGAGAATCAGGCGAAGGTACAATAGGCATGACTATCCGTAGCTGCGTAAGGACTATAGTTGGGGGTATGATGATGTAGGTAACATATGGCCGGAAGCAACGGTCGCGGACAACGGAGTGTGACGTCGAGAGCGGCCGAATTGCAGGGGACAATGAGGCGAGGACCAGAGACTTGCATGTTGACGGGAATCCGAGACGCAAACGAGTTTGAGAGAACGCTGGCAGGTGTTGATTTATTGAAAACTGCTTGAATCCACGAGGCTAGGCAGACTTGACCGGGGGAGGGAGTAGATTTATTTCTGCTCTACGGCTTCGAGCCTCGCTTGCAGGCTTTTCAGGTCGTCGTTCAATCTGGGAGGTGCGAGTTAATAGCGTGTTCGAGAAGCAACGATAGCGAGTGCGAATGCGACAGGCGGAGAAGTATGATCGAAGTGTTAATACGAGAATAAGTTAGAAGGAATGTGTGAGTAGTTAAAATAGTCCATAAACCACGGCCAGCGCGACAATCGAAACAAGGAAACTCTTGAAACCATAAATTCGTACGTACTTTGTCACTGTGTCATTGCTTTCTTCCACTTCTTTTTCGAGGTCTATAATAGAGAAATGGAGTCAGCGATATATGGAAACAACGTTCAGACAGGAACTCACAGCCGATCTCCATGTTCTTCTGAGCAATTTGGCGGTTGAAGTCATCGGATATCGCCAATGACCTCTCGAGCTCTTCCCTAAGATCGCGCATTTCGCGGTCGTGCTGGGCCTGGAGATCACCAAGCTTGAGGTTGTGAGCTTCGTGCAGCTTCTGCAGCTCTTCTTGAGTCACGCTCGTAATGGGCGCGTGCGAGACACCGTTACTCTTAGGAAGACTCGCCGGTTCAGCTTCCAGAGTGGCCCTCAGCGTCTTCAGTTCGTTCTCGCGATCGGCGAGCTGCACAGTAAGGTCGACGCGATCCTTCGTCAAGGCGTCTACCTCCTCCTTGTGCGCAGTACGGAGCTTCGTGGCCTCATCTGCGCGGAATTTGGCGGCCTCCTCGAGCTCCTTGGAGTGGTGGTTGCTCATGTCGCTGATAGACTGGTTCAATGCGTTCAACACCTCCCTCATGTTTGCCTGCTGTTCGCGTTCGTTGGCCAACTCTCTGGACAGACGTGCGATGGTCTCGTCCTTGTCTGACTTGTCCAGGGACGAGATGAGCGAACGGGACTCCTCAAGATGTATCTTCGCAGTTTCAAGCTCCCCAGTCACCGAGGCGAGAGCAGCCTTTGTCTTGATCAAGTCCTCGCGCGCAGCGTTGACCTCTATCGTTTGGCTGCTGATCTTCTGCTCCAATACCTTCACTTGGTTCTCGAGGGCAGCCTGGTGTTCGGCCTGAAGGTTCTCGACTGTCGTCTGGTGAGCGATACGTAGTTGTTCGATAGTCGCTTTCGACTCTGCTCGCAAGGATTGGAGCTCCTGACTATGCACCTCTCCGGCCTCCGACTGCGGTAGACGGTCAATAAAGGAAAACTTGTCGGGAAATAGTATATACCTTTGCGCGGGAGAAAGCAGCGTTAAGAAGTTCTTCATGCTCGGCCTTGACTGCTTCTACTTTCTGGTTGTAGACGCTCTCTTGTTGCTAAGAAAGTAGATGATTACAACCGTCACGCAGACACAGTGCAGAAGCTTAGACTGACCTCGAGTTCCGTCTTTATGGATACGATTTTGTCGGACATCTCGGCCAGCACAGTCTGGTGACCGTTCTTCAGCTCCTCGATCTCAGCAAGGTGTTTCTCAGCGGAAGCTGCAGACTCTTCTTTCGCTTTCTCAATGGCCAGTCGGGCGGCAGCGAGCTCATCTTCCAAGGCCTTGTATCGAGCCGAAAGCTCGTCGTATCTCAAAGACGTAGCGCTGAGTTCTTCGGCGTGGGCTTTGGCACTAGCTTCAGCATGCAGGGCTACTTCCTCTTCCTTCGCCTGTGCAGCTTGCCTGGCCTCCTCTACTAATGCCTTCTCCTTGGCAAGAGCACGCTCCAAAGCACTTAACTCCGTCTTAGTGTGGTCCAGAGCACCTTCGGCTTTGTCCTTCTCTTCCATCGCCTCCCAGCGGGCTACATCGCTTTCCTCGAACTTCTCCTTCAGTTCTTGTTCTTCTGCTTCCAGGCGGGTAATCTTCTCCTGGGCTTCAGCAAGAGCCTGGGTATGTTCCGCCTTGAGGCTTTCCACCTCTTTCTGAATGGCGTCCAAGTTGGCCTGAGCCTTGACAAGCGCGTCGTGCTCAACGGAGGCAGCCGCAGCCGCCATCTCAGAGGCTTCGCCTGACGAGGAGCGAAGAGCCTCGAGGTTCTCCCGGGCTGTCTTGACTTCGGTTTCGAGACTCTGTAGCTGATCCTGAAGAGTACGAACGAGATCGTTTTGCTTGGAGCTCGCAGCTTGTGCAGCAGCCAGCTAGAATATAATGCTTTAGGCACCTTACAGCCACCCGCCACAAGTAGACGCATACCTCATCTTTCACTTGCTGCAGTGCCGATAAGTCCGCATCGCGTTCGGACTTCAAGTGGTCCAAGGAGTCCGTCAGAGCAGCAAGCTTCTCTTCCGCCTCTGTCTTAGCTTGTTCCAAGCCCTCTACTGTAGAGCGGTTCTTCTCAAGCTCAGAAGTTGCCTCTTCGAGAGACGTGGTCAGACTGGTAATTTGGGCCTGCAATTCGGCAATAGCCTCAGTCTTTGCGGTCAAAGATGCATTGGCTTCAGTGAGCTGCATAAGAAATATATAAGTCGCATATAGATTGTATTCAATAGACACGTACTTGTTGCTGGAGCGCCTCTACAACCTTGTTGTCATCCTTTAGGACTTCCTTGATGGATGTGATAGATGGAGATCCGGCAGTCCGTGTGGGCCTGGTAGACCCCGTGCTAGGCGGCCTGTTGTTGAGCGACGCCGGTCCGATACTGGCGCGAGATGAGGGAGTGGGCCTCTTAGCCGCGTCAGTGAGCGGAGCACGAGGTCGGGGAGCACCAGATGACTTCAAGGACGACGTAGAATCGGGCGAGATGACAGAGTTGCGCGGAACAGGCGGGGACCTGGCAGTCGTCGAAGACGACAAACCGGATCGCGCTGCGGGCGCACCTGTACCGGTTCTGGCTCCCGGTACGAGGGAGGTTCTGCGGGAAGGAGCGGACGGCGGCGGGTTTGCGCCTGATGACGGCCTGGACGGAGGAGGCATCGATGTTCGGTGAGAGGCGGTTGTGGACGAGCTAGCGGTTTTGCGAATTGAAGACGTAGCAGCTGGCGGTTTGGTACTCGCGGCTGAGACTCGCGGATGCGCGGTGCGTGCCGCAGCAGAGCCAGCAGGCGCGGAGGAGGCAGCCTGCCGCAACACACGCGAAAATCAGCATAAATATCGCATGAGCTGTGTCGATGACGAGTATAGATTCGCTTACCTTCTTCGTGGGTGATGCTATCGCAGTCTTGCTGGGGGCCGGTCTCCCAGACACCGAAGGCCTGGTTATATGCTTGGCCTTGGTTGGAGAAGTCGGTGCAGGGGCTGGATGAGCTGTAGCTGGAGCCTCTACCGCCTCGACAGCGGGGGTATCAGAGACGTGATCATGCTGCTGGTCTACCGCCTGATCATCCGCAGGTTGCTCAGACGCGTCGTTTGTGTGGGTTTCTTCCGCGCCATGCTCATGCGACTCTGTGGATGCGTGTTCCTCCTGCCCGCTTTCATGCTCCTCCTGATGGCCGTCCGATGCAGTGTGTTCGGAAGACTCAACGTGCTCATCCTCGGGAACGTGCTCGTCGACGGTAGATACCGGATTCTGAGGGTCAACCTCGGCCATTACAATCAATATTAGGCTGACAGCTGGCGTCAAGCACCAGTGCAGTGAGTAATAGAGGGTATCGAGGAGGAGGTTTGAGTAAAACGAACAAGGGGAAGAGGATAGGATGAAGAGGGCGTGAAGCGACGACGACTTGACGCGTGGCAGCCTTCTGCGCGGCTAAGCGCTTCAAGCGTCTCCGCTATTATCATTCCACTCTCGAATCTCGAGAAACACATTGTCGTGCCCAGTATATTGTACCTATCTGTATCTGTCTTATTACACTCGGATATGGTTTAATTCGCGATTACTGCTAGTCCGAATATGTGTCTCGTCATCAGGCTACCTGAGCGTAGAGGTTCAGCGCGTTCAGCGCCGGCTCCTCCAGATTCCTGTGGTTGTAGGTCAAGATAGCCATCTAAAAGACAAACCTCAGTACAGTCACGCTAACATAAGTGAGTGGACGTACCCCAGCCGGTTCGACGTTGAAATGGGTACCTGAATTAATGTTAGCTTTGCTTGCGGTCTTGTTCTCGATGGACTCACCAAGAGACAAGGGGAATCTCACCCATCGCGAAATAAAAACGCGATTAAAGTGACCGTGAGCCACGAGGACGACGTCCCGAGATCCCTTACCCTCCTCCAACCATCTTCGGTGATGTTCACGGACCTTTAGAGCCAGTTGAGTACAGAACATTACGCAATGTTTGGCGGGCGGACCTTATCGACAACACAATCGACCCGATGAGCCATGTCTGCGGTAGACTCCCCTCCAGGGCAACCATCTCTCCAGATAGACCAGCCAGGGTTTATCTCCTGGATCTCCGCAGGCTTCAGGCCTTCGTACTGGCCATAGTCCCATTCTCTGACGTCTTCGGTTATAACATGGTCGGGTAGTTTATCGAGGTGTTCAAAGAGGAGATGGAACGTCCTGTGCGCACGGATCCTAGGAGAGACGAAGACAGTGCACAGATTGGCGGGATCGAGTACCTCTGAGAGAGGCGCGTCAGGGGGAGCAGATTATGCATGATTTAAAGACGTACTGCCTGGTCCGACCAATTGGGACGCCATTTGTTTAGCCTTTGCCTCTCCGTTTTCCGTGAGGGGGATATCGGTACGGCCGGTCTGTTAACACATTCAGCATTACTCGCAGATAGATCCCAAGAGATGAGTCCATACATGACGGCTATAATGGCAGACTCTTAGATCGATATGTACGAATCAAAGATATAGATACTGACCCGTTCTGTGACCATTCAGTCTCTCCTGAGGATGTCATGCAATACCATGAGTGACGCGCTTCAAGATCAGGGAGCACAGATGCATACCGTGGCGGATCAGAAACAGCCTAGGCATAGGGCGTTTGGTAGCGTCGGACATGGTGAAGGGTATGTCGAAACCAAGGATATCTTCGTTTACTGGCGCGGTGCAAGAGTCGCTGACGAGAGACCCGATGTTTATAGGACTTGTTGCGGCAAGGAGCGGTGGTGGTCGCGGTCAGTGTGAGAAATGTGGTCATCAGCTGTTATCCTCTGTTATCGCTCTGCCCATCTGCTGCCAATCGCCTTTTGCTCTTGCTCCATTCTGCGAGTCCATTTTTTCTTTGTAAATTTGCCAGTTTTCAGAACGCGGTCATGGAGGAGAGGACCTGTTTGGTGATCTAGATTATTCCGCGATACGCCTCGTTGCTGGTGAGACTATTTACCCGACACGACCGTCCTCATTCTTCCTCGGCTCAGCTCGTCGCACCGTGCGTTTTCTCAAACGTTGGAAACGCGACGGACTGGTCGTGCGTTAGCAGCGAATAGCTGTGATGTCATCAAGGTAGGTCTGATACTGAAGTCTTCTGTGGTCGTTCTGGATGAGATCATTGTATTATATCCTACGTACAGCAGTATATTGCTCGTGCGTACGCGTGAGTACTCCCGGCAGAAACTGCTCGCTGCGTCAGAGACTCGTATCAAAGATAGGAATTGCACAGGCTGTGCAAGTAGTGTAGAGAAGAAGATCTCCAACTCTACAGCAGAATGGACACGAGGCTCCGAAGTTCTCTGTGGGAAACGCCTGGTGTAGACGATTTCCTATATAGCGTTGTCGTCACCCACTCTTACAGCTGATTCAAACACACGAACACGAACCTACAAATTACATAACGAAGACCGCCTGTTGCCTGCAGGCCTCTCGTACCGGATCACTTACACAGCGGATCGCTGTGGCCATTGACAAGCGCACCAGGTGCAGACATCCTCGTATTGAAAGGCTGTTCTTTACATTGATGGTGAACAGGTATCTATCACAAGTTGATGCAACATGATGGAAAATCAAAGCGTAGCTGCTCCGTATCGACGGCCATTCCTTCGAAATGAAAGGTAGGCCATTCGAGACACGGTATGCGATATGAGGAAAGGGTGTGTTCTTCCTGGTGACATTATATCTTGAGACTGCTGGAGACTGACCGCATGGACTGTGTAGCTCATGCAGGGTCCAGGTTGTGTACACAAGGCAATGAATGGATGGACAAGAGCCGTAGATTGGTCTACGGGAGGATGTTTGGATGAGGGAGGCTGAGAAAGAGCGTGTGAAATCTGCCTGTGATCGTGTTACGCTGTGGTAGACGCCGAACCGGTTTGAGTGGTCAAGTAGCTGAGGACATCGTAGACCATCGACATACCTGCAGTCCTATTCCACTCGTCCCCTCTATTCTTTCTATTTCCTATTCATCTCACGCCGGCTCACGACTCCCATCCACCGAAATTAATTGTCGCTGCTTCCCTGAACTGTTGAACAGGTGAATCCGATATTTCCTCCGCCATCAACCTCCCAGTTATCTCACTCGTCTATTGTTCTGTCAACCGTCCTACTCCGTGGTCGCCATCCTATCTCAACACTTTCTGTTCTTTGGATACGTTTTTGGACCACCCGTCGTCTCAGACCGCTCAAGATCGCCTCATCAAGCCGACGTTAGCTACATAGATACATCCGTGGATACACAGAATGCAGGCCATTAAATGTTAGCTCTCCCCTCCCCCATCGAGTCCTGCGTTCCCAGAGTACTCACAGGCACGTACCAGGTGTTGTTGTAGGAGATGGTGCAGTCGGAAAGGTGAGTCGACCCCTCAATACGTAGTGGTGCACGACAGCTCATCGGACGTCTTCACAGACATGCCTGTTGATCTCATATACCACAAACGCATTCCCAGTACGTCTTGTGATACGCTCAAACGTACGACTGTGTCTGAAACAAAGCTGTTTATAGGGAGAATACATCCCTACTGGTGCGTATACAGCTTGCGTGACTCGGTAAACTAGCCTCATTGCGCTCTAGTGTTCGATAACTATTCCGCCAATGTCATGGTTGACGGAAAGACTATCTCACTTGGTCTATGGGATACTGCTGGACAAGAAGATTATGACCGACTCCGCCCCCTTTCATACCCCCAGACAGATGTTTTCTTGATTTGTTTTTCGCTTGTCAGTCCCCCAAGTTACGAGAACGTACGAACGAAGGTATGGCCCCATACGTGTTCAGTGTCTTGTGACCTAGCATTCCTGACACGACAGCTTTTGACGTCAGTGGTACCCAGAGATATCTCATCACGCGCCTTCAACATCGATAGTCCTTGTCGGTACCAAGCTCGATTTGCGCGAAGACCCGGCTACTATCGATAAACTTCGGGACCGGTACATAACTCTAAAGTTCTTCTGTTTTTATTCTGACGATTGTATATAGTCGCATGGCACCTATCTCATACTCTCAAGGTGTCGCCATGGCCAAGGATATTGGCGCCGTGAAGTATCTTGAATGTTCCGCCCTGACGCAGAAGGGTCTGAAGACGGTATTCGATGAGGCTATCCGAGCTGTCTGTGAGTATCATCCCCCTGTATAGAAAACAAGGAGAGTCTATAACGTCCCCTCCACAGTGAACCCTCCTCCCCCGACCAAGAAATCCGGTGGCAAGAAGTGCATTATTGCGTGATGTAGACTGCCCAGCTGTTAGGGTTCCCAGTACGATGCCAATCGCCATACCATTTACGAATTTGCCTCCATTTACGACTTTGTACGAGACTTTCCGCTCAAAGCTTGTAATTCATTCCACATTATCATCGCCATATCGATACTGAACATAGCATTTTCCTCCCTGTCACATGTGAGATTTTCCTCTCTCACTCGGATTAATTTGCCAAGTTCTGCCTCCTTCTGTTTAATATCTTTGACGATTTCCTACATGATGAATCCCATTTAAAAGTTCACGATTCCACGCGATGAGGTTACTGGGATATCCGTCCATAGCCATTCATACAGCCTTTCGGAGCCTGACGCCGCCGAAATGAAGGTGGGTGGGTGATCGACAACGGTCGGGTCCGAGACATTAACCAGGCACATGAACCTGTCTAGCTCTCACCTTTGCGGTACCTCACTCACAAACGATGAGGACAGAATATTTCCCGTTGAAGCGGTGGCTTTGTATTCGACGACGACACAGCTGGAAGACGATGTGTCTTAGAATGGTGTGGGTCCAATCCAGGAACAACCCCGGGGAGTAACAGATCATGCCGCTAACGATGTCTTTTTGGGCAAGCTCACCGACCACAACTCTCCCACCGACCAAGTGTCGACTGTCACTCGGTCTCACCACTAGCGGGAGGCCATCCACTCTTTTTCCTCACATTCGTTTTCGGGCTGTTCACCGTCTGACAGCTCAGATATCCATCCTTTGATCATCATCATCCCGAAGCTTGTTCACTCGTGTTCGGTACACAGAGGCATTAGCTCTAGTGCGTGAACCCTGCGTCTTCAAGAGGCGTAGCCCCCCTCTACGCATCTCCCTGCTCACCTTCTCTCTCAGTCCTGCAAGTGGCGAACCAGAGGGTGTCCCTGGCAGCTTTGGTACACGACGTTTCAGGTGGAGGACATGCCACCATCTTCATCTCACAGTAACAGATCAGTTAGTGACTGTTGATGATCCAGTGCGTTATGCCCGTTGCGCCCGACTACCGATATGTACCTAATATTTCGAATTAGCCATGACAGATATACCAACCTACGAGGTGCATCCCGGCACCCCCACTCACCGCTCCCGGCCGTCAGAGATCACCAATGCCTCTGCATTCGCGGAGAGCACCATGAGCTATGGGAGCATCATGTCGGGAGATGGCTTAGCTCGACTCTCTCAGTTTCCCACTCCCCCATCTGGGTTTCCCTTGTCTCCGCATGAGCAGTCACCTGTGAGTGACGGTTCAACCATGACACCCCCTCACTCTCCTCGTCGCGCTCTCCCTGTCCCTCCAATACCGCCTCCTGCTCCGTTAAATATCCAGAAGAGATCACCGCCGGATTCACATCCACCCTCATCTTTGCGTCATGCCACGAATATCAGTGTCAGTCACTCCGCAGATCGACCTGCCGTACCACCTCTTAGCTCTGGAGTATCCACGATATCTTCGCAGCTTTCGCCATACGACTGGCATGACGGGTCCTCAAGCATCTCTGCCGACCCTTACGGAGAAGCAGTCCTGTCCACGGCTTTCATTACTTCTTTGCTCTCTTCTGTATCAGCGCAGGATGGAATGTCAAGTGCCAACCCATCCCTGATCCGTCGACTGTACGAACCGTCTGTGGTCAGCAATGCGATGACTACAGACTCTACCATTACATATCCACCTCCGAAAGCATTTCCACCTCCTGTTCCTCCACTTCCACAGTCCATGTCTTCCCCCACCTCGTCCTACCACAAAGACGCTATCGACGTAGCAACATCACAGTCGCTTCAAGCCCCAGTACCCAACTTCAGGCCAATCGGTGGGCGCGCAACCCCCGAGACGGTGACCGGCTACGACGTGGATCAGCGATCCGCTTCCAGTGCTACAATGCAGGATTCTGGCAGCTCAAGGGCGGATGGATTCGGAACCTTGTCTATAACGACGAGCATACAGTCTTTAAACAGTACGACACCTCTCATGCAGGCATTTCCGAGAGGTGACCCGATCGTGGAGGAGGAAGAACCGAAAACATCGTCTGGACCATCCACACCAGGGAGGATATCACGGGACACCCGGCCGCGACGCTCTTCTACCGCGTACTCTAGCAAGACGACGAAGAGCTACATGTCTTCGCTCGTTGCGCGTTTGTCCCATTCTACAGGTGGACCCGACCGCAAGTCTCTGCGGCAGTCTTCGGCGGCGCTCTTTCGCAAGAAGCCGCTTCCACCTGTACCGCCATTGCCGGATATCCCTGTCCAGGATATCAGGAGGGCGGAAGATGCTCTTCCACTTCCTGATCTCGTAAACCGTGCACAGGTGCTGTCGCGTCTTCTTGACAATGGCCATCGTCCACACCACAGTTTACAGTCGGCGGTCCAGCCGGGGAATCAGCAGGCTCTTCCACTAGATTTCTCTGGCGGTGAGCAAGTGCTTTATAGTCGTGGGGTGGACCCAAACTTAACGCATGCTGCTCGTGGACGCAAAGGGCGGTCTGGAGAGTATTCGCATGAATGGGATCACGAGCCGCCAGATACGCCTTCCAAGCCATGGAAACCTGCATGGTTGAATTCCACAAAGAAGCGAATCCTGTGGGCAGGTTTGGCTTTAGTCATCATCGGCGCAATCGTAATTGGTGTTACCGTGGGCGTTACGGGAAGTAAGAAGGGGAAGCACACATGTCCTGGAAATTTCACAGGCGAGGCATGTAACCTAGGTATGTTTCTTTCTTCTTTCACGGATTATGCACGGTCGTTCGATATTCAATACTTGACACACCTAGATGCGACATGTGTTTGTACTTCAACCGTTGCTGGACAGTGCAGTCAGTTAGCCCAGAGCTTGGTCGATCTCGTACCAAGCTTGAACACGCTCTTTAATGCAAACCTCACCGACGCATCGCTTTCCACGGCTATATGGCAAGCGCAAGGCACCCCCTCTGGTTCGAACTGTGCTTCCCAAGCGAACCTCATCGACGTCGCCCCAGCGCTGGACCCCAGCACTGCTGACAATCGGACTACGTGGGCCCAAACTGCGTTATTGTGGAATCTAGTGCAGTCTGAAGATCTCAGTGCCGCCTCAACTTTGCAGAACTTCGTGCGCGGCGCGGACTGGAGTTCTTTGGGAGTCTCGGACGGTGCGGTGCCAGACCCTTCGAACAAATTTTCGATCCAAGTGTCGGGATATAATTTCGATTTTGCCGCACAGACGGTCACCGCTCTACCTGCTACATTCCGAGCTCAAGGGCAACCAAGTCAGGCGCAGTTAAACGAGGTTAACAGTGTCGCAGAGGCTGCGTTGGACCGCATGTACACTTTCGCACAAGGTGAGCATTAAAGATAATTGGTGACCATCGACGATCTGTTCTAAGCTATCTGCCTGTAGCATCGTCGACGCAAGAGCAGACGGCTCTATTACACTTTTGGACGGGCGTGTTGTCACAACAAGCATCAGATTTAAATACGTTTATTTCGCTGATCAGAGGTTCACCTGTTCTCCTGCCGTTCGACGCGACGTTATCAACCGATAACCTACCCATAGCCAACCTCCTTACCAACTCCACTACGGCCCCCTTCCCTCCACCACTCGCGTGCTATCCCGCACTGAACTCATCGCAACTGCAGCTGCTCAACACAATGGAGACAACCGTTTTTGGCCTCCCTGCAGCTTCTGCCGCGTCGACGTTCGACACCTCCTGTTACCCGAATCGACCCATTTATGGTGTCCTGGACATCCTCCGGCTGAGGTTGCCTTTTGTTGACTCGCGTACTGGTGTCGCGAAGCAAGCTGCTGTTCTTAAGGAGGACGCCGCTCCCCGTGTCGTCGTCTACAGCGGCGGAGTCCTCAGTGCTCTCCCTCTTTCAAGTTTGTCCGACGATGTCATCACTGATCCCCGTCAGTACGGCACTTTGAACAATATCAACCACGTTTTGCTCAGCTATCTCTCTTCTATCTCCGACATTGGGGTTGCTAAGGAACTTGTCCAATACATCCTTTCTTCCCCCGCCCTTCCACCTCCAAGCACAAACGCTCTTTTCTCCGCCATCTCCTCTCTTCCAGTTTTGGAGGTAGCTGTGTTTGGCACCGTCGCTCCCTCGGATATGCAGTCCGCCGTGTCGTCGTTTACTGATCCACAGGGTTCTCTGTTCTTTGGGACCACTTCATCGGCGAACCTGCGGGACTGGTCGATCAACGCTGTAGGGGGCGAGGTAGTGTGGACAGAGCTGGCTACGTCGTCGAAGGTGGTGCGGGACAACGCTTTGACGAACAGTACTTTCAACTCCGTGTGGAATCCTTCGTTCAACTTCTTCCACACGAACAATAGCGCTACCGTCACCGTGAGCAACATCACCAGCGCGTTCACTGCGGTGGGCCTCTTTGGCCCTTAAAGCGCTGTCATCGGCGATACATCGTAACCTCATGCTCTCCATCTGCCCCGTTTTATCTCATATACGCACGTCATATAGACTCATCGATAGGATTCGGAAGCCTGGCGCACATATATGTATTGTAGCACTTCATCGTTCATCCTTTTTTCCCTTCTTTAGAACCATGGTCACTTTACGTACGGGTAATGCGTACGTAAAGTGTGGCTTGTCGATTACGTTTTGGAACTGTCCTTGCTCTTCCCAACGGTTTTTTTTTGTCCGCATCTGCTGTCTTCGGCTTCGTTCGTGTTTACATATACCTGATACCTTCCTAGCATCATAGTAGTCATGCTTCTTCGTCGTACAATACTGGTTATACCTTCATTGTTCACTCACCTTACCCTCACATGCATATTTATGGCACTCATTCACTACACCAATACAACTTAGGCTCTATCCATGATCGCGACTTCCGGCTGAGGTGAAAACAGTGGGATTGAGTACGAAATTATACAGTATCCTACATGCTAAAGAAGTCCTTGAAAATACAACTGTACGATGATTGGAAACAAACAGATGGTCTATGAAGGTCCAGGTAAGGGATCCACCCAGGTGCCATTCGGCCAAAGCGTTGCAGGCATGGTAAAGTCGCCGGCCGTTGACTGACTGGTGTACTGCAGTATATGTTGATCAGAAACCTTGACCACGTAACACAGAAAACACGACTTACTGCTAGCCGGAAAAAGTGCGGAATGCCGACCTGAAGAGATGCAAGTGAAAAGTTGAGCGCGGTCCCAACGTACCGCTCTACATCATCGATGAGAAGGGCGAAACCGTCCCAACCCTCGCTTGCATCGGGCAGTGGGTCCCAAAAGATGGTTTGATTATGCAGTGGTATCGATGCGTTCCAATTGGTTGAGTTGGTAAAGAACGGAGGGAGCGCGGAACCAAGGGGCGCGTCGCGACGGAGCTGTATGCCAATCAATGTGTGAATTGAGAAGAGTGGACAAAACGGTGGGAAACACGTACATCGGCGGCAGTCTGCAATATCGAGTCCAGGCCGAACGCAGCGACGCCATTAAGGAACATGCCGAGTAGAAATCCCTGGTAGATTGCAGAGAGACGTGTTGGAAACGCTGTCCCAGGCATGAGCACCATGGCAATAACATAATGGTGCAACCTGAACTGGAGACCGGGCAGTTGGGAAAGAACCACCACTACGAGAGCGCCCATGATGTACCACCCGAGGTAATGCGGTAGCCATCCAGTCTTCCGGATGACACGGACCTGGTTGACGACGATGACGAGAAGAATAATGCAGATAATAATGAGCGCCGTTAGAGCACCGCGTTCGCTCTTGATATCAGAGCCCACGAGGCGGTCGATTGGTATCTTGTCCATCGTGATGTTCGTGAGCACGCCGGGCCAAAAGCTCGCGAGATACCAGACGGAAGCCTCGATGGGTGCCTTGCGGAATGCGGGCAGAGTGAAGCGCCAAGCAAGTCGCCAGAAGGCATAACAAATAAATAATGTGGGCAAAAAGGCTTGAAATGCCACGTCGAGGGGAGGCGGCGTCCCTTGAGGTTGCGAGAAGAGGGCGACGTGCCAAAATCCGATGCAGACAAGGCACCAAAAGGTGACTATAGGCTTCGGACGCAGGACTAGGAAAATAAGGGCAGTGATGAGAATGTTGAAAGCTAGTGCGGGGTTGCGTAGGTCTGCACAAGAATGCAGATCTGTAGTTGGGAGGAATTGGAATGATAGCGGAAACACTGAGGGGAAACCTATCGAGGACAAGCCGTGGGCATCCCATGGAAGGAAATTGGTGAAGTTCCCGACAAGCTGAAGGGTAGCGCAGCCTCCTTTAGAATCGCTTATCAAACCCCTGTAGACGTTGTTCAGCCTGATAGCATTATATTGATTAGGGAACAACGTACGCTTGAACCGCAGAAGCGCAGACAAACGAGTCTCCTCTGTACGTGTGATTTGCGTCTCCTCCACCGACGATCAATGGAACAAAATCGACTTGCTCGTCTCCTACAGTCCTAGGATTTTGCAATACCACCGATTTGCATTGGGCCGGGCAGCGGAAGGAGAAGGTCGAGTCGTTGAAGGGCGCACACAACTGGCCGTCAAGTCCACAGCCGTCATTAGGGGACCAGTATGCGGCGGTACAGTCGATGAAGGAATCCGGGGGCGTAAGGAATGACTGTGCACGAGAAAAGAAAGCGAAGCCAATGATATAGGCGACGACGAGAATAACGAATAGCGCAGGCGAACGAAACCAGCGTGTGGCCCGGATGAGAGCCGGTTCCAGGGCAAGAGAGTAGGATCTCCTGCCAGTACATATGGTAAAGTTCAGGAATGGCGCAGGATCTATTGGAAGGTACTGAGTTCTGTCAAGAGAAGTGTTAGCGAACCTACATACCTGATAGGTTCACAGGCGGCCTTGGTCCGCAGAAATACCGCCAAACTCTCTGCACTTTCGGGTTATAGAAGCCAAACGCTCTGCCTAACCTTCTCTGCCATTCGTGGTATGCGGAAGAAGGTGCTGTTGAAGAATCAGTCAATACACCAATCTCATAGCTCTCCTGAAGGGGTTGCGACTTGGGCGGCTTGGATAGGCCGTCCGCAAATCCTTTTGCGTCGGTGCGTGCAGAGCTTGCACATGAGAGTGAACTGTCCTCCATGCAGTGGGTATACGGAGGAAGGTTGGGGTATGACAATAAGATAGTGAGTTAGGGGAACATTGGACGATGTCGACGCGGGCAGGTTATACTTGGACGGTTGCGAGCACACGGCGGGCTCAATTTCCACTTGGTCTCCGGATTCCACGCAACGCCGAGCCTGTCCTGGACATCCGCAGCCGGCATCCTCCCATCACATTGTGAACATTGGGTGATGATATGAAGCATCGTGTCTCAGTCGTGCACATAGCGCAGCCAGCCTGCAGGACGATGTAGAACATATCATGAATGTTCAAACATTCAGAGTCTTGTGCCAACTTGCTCTTGACGCTCATCTCGGCGTATCACAAGCTCACGACGATGGCAGTTCCCATAGAGCCGTCCTTCCCATCTTCGTCCACACCCTCCTCTGTATCCTCTGATAACCGTCATGGCCGTTCCAAGTGAGATGACTTCCCTCAATTTGAGTGGTAAATATTTCCAGGTGAATTCAGGCCGCCTGCAAGCTGCTTCCAAGCATCTGACTCCTGGACGGTCTCGCAGAATAAGACACTCAGTGATGACACCGATGAGATCCTCCGTCTTCAAGGAGTGAGTTGGTACATTCGTAAGGTCATACAATGGGCCACGCTGTATGTCACTGTCACCCACCGCACCGAGGACGGCATCGAGAAGATCACTGTCGAGCAGGTCTTAAGCGGAGGTGCAGGAGCTTCCACCGAGGAACGTATTCTAGATTGGGAGGAACGTCCTGTAGACGACAAGGTGTTTGGCCCTCTGATCACCAAGACGAGGCGCATAAAGCTTGAGGATCTCGAGAATGAGTACCTGCGGAACGGGTTCATTGACGATGGCAATGGTGTCATCGAAACCCACGGTGTGAGCGATACCCCGAAGAGTGGAAATACTTGGGAGGCGGAGACGGTGCGTACATCTCGGGATGATCATGGACGTATACTTCAATGTGTTTCTAGACATGGGGATTGCAGGATATCGAGGTCAATGACAGCTCTGAGAAGAGGTACACGAGACATGTGCATTTCATTGGACCTGGAGGAGAAGAAATCAATGCTTTACTCGTGTATGATTATGGTAAGTCTATTGATTCCGTCCTAGTTGTGTCCTATTGAGCGAACTTGTTGCCCCGCAGAAGGACCTCTTGATGGATAAAGGCAGATGCTGCACGTGCGATACCCACTGATCAATCATACTGGACTTGTATCATATCTCAAAGGACATATATCTTGGAACACGAATGAATGACAATATGTGAATGGCAACATGCATGAAGCCATCATCAGCAGGAGTGCCTATCATACTACATGACATCGCAACAACGGAGAGAGGTAAACGTCTAACTCATAAGGCGGGTATGACAGCATTGGCTCCTTACGCTAACATTCCACACTGATCCTATGAAGGCGATTGTGATTCGACACCCGCACTAGAAGCACGAGACCTCATCCCAAGCTGGCGGTCTCTGCGAATGAGCGATCCCTTGGGCGCATATCTATCCGAACTGCGGAGGTCTTGTCATATGAACTTTGTAGGACTTGCATTGTGAATACCCCAAAACAACGTTAGGAGGATGAGAAGAGTTCAGCAATGGGGCACGACGGCTCGTCTTTCGAGCAACTGGGGTGCACACCTCCTTCGGCGCTCAGTGAGGATGGTATAAGATCTTGAGGCCGTAATCCGCATCATACAGTTCACCGTCCTCGTCGGTCTCCAGCGTTATCATAACTCAAACCAACACCAGATACCTCTAGCGTCCTTTGCAATGGCAGTCCCCGCTACTATGACCACCCTCGACATCAGCGGGAAGTATACCCAGGTGAGCAGTCTTGCGTTGCATCATCCACGATCATGAAATCCATGCGTCCGACAGAACAAGGTTCTCAGTGACGATACCGACGACATCCTCCGCATCCAAGGCGTAAACTTTTTCACACGGAAAGCCGTAGGGTTGGCAACTCTCTATATCACGATCAAGCACACCAACGAGGATGGTGTGGAGAAGATCAACATCAAACAAGTGCTCACCGGAGGCATCGGCTCCGCCGAGGAAACCCACGTCCTGGACTGGACTGAAAAGGACGCACAGAACAAGCTGTTCGGCCCAACACATAATAGGGTGAAACGCGCCAAAGCAGAGGACCTCGTCGACGAGTTCCTTAGCAAGGGATGGGCCCCTACTACCTTGGAGAACGGATGCATCAACATTCACAGCGAGAGTGTGGCGAATGGGTGGACCGTTGAGGCGGTGAGTAGATCACACGGTCATTGTTTGACCATGGCTGATGTCTTTTGGTTAGGCTTGGGGTATTGACGAGTTGGAGGGCGAGCTAAGGCACGTTCGGCACGTCCTATTCACTGGTCCGGATGGCGAGCAAATTCGCGCGCGGATGGTATTTGATTACAGTAAGCCGGGAACGTTGTTCTACAACTCTTCATGTGTTCATTCACCTATGTTACAGCGGGTCCTGAGTCTGAGTAAGGATATATACCCTAGATTTGTGATACATGGATTTCCCTAAGCATACATCATCTTGTCAGTTCTTGCATCCTGCATCGTCTGGGCCAAAATATAAGACCCGACTTACCCAGTTCATCGACGCGTCAAAACTAGTCTGTCTGAGTTGCTTTAGGTGAGAAGACGGATATGATCATCCACACCGCGTCCTTTCCCCTTTCCCATGCCTGAGGCCCTCTACTTTCTTCACCGCCGAACTCGACCATTATCCCATCTTTTGACCACTCGCACCAAATTCCAATTGATCCAGAGGAGGGGCCTGAGCCACCGCCCTTCCTGTCTGGCTCACCCAAGCATTCAACGAAGTCCTTCCCTGTGGTGGTAGGCGTGACCACAAACAAGCTGGGCCGCTTCTTGTCAGGGATATCGGCGAGCTTCAATCTAACATGCTCGAGCGGAAAGCTCTTGTAC
The DNA here is from genome assembly GCA_011032875.1 of Phlebia tremellosa. Lineage (NCBI taxonomy): Eukaryota > Fungi > Basidiomycota > Agaricomycetes > Polyporales > Meruliaceae > Phlebia > Phlebia tremellosa. Next base: position 157,124 of record JAAIFI010000001.1, on the reverse strand, counting down.
GACGCCTTCGCGGCTCTAGACGCTCCTGCTTCGGAAGTCGGCACATTGTATATATCTATCCCGTCCAAGAGGAGGTGATTGTTCTGAAGGTCCTCACGTTTCAGGCCCGGTATTGGCCTGTATCCACTGACAGGTTTAAAGAGAAGACTGAGACCTAGCTCATAGTAGTTGAAGTAAACCACGTCGGCGTAGGATTTGATTTCGGGGACAGGTGAGGGATTGGATGTTTTTGAAGCTAAGGTCGATATGTATGTCGCTAGACCCTCAGAAGACGGTCTCGAGCCTATGAGCCGCTGGATGTCAAGTACTGTGGTTAGGATCTCTGCCGACATGGTGGACCGGGTCCAAGTTTGGTAGACGCCCTGCTTGCAGGACCAGGCGCGTTCCTTCGAGTAAAGCAACAGGACTTGATCACAACGTCCACTACAACGACTAAGCCGTGTCCTACAGGATACTTACCACAGAACTATGACCACCGTATCTTCAGAAGCGAAAACGCGTGATCTCGCAAATGCAGACGGGGAGCTCTCCGAACCGCCATGGCCCCTCCGCCTCGCGCTGCAGCTCGTCAACGAGCTCCTCGCCGCGAGCTACCGTCTGATTCGCCCTCTCGCACCGCAGTTTGTCCCGCTTGCGGTCTTCGTAATCACCATTCCCGTGTTGATCTTCTTCTCGATATCTGCGGGATTGTTGGTTTGGAGGAGCATCGCGGTCGGATGGGAGAGCAATTTAGATCTCCAGTATGGGTGAGTTGCAGTTACATGCCCGCCTGAGGTACCCATATTGATTGTGTTTGCATTGGAGTTAGAGATGGCGCGCCACCCTACGCGCAGGTCATGCTCCCGCCATTGGTGAGCCAGCAGCCCTACGATATCTCGCTGCATCTGGTAGTACCTCAGAGCCGGTCGAATTACGATCTGGGAAACTTCATGGCAACTCTCACGCTTGTGACACCGACAAATAGAACTATTGTATCTGTCCGAAAATCTGTAAGTGTTTCAAACGGCTCACGCGAGTTGCGGCTCATTTTCTACCTCCAGGCACTCGTACTTCCACCATCTACCTCTCTTATGTCCTATTTCTGGGAGCAGCCAGGGACGGTTCATCTCACAGTACCTTTAATATCAAGTATCGAGACGGGGACAAGCACGGTCATTGCGAACGTCGAGCTTGGCAGAAGAGACCAGTGGAAGAGCATTGGCAGCGGTGAGGGTCGCGAATTAAGTGTCTCGGCAGCATTTCTTCGAGGAGTGGTAGTCCACCAAGGGCTGCGGTACGTGTTCCGAATTATGCTTCTATTTGAACGTGGCTTGACCTGTCCTCCATACAGGGGGCTTCTCACTCGTTTCCCTCTGGCCACTGCTTTGTCTGCCTCGGGGACGTTCCTCTTCATATCCTGCCTTATCCTTGCATCGTGTCTGCTCCCAATGATTGAGTTGCGGTTACCTGATGAAACAGAGACCATTGAGGCTGCTCAGACCGAGACACCGCCTTCCGCACCCAAACGGGAGGAGTCTAGTTCCCGCAGAGGCAGAAGGAGCCGCAGTTCTACGGTGCCAAGAAGAAGATCTCGTTCAGTGAGTTGCATCAGTTGTCTCTCTTTAGAAAAGATGTGTCGCAATGTTCTCATACACGATGTTAGCTCTCGCAAATTAAACCCGAGGACGTCTCGGCGGAGGACATCAAACCGGAGGAGACTTCGACCTCAATTCCTCCTGCTTCGAGTTCCCCCACACCTCTACGCAGAAGACGTTCTCGACCATCACCACGGCCAGATCCTGACCATTAAGCATCTCTATCTACGGCTTCACATACCCTCGCGCTTTCAATGACACTGCATGGAAAGTTCTTCTGTATCAATAGTTCTGTGAATGCGAATACCCTCCTTCCGAAAAGTAAACCCATATGTTCAATCGAGTGTAATGAATGGTATACAAAGACAATTTACTAATTCAGTATTGTAAGTATTATGCTCAGATTCCGACATCCATGATCCATTACGCTAAAACGTGAGAGGGGTATCCTTTCCTTCAAGCAACTGTTCATTCGCTCTTCGTCGTGATGGGTTCGGACGTGACTGGGTTCACCTCATCCGGGGTCTTCGTGTCAGCAGCCTGCTCCGACTGCACCCTGATTTCTGGTGTGCCCTCTGGCTCATCATCAGCTTTAGCCACGACCGTCTCCTTTGCGTCTTCGCTCTTGTCAGGCTTGACCGTAGTCATCTTCTCCTTCTCCTTGCTGGTCTCAGGCTTCTTCGCCAGCACAGCAGCAAGAGCCTTGATCGGGTCACTGACCCCGTCTCCACCCAGTTCAGTATCACCCGACTGCTTGATTTCTGGGGTATCCTTCGGTTCCTTTGGCTTAACTGCGATCGTCTCCTTCTTTGCCTCCTTGCTCTTCTCAGGCTTCGGTGCCGGCGCATCCCCGCCACCAAGGCCCTTGATGAGATCGCTCGCCTCGTCCCCACCCAAACCCAGCTCCTCTACCAGCGCCCTCAGATCATCTGCAGAAACACTGACACCCTCGAGACCAAACTCGCCCAGTTGGTCCGAGGCGTCGATCTCGCCTTTCTCCTTTTCCCTCAGCTTGAGCGGCGACGGTGACGGGGAGCGAGACGGCGCATGCTTAGGAAACATCTGCAGCGGCTCGTATGCCCCAGGGACGCCGATGGGCCTGGCCACCAGTGCAGGCCCGTCGAGCTCGGGAGGTTTATAGTCTTCGTTCCGGCGAAGGAATATCTCAAGCTCGGCGAACTCGACAGCCTCCTCACTACGATACGATTTCAGCAGATGAGTATAACGCGTCAAGTTGGGCGCATTTAGACACTAACAACTCAGCGAAAGTCTACAAGAGACCAGAGTTAGACGAACGGTGCTCAGCGAAAGAGTGTGGTGAGGTACATACTCCGGGAAACTTGCCACCAACTAGGATGCCTGGCAGCTGCTGCTTATCTGCAACACGTATTGGTCAGTTTGGTCGCAAACAACATCATTAGTGGTGAGACCTGACCTGGAGGGGCCTTTCTCTTCCATAGTCTCTTGGCGTCCTCGTCCGACGCAAGGTCATAGGATGTGAACGGTATCTTCTTGACCTGAAGAGTTCTCAAGATATACTCTAAGTCGAGGATGGTCATCAGCCCACGCGATCGAACTTGTCACATCGTTCATGCCCACCTTGCCGCTGTCTGAGTGCTGGTGCAGACGCGATAGTAGTCAGAAAGAGCTCGATAGGAGGCGGCGCCATGTGCTGAATATGTTGGAGATGTTCTGTGGCGAGAATCTAGAAAGTGAGGGTTGAAGCTGAACAGATGCAGAGGAAGAGAGATCGAAGCGAGAGTTGGGTCTGCAATCGTGCTAACTTAAGTACCACCACCAGGCCAACCCATGGCCACTGTCTACACATCATCCTGTCAAGCTGCATTGTGTCTTCAAAATGTCTGCGTCCAAGCGAAGTCATCGGAAGCATTCTGATAGGATGTGGGGCTGCTCTATACGATGCGCTTTGCACCTGCACTTCGACCATCATCTCTCCAGTTTGCTTCATCTCTAGCTTGGACATCTTCGTCTAGGACGTGATCCTCGTCATCTCATTTCCCACCCCAAGACTCTCAGATGGCACCCTCTGCGCTCGTTGTCTGTTTAGGCAATATCTGCCGATCTCCCATGGGTGAAGCGGTCCTCAAACACGTCGCACAGCAGCGGGGGATAGATATCGAGGTCGATTCCGCAGGGACCGCCGCGTACCATACCGGAGAGGATCCAGACGAGAGGTAAGTAGGATCCCCAGTTATCGCCTTGTCAGTGGCTTACGACTCGAGCAGGTCGGTCGCAACGTGCCGCAAGGTACGGCGAACATAAGACTTTATACGATGAAGCTCATGTACGTATATGACACGCTCAGCATCAAGTGCCCATAAAGCATGCGGCTCGCCAAGTCAACAAAGAAGACTTTCGCCGCTTCACGCACATCCTGGCAGCCGACGAAGCGAACCTACGGAACCTCAATCGCATAAAACCTAGAGATGCCACAGCAGAGGTCCGGCTATGGGGTTCGTACGTTGACAACAGACAGATCGACGATCCGTACTACGGAGGCATCGTGCGTGTTGATGGTCTGTTGGGACGAGTTTTAACTGACGTCAATGCTCACAGAACGGCTTTGAAGAGGCATATCAGCAGTGCGTGCGGTATTCAAATGCTTTCCTTGACGAAGTGTTCGGAAAGGAGAACAACAGCAGTACTTAAAGTGCCTTCCGATCCACGACTGCTTTTAGATACTGATATATTGTACTTAAGACCCATCGGTCTGCACTCGTTGTATCATAGGTGACGATGATTTGAGAACGCAAAGATAATGTTGATACATAGATGTGTACAGATATCCAGATATTCCACAAGTGACTCGGACGAGACGTGGTACGGCTATTAGTGGTGTGTAGGCATATCCACGGAAGCCTTGTTGCCGATAGCATCCTCTGCCTTCCACAAGGCGGTAGTAGTCTACGCATTCATGTCAACAAAGAAAACTTGGGTGATATGAATTTTGGTGGCCTTACCTTGTTCTGCGTGTAGAAGTCGATACCGCTACAGAAAGCGAAATTAGTGCAATGCCCGCATCCCATGTATCCCGCTTACTTTCTACCATAGAACGGAATGTCGCCCAAGAAACTGGACTTGTTCCCGCTCCATGAGAACATCGGCAGAGGCACGGGGATGGGTACGTTGATACCAATCTGCCCAACCTCAACCTCAACCTCGAACTTGCGCGCAGTGGCTCCGCTCTGCGTGAAGATCGCCGTGCCGTTACCGTACTTGTTCGCGTTCACAATGGCGAGGGCGTCATCGAGCGTGTCAGCCGTGATCACGACGAGTACGGGGCCGAATATCTCCTCACTGAGGTCGAACAACAGTGAGAGGTTGTTATGTGCAAAGGTGAGAAGGGGCGTACCGGTAACACCGCATGTCCGTTGTAGCTTCGATGACTGTGGGTCCCACCCAATTGCCGTCAGGGTAGTCGGGTACCTGGATGCCTCGACCGTCCAAGAGAACTTTACCACCCTCTTCTTCAGCGGAAGCGATCAAGCTGGTGATACGACTCTTCGCGGCTGGGGAGATAACAGGACCACTACGCAAATGTAAATATCACAAACGTAGCGATGTAAGCAAGAGACACACAGATCCGCGCCTTTCTCGAAGCCTTGGTTGACCTTAAGCTTCTTCGCGCGTTCGATGAGCTCAGGCAGCCATTGTTGTGCGTTTCCGACGAGGACGGCTGTGTGAACAATATACATCAAGAGAATATATCGTGCATAACGGGACCGCACTTACCAACAGAGATAGCCATGCACCGCTGACCAGCAGCTAACGAGGCAAAGATCGCTCAGACGAAGCTAATCCGTCTATAAAGGCGCACTCACCACCAAATGCGGCGCCAATTAGAGAATTGAGAGCGTGGTTCTTGTTAGCTTCGCAAATATCAGCGGATGAACGACAGAGAAATGTGTTAGGTGATCACCGTCTGGCATAATCACAGCGTGGTTCTTCGCCCCAAGATTGGCCTATCAAATGGTAAGCAACGCGTCACAATCCTTGTAAGCGACACACGCACTTGTACGCGTTTACCTGTCTTGCGACCTCTATTCTCGGTTCCAGTCAAACTGAACATGATGCGGAAGACCATACAATCAAACGTACCTCTCGTAGATATGCTTACCAGCTCGGTCACCGCCCACAAAACTAATTGCCTTGATCTTCGGATGATCACAGATGGCATTCACCGTAGGAACCGTCCCATGTACGACATTCAGCACCCCCGCAGGCAGGCCTGCACGATGGCACAATTCGGCGATAATCATCGCGGCACCAGGGTCACGTTCTGACGGCTTGACAATGAGGGTGTTACCAGTAGCGATGGCCATAGGAATGGTCCACAGTGGAATCATGCTATTATTCAGCAAAAGAATTATGAGAAGGTTGAAAGATATAAAAAGTGACCCTTACGCTGGGAAGTTGAAAGGTGCAATGCTGAACAAACAGCACCTAGTGTCATTAACTGTGCAAGATGTTATGATGAGGCACACTTACCTTGCGCAGACACCGAGGGGTAACCTCCTTACGGAGGTGTCCATATCCTTACTAACTGAACATGTGTGTCAGCCCATTGCATGTCCGTCAATAAATGCATTTATCTACCTTCAATTGTGTTTCCAAGAAGAGCTGTAGGAATACCAGATGCTGTTTCGACCACTTGTAGGCCACGGAGTAAATCTCCTTGAGCGTCTGGACATATATGATCCCGTGAGGACACGGTAACGCAGCGCGAGTGAAAGCGCGTACCAGCGAAGGTTTTCCCTTGCTCCAATACGATGCTGCTTGCAATTGCATCGCCGTTCTGTCGCAGTTGATGTTGCAGTCTAATGAGGCATTAGATTATCGTTGCAAGTACAAGTTCAGGAACAACGTACTCCAATACAAAGCGTTGGCGTGTGAGAACGCTTGTGCGGCTCCAAGTCTTGAAAGCCTGAGAAGCCGCATCGACAGCCTGGTCGAATTCTGCATCAGTAGTCTCTGGTACCCGTGTCAAGACAGTTTGTGTAGCCTGTGCAGTTGTTTAGCTCCGGCACTCCTGAAGTCTTATGATGACGGTGGTTTTGGCACTGACGGGATCTACGACATCTATCCATTGTGATGTCTTGCTCTCAACAAACTCCCCGCCTATAAGATTCTTCGTGTTGCCACCAGTTGCGCTTGTTCCTTTCCATTCAGCTGAGATCTTCTCAGCCTGTGTACGGGCCGTAGAGCTTAGGGCCGCAAGAGGAGGATTGGAGGCTGCAGTCGCGAACGAACGAGTCCGTACGGTGCGCAAACGTGCGATAGCTCTCGAATGCATGACTCGCAGAGAATGTGCGAGAGATGGGAGCGTTCGTAGCGTACCTCTGAGGGTATGTACGAGATATGCAGGTCTTTATACACCCGTTCGTATAACCGGAAGACCGGATGGGTGTCATGGGTCTTGATGCGGGGTAAGGAGCGCCCATACGCCGTCACGTGCAACTTGAAGCAACGCGAATCTGTGTTCGCGTATCGCGTCTCGGCGAATCTCTTGAGCCTGCGAGGCACACGACTCTAACTTCCTCATCGTTCTTCTTCCTAATCTTCCTCCACTCGTCAACATGAACGTCCTGAAGTGAACCTCGTTGTTGTCTCTATAATCAATTCTGACGCTGTCAGGATTGACTGGGAATGATGCAGACATCCTTACAGAGTTGTGACAAGCAACGAGCATCCCTCTGGGCCGGTGGATCAACGCCGTCGAAGGAACGCGTCTTCCGGCCGCCGTCGACCTTAGACAGATGGTTCATCAGGATCATCGACGCGTTAATGTGTCAAGAGTGCATCGTTTGAGCCGTCACAATACTGCCTTCCTATGCATCAGAGTTCGTACGGGTCACTCAATACGTCTCTCCAGGATGCTGCCTTTCCGGTAGGACAGAGTATATAGGTGTAAGGGCGATCGATCCGACCCTCTGAGATGCACAAGCACGCTTTCGAACCTTTGGGATGAGTAGATGGTTATCTGAGTGTGCTGGCAACTTCTTCGAGGTCGTCGCCTTGCTTGCAAAGTTGTACAAAGCGCGCATCCAAGCGGCGCTAAATTGGGCGGTAACCAAGGAACGCGAGTTCTGATTGGCGGAGAGTCACGTGAAAGGAGCATAAGTAATTAGTTATTATAATAAGTAGGTTGAAATGGTTCCAGCTCATCCTACCCTTGGTTTCCGTCCTGTGTAGCCTCTGTCTTTTATTTCTTCCCCTCCTCTCCGTATCCTTACGGCTTAACTAATCCTTTCTTTTTCTACCCCCTCCCTCTCGCTGGCCTCACTCACCCACACTCATTTGCACTGCACACACTAACATGGCTCCTCCCGACCTGAAGTCTCCTTACCTCGACCAAGCCGGCTCTCCCTCTACAACAACTCTCCTCGCTGCTCCTCCTCCAAGTCCCGGAAGAGCACCTCCGTCGTTACGAAGTGTTTCCAGTGTTGGCTCTTTTGTCAGTAGTGTTGTTACTTATGCATCCCACTGAGAGTACACATTGACTTGCCACCTCAGAGATCACAGAGCGACTCACGATATGCTGCTGCTGGCGATGTCAGTATCCGAGGTGGAATTCCACCCTCGATATCGGACAAGGTCGGTCTCTTCTACCTGTTGACCTTTGCCACGTTCGACTCGGGTAGGCCATCCATGACCGTACCTCAGAGTCTCGACCAACGTTGTGTTATTTGAATTCGCTGACATGCCCTATCAGTTTGCTATGTCTCCCGACCCTTCAGCTTGGGGTGGAGACCTATCACTGAATCACCGCGAGCCAGACGATGACCTGCACAACCCGGATCCCCGCCGTGACCGCAAGAGTGACAAAGGCGGAACCATCTTCACTGCTCGTGGTATCTCCAACCTGGGATGCTTATTGATCCTTTTCTCGGGAATGGCGATGCTTTTGTGAGTTTTCGTTGACGTTATATAATCGTGAAGCACATCCTAAAGTCAATTGGACCAGCGCTGGATATCCTTTGATTTCTCACTTCACGAAGAAGCCACAAGCTACTTATGGCGGTTTCAACCTTGGTGGAACAAACGCTACCGGCCAGGTAATTTCACTCTTTCTATCTCCGTCAGTCCATTAATTATGGACGTTAGGTGCCTACAATGTCCGGAAACTGGGGTCTTATTGATCTCGACACACCCCAAGAAGCCTACACAATTCCTGACTACGTCACCGGTGCGAGTTGGGACCTTATTTTCTCCGACGAGTTCAACGAGGACGGGCGCTCTTTCTATCCTGGCGATGATCCGTACTGGGAGGCTGTTGATCTGCACTACTGGCAAACTAACAACATGGAGTGGTACGACCCTGCCGCCATCACGACCAAAAACGGCTCGCTCCAAATCACGCTCTCGAAGAAGGAGACACACGGCATGGACTACCAGGGTGGAATGCTTTCAACGTGGAACAAGTTCTGCTTCACCGGCGGCCTCGTCCAGACTTCCGTAGTTCTACCCGGCATCAACAATGTCGTCGGACTCTGGCCGGCCATCTGGACCATGGGCAATCTCGGGCGCGCTGGTTATGGCGCTAGTCTTGAGGGCATGGTGAGTGTACTCTGACGTCTTTGTCGATGGTAATTAAACAGTAGTTCTTCTCGGCAGTGGCCTTACACGTACGACTCATGCGATGTCGGTACGGTCGCTAACCAGACTCTCAACGGCTTGCCGATTGCCGCTACGGAGAACGGTGACCCATCCAATGGCGGCGCTCTGTCATACCTTCCTGGACAACGCTTGTCGCGGTGCACTTGCTCAGGCGAGTCACACCCTGGTCCGGTTCACTCTGACGGCACGTACGTGGGGCGGGCAGCTCCGGAAATCGATGTCTTGGAGGCCACGGTTGGTGATAGATGGTTTATTATTCACAGAAATGCTTATCCGCCTTGCGTTAGATCACTGGTACACCCCTGAGTGGTCAAGTATCGCAGTCATGCCAATGGGCTGTAAGTCTTGTTATTCATGTCGTTATGTCGTCGCGCAATACTCAACGAGCTATGCTAGCCTTTCAACGAGGCTTATGAGTGGTTCAACACAACCGATAACCTGATCATTCCGAACACCACACGTTCGCAACTCAACCCGTACATGGGAGGTGCCTTCCAACAAGCAACATCCGGCATCACGGAAACCAGTCAGTCTCTATCTTGATACACTACATGGGAGAGTACTCATCCATACTTCTTCAGACCAAGAAGCCTACGAGCTTACCGGAAACGTGTTTTCTGTGTACGGTGTCCAGTATAAGCCTGGCTTCGACGATGCAGTGAGTTTCGAGCCATTGTATCACCGCGACGGTTGGTTAATGATCGTGCTCCAGTACCTCGCCTGGATTCAGGACGGTGAGCTTGCTTGGCACATGAAGCAGCCCGGTATGGCTGCGGATACCCGTGTGGAGATTGGATCTCGTCCTGTGCCTCAGGAGCCCATGGTACGCGTGTTCATAGCTCTTCCCGCAAATGTTCCTTGAGCTAACGCCCTCGCGCTAGTATCTCATTGCAAACTTGGGCATGTCGAGAAACTTTGGCTACGTCGATGTTGATCATCTCACTTTCCCTGCAACGATGAAAGTCGACTACATCCGTGTGTATCAGGACCCTGCTGCAAAGAACATTGGATGTGACCCAGAGGACTTCCCGACCGCCGCCTATATCAACCAGTATGTTGGCTTCTGTTGTCGTGCCGTATAATTCATCCTCATCTATGATCTTCTCCGCAGATATATTGATGCGTACACGAACCCCAATCTCACCACATGGCGGAATGACTATGGACAACCGTTCCCGAAGAACAGCTTCCTGGGTCAATGCTAGCCCCCACACACTCTACTCGCGCCGCGCCTATGCGCGCTGATCTGTCTCGGAGATCTCACATACTAATTCTCGTCTACTGCACTGCTTTCACACGCACGGAACTACCTCTTCATCTTTGTTACCCTCATGCGGTATACCCAGCACTTCACATTCACACATAGACGCACGGATCGCACTTGCATTGTCTGTTTTCTGGTCGAGGCGTTGGCTTGTTAGTAATACTCACATATTCCAATTTCAATGGAACTGCAGCTGTTTTGCATAAGTTGGCGGATGGAGCATACTAACGGGCATGAGGCAGGTACAGTAGCGCTAACGTCAAACTTTGCATCCCGAGATGCCACGGACCTGCCATCATGATCGATTCGACGGTGAAGTGGTCTTCAAAGTTAACGATCCTGTAAGTAGCCTCGCTCTAGTCACGTAAAGCTTGGATCTATTTCACGCGTTTTACAGAATTCTTGCGTAATAGCACGCAGACTTCCTGAAATAAGCCATATCGTCCCAAACCCCTTTGATATCCTCTATAGCTACGCTGAGCTCGCCGACCTTCAAGCACCGGTTCAACCTAGACCTGGATGATGGAAACTGAGCAGTGATGTTAGTGAACCCAACTCGACACAGGATATGGCATTTAGAAGTATAGTAACAGACCCCATGGCGATCTTTAACGGTGAATCTTTAGGTTCAATTTCCAAATACGGGCTTCAAGTGAAATTGGTACGCCACATTGCAAGTATCGCTCCGCACACGTAAAGTTGAGTCAGTGCCTCTTTCTACCTGCTCGAACTCCCTAGCGTAACTCCACAGACTCGGTGCATGCCGCCACTGCAGTTGCTCGGGAACCACATCAAGTCTGGATACGAATCAGGACCCCAGTCCCAAGTCTTAAAAAGGTCCCGAAGGGCGGGGGCACCATCGCGACATTCCTTCATCGCTGACGATTATACTCCCGACTAGTGTATCGTCCTATGGCTTCGCTGAACTCTTCCCGTCCGTGTCAACTCTCAGGCGTCAGCGTCAGCGATGAACAGCCGCCACCCGCGACGAATCCTACTACTTATCGCCTGCCTATCGGCTCTGAGAACGACATGATCGCGCTGCTCAAGGTGCTGTACGAGTGCGAGCGGGCGGGTCAGAACCCCGCCGCAGCGATGACGATCTTAGATGGCGTGAGCTTCCCCTACTACTAGTCCCTATACTATACTGATCGACTGCGAACGATAGGTGCATGGTCACACGGTCACGGAGTGGCGGGACTTCTTCCTCACAAACGTGTCTAGCATATTCTCCACACATCTCTCCCGCACGGGTGGCGCAGAACCAGACGGCGCAAAGACGGTGGATGTGCACATACGCCAGCCAGCGAGTGCTTTGTGTATATCGCCACAAGAGCTATCCAGTTCTGATTCCAACGGTAAACACGCCTCAAACAATCCTGCCGCAGCGTTATCAGATGTCGCATCCTCGTCCACCCCTTATGCAAGTTCTGGCTTCAATGCGCAGACCGCACCTGACGAATTTCAGCTTTCCCCGCATTCTCACACTACACCTCCAAAGACAGCTTCTTCTAGCATCAGTGGTGTGCAGCACCATCACGCCGGCACTCAGGCACATGCGGTAGATGACCCAGACGCGGAACCAACTCCACCTACGAAGACGGTGCCGTTCGGACGTGGATGTCGCTTTTCCGACGAGGACCAGGCATATTTCTACGCCTCCCTGCGCTGGGCGTTGATGCGGAAGCCGCAGACACGGGTCTACGAAGTGTGCAATCGCGTCGCACAGAAGGTAAATATTAGCAGCATTGATGCAAGATTGTGTACAGTCTCATAGTATTCAGGCAGTACATCATTCGATCCATTCGTGGAGAAATTATGCGGAAAAGCATACCCTAGAGATCGAGCGCGTGAAGGAGGAGGTCGCGGCCGCACGCGGGAAAGCTAAGAAAACACGACAACGCCTCAGCACGCAAACCAGCACACCGACCGATGGTATCGCTGGGATGAACTTAAGCGGGGAATGCGTCCCCAGCACCTCAGTAGGATCGCAAGCATCCTCCAGGTCCACAGGCTCTGTAGTTGTGAAAGTTGAAGATAGCAACAGCTTGGACGAACAGGCAGATTTGGCTTTAATGGGGCCGTACCACTCATCATACACTGCCGGTGATGAGCGCATGATGGCCAGATACATCGCTTCGAAGGGCGATGCGTGGTACGACTCCGATGAGTATCCGACTCAGACAGATCGATGGTATGAGTTTCATGAGATGGTGAGCAGTCGATCTCAGTGATATCCAGTACGCTGACAGACGTGATACTAGCACCCGCAGAGGTCTGCGAAGAGCTGGTGTGGGCATTATACCTATTCGACCAGCCGCAAAAGTAGGTTCTACATACCATTATGAGTGCTCTTTCTGATCAGTTCCACAGAGATTGATGCGCTTGCGGCGATGTTCAGGCGACAAGCTGCGAGGAAGAATATGAACGGCGAAGCGACGCGCCGCTGCGCGAGTAAAAGAGCGTCGGCCGTGGAGGTGATCGATCTGACCAGTCCGAGTCCACCTCCTGAGATCAGGTCCGGTGTGCAGGAGGTGACCGAAATCTAGGCGGGAGCCGTTCACCTACTGGAGATGCGGATGCCGAGGACGGGAGCTCCGTGTACCAGGACGCGCGCGACGACATCGCTATCAGTAACACCGAATTCTACGGCGAGGTGTAATGTTCACGTACTCCAATTTTGATCAATCCGCAGCTATTTTGCACTCATTGGCCGACAGACTGTATTGCCTGACGGGATTCAGCTGCTAACGAGTCCAAGGAAGGTACAGCACAGACAGTATCAAATGGACATGCCGAGGTGTTATTGCCATTACTGAATCACGGTGCGATGCGGTCGGCAGCAAAGTGTTCTGCAAATTTGAAGTTATCGAAGGGCTTTGCTGTGTACGTCACGTTCCAAGTCTCGCTTCTGTCGCGTGAGGCTCAGCACAATTTCACAGATTCTTTGCACAGTGGTCTGGGGACCGCATGAAGCAGAACTTCTCTCTGATCTTCGTACCCCCGGAGCCAAAATCGCTGGGCTTCCAAGATGTTAGCGCGATCTTGGTCGCTCCTGGTATTCAACCATCTCGTTATTGTCCGTACACACAAGCGCCGTTTGCAGTAGATGGACAATCGTCATGTTCGTCAATCCGTTGGCTCGAGAGAAGATAAGGCATCACGAGGTACTGTCACAGATTCATTACATGATTGACATTGAACTGGTCTTTAGGTTCAAATCTTATCCACAGACAATGGTACGCCACAAGTGTCACTCCCGTCATGACTCATACATTCCTTATTCGACATTTCTCATACTAGTGGAAATTCACATAGGCCTCTCAGTGAAGTTCGCCGTTGCAATGGTGCGGGGACTACACGTCCGTGGAATAAAACATGACCATTTTCGAACTTCCCCGTGCTCCAACATCGCTATAAGATTCTGGACTCAAGGGCAGTGAACAGTGACTTCTTGGGACCCACCTGTGGTATTTCTTCCGTCCAAGTTGACCCATGTCTATGCTCAACTCGTCAAATCAATCCCACCCTTCAAGCGATGGCCGCAGACCTGCAGCTTCAGAGGCGTCCTCGCCAAGCTGGACTCGGACGAACCCACCTGCTCGCCAGCCCATTGACTCGAACGATGATATGATCGTCCTCTTGAAGACACTGTACGAATGCCAGCGCATGGGCCAGGGTCCTTCCGCAGCGATAACTGCCCTCAACGGTGTAAGCGTCCCTTCTTAATCTACATTCTACTATGCTGATATACCATGCTGGCGCGTGAACAGGTGCACGGCCGCACGAGCACAGAGTGGCAGACCTTCTTTGTCGCGAACGTGCCTACCATATTCTCCCCACAGTTCAACCGCACGGCTAGCGCAGGTCTAGGGCTGGGCGGCGGCGACGCAAGCACAGGGCACACGAGGACAGGGACAGAGACAGCACACTCGGTAGCGGGTGCTGTGTCTCAGTCGCAAGAGCTGCCCAGGCCTGGTGGCGACGCTCCTGCCGCAGCGTCATCAGAAGTCGCACCCTCGTCCGCGTCCGCGGCCACCCAATCCCCTGCCTCCAACTCGTCGCCCTCCGCAAGCTTAAGTTCGCGCTCCGATCCCCAGACCGCGACGCGCCACGGACTCGGACTTCATCCGCACTCTGAATCCAACCATGGTGTCGCAGCCACCGCCGCCCCCACCGGTACTCGTGCTGGTCGGCCTGTTCACTCGGACCCGGAACCGTCGCCGCCCACGACGACGGTGCGGTTGGGAAACGGCCCGAGGAACATGTACCGGTTCACGGAAGAGGATGTAGCGTATTTTCACGCCTACCTGCGGTGGTCTCTGAGGCGTGACCCGCAGATACGTCTTAGCGACGTATGCAGGTTTGTAGCAAAAAAGGTGCGCGGAAATTTATCTATGTCCCATACGTGGTCTCATCAAGTTTGTGTAGGCGGTGCATCATTCTGCTAGATCATGGAGAGGTTATGCAGATGCACACCCTCAGGAGATAGAGGACGTGAAGCAGGAGATCGCGGCTGAGCGCGGTAAATCAGGTAAGACACGAACACGCCTCAGCACCCGAACCGACAAGATCGTGGGGCATGCACACAAAGACCGTGAACGCAACAGTCGTAGGAGGCTGAACGTACCGTCTGACACTGTCGCCGTGAATACTGAAGATGACGTCTCGGACGAGCAAGCACACCTGCCAGTGATGGGACGCTTGAGACAGCCGTACACCGTGGGCGATGAATATGCGATGGCTAGGTACATTGCTTCCAAGTGGGACGAGTGGGATAACTTGGAGAAGTACCCGAGGCAGGTAGATCAGTGGAAGGAGTTCGCTGCAATGGTGAGCGGTCGACCGCAGTGGTATGCGCCATACTGACGAAGGTTGTACCAGTACCCGCAGAGGCATGTAAGGAGCTGGAGTTGGTATTATCGGGAGCCTGATCACTACGACAGTGAGTCCTACGCATTGATATTGACGTGTTTCTGCTTTTATGACTACCTCCATAGAGCTTAATGAGCTTGCGGCGATGTTCAGGCGTCGAGCAGCGAAGACGAACGCGAACGGCGAGGCGACGGGCGAACACGCGAGGAAAAACGCGTCGGTCACGGTTATCGATCTGACCAGACCGAGTCCATCCCCTGAAGTCGGAACGCGGACGCGGGGAACGGTCAAACCGCAGGGCAGGCACCGTTCGCCCCTTGGAGATGCGAGCTCCGAGCATGCAGGCTCCGTGTACGAGGACCTGCGCGATGACAGTGCTGCCCATGGTAGCACCGAGCCTGGCCGCGAGATGTCGCCGTTTGGGTACCAGGACGGTGCGCACAAATACGCCGAGGATATGCGCAAGGGGACAGGATCGCTTGAGCGCGGTGGGCGGATGGGGATGTAAATGCATGGAGATAAATGAGATTGAATTCGCACGTTCGTGTAAGCACCTTTGCCAGCCGTAGCCCCGTGTGGACGTGAGTTACCTCCGTGATTGAATGCGATTGGACGTGGACGAGGAGGTGTGTCGAGAGTGCGCTGCTCGTATTCTGTTCATCCACCCAGTTTTCTCGTCCGAGAGGGTGTATCGCTCGAGACGCGGTCCATTAGGAGCGGGCCGGGTGCGGACCGGGCTGCATTTGGACCAAGCGCCGTTAAGCGCGGAGAGATAATCGGACGTCGATCCAGAGTCGATCCTGGTCGATCTCCTCTGAGGCCTCTCTGAGCTCGTAGGAGACGCACAGGTCGCCGTGGGTAGACGACGGTAGGCTCTGTGCTCGACGGCGACCAGCACTCGAGCCGTCTGGAACGAGTCCTTTTTTCTCCCTTATGTCACCGAAGATACCCATATTGATGTTTCAGGAAACCAGGATCGAAAGGCAGGCTGCAGTCCCAGGATTGAGTGGCCCGGTCCATTGTCGGCGACCCGCCACCGTCGCGGCCTACCTGGCTACAGAGTCTCTACACACCCCACACCTCCCGTACGCCTAATCCAGCAGCGGCACCAGGCGGCTCTTCAGTTCTATGCGGGGCCGCCCCTAGTTATAAAAGTTGCCCTTCCTCCTCCCCGGCCTCCCTCAACCACCACCCCTCTCACACACACCAATCAACCAACTCACACCGCAAACATGGTCGCTACTCCCTACGCCACCCTCTACCCCACCGGCCAGAAGATGCCCATCGTCGGTATGGGTACCTGGAAGCTCGACACCAAGGAGGCTGCCGACACCATCTACCAGGCCATCCAGAACGGCTACAGGCAGTTCGACGGTGCTTGCGACTACGGAAACGAGAAGGAGTGTGGTGACGGCCTCACCAGGGCCCTCAAGGACGGTCTCGTAAAGCGTGAGGAGATCTTCCTGACCTCCAAGGTACGCATGCGCGGCAGCTTTCACCGGTCCCTGAGCTTACATTTTACCTTCAGCTCTGGAACACCTTCCACGCCAAGAAGGACGTCCTCCCCATCTGCAAGAAGCAGCTCGCTGACTGGGGTGTCGACTACTTTGACCTCTTCCTCGTCCACTTCCGTGAGTCTTGTTCATGTATCCTTGCTGCGCTCCAGCTTATGAGACCCATCAGCCATTGCCCTCGAGTACGTTGACCCCGCTGTCCGCTACCCCCCAGGATGGATGTACGACGGCAAGGCCGACATCCGCCCCGTCAAGGTCCCCTTCAGGGAGACCTGGGAGGCGATGGAGGCGTTAGTCGATGCCGGCCTCGTCAAGGCCATCGGTGTCTCCAACATGCAGGGATCTCTTCTCCTTGACGTCCTCCGCTACGCCCGCATCCCCCCCAGTGTCCTCCAAGTTGGTGAGTAGCATGCCAACTTCCTTGCATCGTCAGATCGCTCATACTATCGTACAGAGCACCACCCTTACCTCGCCCAGGAGGCCCTCGTCCAGCTCGCACAGTCCCAAAAGATCACCGTGATGGCGTACTCTTCATTCGGCCCCATCTCCTTCCGCGAGCTCGACTGGAAGCGCGCGAACGAGTGCCCCACGCTGTTCGAGCACAACGTGATCACCACCATCGCGAAGGCGCACAAGCGCACGGCGGCTGAGGTGCTCCTCAGGTGGTCGACCCAGCAGGGCGTCATCGTCATCCCCAAGGCCACCGACCCCGTCCTCGTCCGCCAGAACCTGGACCACATCCACTTCGACCTCACGAAGGAGGAGATCCAGGCCATCACCAACCTCGACGTCGGCATGCGCTTCAACAACCCCGCAGATGTATGTTCACGATCTTTTCTATGATCTGGTTCCGCGCTGACTTTCACGTGTTTTCCCCACAGTACTTCTCGGAGCACAAGCTGCTTTACCTGTTCGCATAAGGCGCCCTGTCATGAAACCATTATTAAAATGTATTTGGGTTGTATCACTAGTGTAACGCGGTTCCACTTAATAATATGGAGACTGTAAACCGCCTGTTATATGTGTGCCGTGTGCCTGAGCCGTCCTCTGTGTTTTATCTACGCGAGAGGTACAATGTGCATATCGCTTTCAATTGAGTTGACATCAAGCGCTTGGTCGACCTCCTTCCTTCCACTTCCACTTTCTTAGTGCTCTTCGCATTCTCACACTGCTTCTAATCGCTTTCCAAGTCTTCTAGTCTCTTGGAATTCGTGGGGACTCGCGACATGATTCCTTGAAGAGCGTTCGCTGCTCAATTCGGCCTACTAGTCCTCGCCACGAGAAGAACTGAAGACGTAATGCAGTCTTACCACGGTACTCTTCGCGTTCAAATTGGTTTCAAGACCTCGTTTGCTTGCAGTTGTGTTCACAAGTAGCCGAACAGAAGTGCCATCCCTCGCCATGGCTCCCTTGGGAGTAAGTCCTGGAGACTTACGATGTGGCGTACGCGACGAGGCCTCCCTCTCTCAATTTGGCTGCATTCTACTATTTCCAGGGAATCCACGGGACCTCTTGGTGGCCTTATTTCGGTACTAGTTTTCGACTAGAGCACTTCTCTCGGAGAGAGTTGCATGGAGGCAACTCGGAAGACCCCACATTAGTGCCCAATTGTCCGGAAATTCTCGGAGACTCTGACAGCTGCTTGTCTTCGATGATTTTTGGTCGCTCGTTGGTGTACTTAGTGCGATGACTTGAGGATCGAGGTCAGGAAGTCTCGCCGCCTATGCTGAGCTTGAGCCTGAGCTCACTGGACGGCGGGGCGCTTGCTTCCATTTCGGGAGATTTGGTCGCCTCGCGTTCTGGCCACGAGCGCGTAAGGGCACGTGAGCGGGTGGAGAGTCGCGTCTGTCAAAGTTCTGTCCGCACGGACTGTTCCTTTGCCTGCGTCGTGCTCAATGAAAACATTCTTATCGTGCATTCGACCCTTCTGAGCACGATGAACTCCTCTACCGCTGCCAATTCCCCAGCGATGTCCAGCACCGACAATTCCCATGCTGCCGCCCTGCAGGCTGCGCAATTGCAGCAACTCACAGCCATGTTCTCCAATCCCCTCGCTGCCCTTCTATCTAACGCTAGCAATAATGGCATGCAGCCACCCGCAGCATCCCACCAACCACATCAACCACACTCGTTCCCCTCAACGCAGCTGAATCTCGGGTTGAATGCTCTGACCCTGACCAGCCTTCTGGGCGCCCAGCAGCAAGCCCAAGCCCAGGCCGTGGGAGGTGTGAACTTTGGGCAGCTCGTCGCGGACGCAGTGCGGCTGAACACGCCAGTGGGGACGTACCCCGACGACGAGGAGCTGCTCGTCAACGCGCTATATGAGAGCGAGATGCAGGGCACGACCTATCGGCGCGCGCTCGATGGACTCCACGGGGTGAGTGTTGCCACACCCTTGCAGAAGTACGGATCAATATTTCTGACGATTACGATCGGCGGGTAGGTGAACAGCCATGCGGCGAACCTGTGGAAGGACCACTATCTTGACCATACCCCGCGCATCAATGAGCTTGTCGCGCGCAAACGCGCACCGCTCACGGCGAAAAAGCCGTCCTTCGACTCCCTGCGGCGGCATCGCACGGGGGACCATTCGTTGGGTGGTCCCTCGGTGTCCCACCGGGAGGCTGAACGGAGTAGTCACGCACCATCATCATCAAGGCGCACGAGTGCGACGACACTGTACGACGCGTCGCCGTCCAAATCGGCGGTGAAAGCGAAGCAGAAAGAGAAGGAGAAGGAGAAACCGCAATCGAAAAAAGCGAACACAAACGGCGCTATAAGAGTACCGAGAAGATCCCCCACACCACCGGATACGGCGATCCCATTGAAGAACGGGTACAAGTTCAGCGACGAAGACGACGAATACTTCATCAAGTACGTGAATTACCGGCTCGCGGACGCACCGGGCCTCTCCAAATCCGACTTGTGTGCAGAGCTAGCTGCCAAGGTGTGTATATCTCATCTACGAGAGAAGCTACATCTATTGACGGGTGCTTAGTGTCCGTACCACAGCGCGAATTCGTGGATGTCGCATTGGAGCTACCGTCGCGAGCTCTACGATTCGCAGATCCCGCAGTTTGCCAAAGGATTGGTACCGGGCCGAGACCACGACTCAGACAATGCAAGCAGTGACGGGGGCGGCGAAGACTATGATATGGACGGGGAAGGTTACGGCTCCGATAATGACAAAGAGGCGCCAGTAAAGCGAAAGAGGGGCGGGAAGGGGCTGTCGGTAACGGAGGGTGATCTGACCAAGATGGCAGAGTACATCGAGTCTATTGGACGCGAGTGGGAAGACCTGAAGTCGAGGGAGCGGTGGGAACCATTCCAGCTTCAAGTAAGTTTAAATTGTTTATTTAGTGTGCTCTTGATGATACTCATCGGTCTGCTCTAGTATCCACATCGCTCGTGGCCAGCGTGGGCAGAGACGTACCGGAAGTACAAGACAGGTACGACTAGCAGTCATGTGTGGAACGTCTGCGTTGCTTATTTGCTGTTTAAACTTTAGACATCGAAGAGATGATTGCGGATTCGAAGCGGAGACATGCTTCTGTACACGAACAACGGGCGGTTCCTGCGTGGGCGAGGGACCGCGCGGCCTCGTTCCGTCAGAAGCGCAGTCATAGCACGGACGTAGAAGATGACGGAGAAGTCGAGAGGGAGTTGAAACGACAAAAGGACGACTGAACTACTAATTAATGATCACTCGGTGGCGTGTATCGGCGGTGGTTGTACTCATACTTACTCTTACGCATCGGAACAGGTTATTTTTCTTGAAGCCTTGCTTGCATGCACTACGGTCCCATCATTATTGTATTATTTTGTGATCTTGTAGCCTGTTGTATTATGTGTGTGGGTAGTCAAGCGTGCAACATTCGGTCATCGTGCCAGCGCGACGCTTGGGCCGGGAGCAATAGCGCCACGTGTTGCTGAATCGATGGTTTATAGCACGCGTAATTAGCAACGACCGTCGTCCCTCTCGTCTCGCAACTGCTCGTTGCCATCCCCCACCTCCCGCCCACCCACTCCATCGCCACCACACCCACTAGAACGATCCAGCATGGATGAAGAGTACGATGTGCGTGTTCTGTCCGCGGTGTCGTGCGGCGTGTCTGTCTGACAGCGGGGTGCGCGGGCGCAGGTCATCGTCCTCGGCACAGGTCTGACGGAGTGCATTCTGTCGGGGCTGCTGTCCGTCGAGGGCAAGAAGGTGCTGCACATGGACCGCAACGACTACTACGGCGGCGACAGCGCGAGTCTGAACCTCACCCAGGTGCGTCTTTCGTGCTTTCGTGCGCCGTGGATGCTGTGCGTGTGGGCTGATCGTGCGCGATGTCGATGTCGATGGTAGCTGTACCGCAAGTTCAGGCCGGACCAGGCGCCGCCCGCTGAGCTGGGGCGCGACCGCGACTACGCCGTGGACCTGATCCCCAAGTTCATCATCGCCTCGGGCGAGCTCACCAAGATCCTCGTGCACACCGACGTCACCAGGTACCTCGAGTTCAAGCAGATCGCAGGCAGCTTCGTGTACCGCGACGGGAAGATCTCGAAGGTCCCGAGTAACGAGATGGAGGCTGTCAGGAGCCCGCTTATGGGGCTCTTTGAGAAGCGGCGGGCGAAGAAGTTTTTCGAGTTCTTGCAGAACTGGAAGGATGATGACCCCACTACGCACCAGAGTCAGTCGTCCTGTTCGATCTGCATTTTTTGGCTGTTGCTCACGTTAGCACAGCCATCGACTTGGACAAGGATACTATGCAAAGCGTGTACACCAAGTTTGGCCTTGAGCCTGGTACCCAAGATTTCATCGGACACGCCATGGCGCTCTACTTGACCGACGAGTGAGTGCATCATAGTATACAGTAATACATGTTTCTTATCAGAGTTATCCAGCTACAAGAACAAGCCAGCACGGCCGACGTACGAGCGTATCATTTTGTACACATCGTCCATGGCCCGCTACGGCAAGTCGCCGTACATCTACCCTCTCTACGGTCTCGGCGAGCTGCCCCAGTCCTTCGCCCGTCTCAGCGCCATCTACGGCGGCACCTACATGCTGGACAAGGCGATCGACGAGATCGTCACGGACGCGGACGGCAAGTTCGTCGGCGTGCGCAGCGGCAACGAGACCGTCAAGGCGAAGCAGGTCGTCGGCGACCCCAGCTACTTCGGCGCGGGCAAGGCGACGGAGGGCGGTCAGGTGCGGGTCGTCGAGGAGGGTAAGGTCATACGCGCGATCTGCATCTTGAAGCACCCCATCCCTGGTACCGACGACGCGGACAGCGCTCAGATCATCATCCCCCAGAACCAAGTTGGCCGGAAGAACGGTAAGTGTTTTGCTGTTGCTCAATGCGCTTCGCTTACACGGGCTTTGCAGATATCTACATCGCGAAGGTTTCGTCTACGCACAACGTCTGTGCCAAGGACGTCTACATCGCTATCGTCAGCACGATCGTGGAGACAGACAAGCCTGAGCAGGAGATCGCACCCGGCCTCCAGCTCTTGGGGCCCATACACGACAAGTATGTCGCTTAGTACCGTTTTTTGATCAGACGACTAATATTCTGTCGCTAGGTTCGTGTCCGTGACACCTCTCTACGTCCCAACGAGCACCGGCCAGGCAGACAACATCTACATCACGCGCTCGTACGACGCGACGTCGCACTTCGAGACCGTCGTCGACGATGTCCAGGACGTCTGGAAGCGGATGGTGGGCAAAGACCTGGTGCTTAAGAAGCGTGAGGTTGAAATCGAAGCATAAACATAAATTTCCCCTCTGTCTCGTTAGTTCCGGCTCTTGATCTACATCGCTCTTATTAGCATAAATCGCCGCAAAGTCGCAGGATTGTACATCACACGTCTTACTGGGTATACATCGTATTAATTTTTGCGTTTGGCACCTTGGATCGCGATGTGTAAGGTAAGGTTCAGGGATTGCAAGTAGGCCAGTAAGCACACTGACTACATCCCGGAGGAAACACTAAACATAATCATGGATTCGTTGCCTTAAGGCGTGCAATATGTGTATGGTCACTGATGGTGAGCATGCGTGTAACTAGTCTAACATCCGCTATCAAAAAAACGCGTTCATATCGAACTCGGGTACATGAATGTCCTGTTTGGCAGACTTCAGCAAACGCCCCATGCCGGCCTTTCGTGCCACCAGATCTCCATCGCCTTCGTTTAATGTCTCTGTCTCCCCTCCCGTGGTACTCAGGCTGCCGTTGGGCACGCGGCGTACTGGCGAGGCGGAGCGCGTGGGAGGAGTGCTGGAGACGTCCATGTCGATCATGATAGATGACTGCCGTCGTAGTGCAGGTTCGAGTGCGAATCGAGTGGCAAGTGGGCTTGGTGGACGGCGGATGACGGGGGAGTCGTGTACGACTGTTGATGGTCGCTCGAAGGACCAGTTGCGAACCAGATTTAGAGCCAGAGCATGACATCCTATACAAAAGTTTGAGTAGAGCACCATGCAGATTTCCGACGCACTCACCCATTCTACAGAATACCCGAGCGATTTGCAACACAAAGTTATATTCAGTTCGGCCCGAAATTTCGCTTGTACCCTTCGCAGCCTGCAGCGTTTTGAGTTTCAGCTGAGAGAAGAGTAATGCAAGACTAGGGTCATCGTAAAGCGACCCTCCAATGTCAAAGATGTTGCGGTCCCATACAAGGGCTATATCTCGAAGAGGTGTCTGTATATCAGGAGGTTAGCTTTATCGACGAGTTGGGTAGACATAAAGACGCACAACGAGGATGCGAACGGCGAGATCTCGCCGTCGCAATATCCAGAAAGCCCAGCTGGCAAGCCATCTGTTGCCTTCTTTGAAGGCGGTGGGGATCACGGTTGTTGTGAGAATATCCTTCAGGACAGGACCCTCGTCGCCGTGTTCAGAGACACGAGCAATTGCAACCGCGAGCTGGAAATCTTGGAGATTCCTGATGCACACGTTCACGGCATCCTTCAAGCTGCCGCCTAATAGAAAAAACGCTGCTGCATATTCTGTACAGGTGTTTCAGCGAGGGTCACCAAAAAGTTAACATATTCCTTACCGAATCTCCGCTTACTGAGTAGCGCAAATGCATTCTTCAGCGCGGCGGTACGCCAACGGGGTTCGGAAAAATCGTTGCTGAGGAACTTTAACATTACTGCCTGTTCTCTGTGCCACGCAGCCTGCCGCCATAGCCCGTGGACCAACTTCACTTTACCAAGAGCGAAATAGAACAGACTGCATTGTGTAGGATCGCGGTCATCGCCGGCCAGGTATTGATTGCGCGCCATGACCTCCATGTGTGCTTTCTATATGACCCCGTTCGCATCAATAGTCCTATACGGGGATCGCAGAAGATCCGTACCATGGTTTCTATCGAATGAAGCCAGATGTACACCCCCAACGCTCTTGCATCAGGCCAGCACATTTTGCCACCGTCACATGCGGCCACGGATGCTGTGAGCAAGAGATCCTGGCTTTCACTGTGAAAAGCCCAGATCATATCCCTGTAACGCAAGCGCTCCCTCTTCTGGACACGAATATTCACAGAGCCCAGCGATGCAGGGGTCGTTGGCGCTGACAAAAGGCGGTTGTAGATGTAAAAGACTCGCATGGAAATAAGGTAGCGCAAGCCGTTTGCATCAAGAGCGCGACGTTGCTCGTCAATCTGCGAAGACAATGAACAAATTGCATAGATGCTGAGCCTGAAGGACGTACCTCAAGAGTAGTCTGCACCAAGACCAACAAGGATTGTTGCTCGTTCGGACTCAGATGTGGAATTGGCTGCTCTTCAAGACGTTCCATAAGACGTGTGACCAGAGAGCGGGAGAATCCGCTTTCGTCAGACCTTCAAAATTGGGTGAATACGTGATAGAAAAGTTAGGAAGTACGATCTTACTCCTCATGCACCTCCGGTACGGAAAAGAGTTGTGAATACTGCGTTTTGTGACTAGTCTGCAGCTAAAAGCGGGAATTGAGACGAGTACGAATTGGAATCGATAGTCGCATACAGTTTGAGACGTTTCATCCTTCTGGAAGAATTCTTCGACAGGTACTCCTTTCCAATCATAGACATTGAGCGTCTCCTCTAGATTATGTGCGAGGTTAACGATGATGTTTTTGACCAGCTCAATTTTGTCTGTGAATTTGATGAGATCATTCTTATGATAGTCGTATGAATGGCTTTACTCCATAGTAAACATTGCAAGATCATCTGCGGATTATAATCCTCAAGCGGCCCATTATGTCGAGCGACATGTTCGAACAATGTCTCCGACTCTTCGTTGTTGCCCTCCGAAGGTTGTTCTCCGTACAGAGACATGAGATGGCCTGTACCGATGAGAAGAGAGCCGCCTTTGAGCCATATTGAATCGTTGATCTGATGTGGTATAGTGCTGCAAACATATGTTAATTAGGCGAATGATCCGCTGAACTGAAGGACGTACTTTGTTAGATCGATTTGCCAACATAATCCCCAGCCAGGGGTATCTGCGAAGTATGTCATTCTTTGCTGACACAAAAGCTCTACCCGATGTGCATAACCGACAGCAAGTATAGACTGCTTGTCAGGAGTCGCGGTCCAGTCCAAGTCATTGACTGGATCGGATGAACTGTTGGATAAGTTGAGCGCAGGTTCTTCAGGCATCCGTGTTATTCACCTAAGAACCTGTCGAAATTCCAAACCAGACGCAAATTCAGACTCCATAGAATCCCATATAGTCAGTTCTTGGCCCTTGTCTCCCGGAACGACTGTGCACAGAGATCAATGAACTGACGAGAGATAATGAATCAATCTAACTTACTGAGAACCGACTTCTTCGCCGAACTGCAGGCTGCCATTCGGATGCCATCGCGGCCGGTTTTCACACGACTCGTACATCTCCATGTGACCGTGTCTGCGTTTAGCTCCGGAATCCAGAAAGCGAGTTCTCCATCCTTTGCCACACTCAGGAGGACGTCGTGCGAGATTGAGCTTCGGTCTCGGTGAGATTCTGTGCTCCAGCTCATCGGATCCACGGAAAGGATCATCATTGGCGGCGTTTCGAGTGGTAACGGGCTGTCGGCGTATAGAAACATGGTCGCCGATGCATCAGGGGAGCTTGGGTGAGGAAGGAGAGCGTGTATAAAAAGCACGGAATGTGATGTGGTGATGCCAATAAGCGTAAATTTGGTCTCTGAATCATCGGATGGCAACGAAAACAGCGAGGTAATAGGTGGGATCGACAAAGACACTTGGCCTGAGGGTTGAGATGTGTGTAATGTAAGACGGTGCGCTGCCGCGGAGTATGTAGCAAAATATCTTCCTACGCCATGTGAGATCTGAGTGAGGTTTTCCTAAATTGTAAACACGAAAAACTAACCATCTGCAAGGACGACTATCTGGTCGACAGTCTCTTTGTCGTTGGGCTGTAAGCTTCTACAAAGTTCGCCTCTGCCATTACTGCTGATTGTCCAGGTCTCTACGCTTCCATCCGTCCTCAGAACCCCGAGGCCTTCGCCATTTGGTGTTCTCACGAAGCGCATGATATCGCGTTGGATATCATTGTTGACTGCCATCGCATGAGGACGTTTGTCCTCTCCAGTTGTGATGTATCGAAGTCCTTCAGAACGTGCGTCAAAGAAAGCCAAAGGCTCGAGCACATAAGATGTAATGGGAGGCGAAGTTATCAGCAGCACCGTTGTAGGGTCCTGAGGGTTAGGTAATATATATAGATGTGCTGGGGTTGCTGGCAGGGTGAGAGGACCAGACTGGAGAAGGGTAAACTGTTTTAGTAGCGTTGGCGGTCTGCGATCGATATTCTGGAGATATATGAGCGGGCAGTGACAGATCAAAATTATCTTGACACACCGAAACAGCCTGAACAATGAGAGAGCCATCTCCCAGCACGCGAAGAAAGAGATCCCAGCTTTCCGCTTTGATATCTCGAACGCGCCTGCTACGAGCATCTTCATCAGCGGTGCTCAATGTGGCTAACGCCTCACTCAGCGCATCGGACATTACGCTTCTGTCTAAGATGAAGACATGCGAAGTGGTGACCTGCGATGCGACAGAGAAAGGGAGTGCGGATGAGATATCTAGGGAAGCATGAAGCTGAACAAACTGAGGTGCATCAAGAACAGGGAGGAATATCCTGAGAGTTGCATCGGAAGTGATTGTATATAAAATCAGATCATCGCTATGCACGTTTAAGTGAGTACATCCATTGAGCAGAAGATTGGGGTGCTCGCACCGACTTGATGCCTCTGATTGTCTCCAATGCATGTCCCTCAGAGGACGAGGGTGGCGTATACATTGAGTTTGCTTTCCGGAAGTTGTGAGATATATATGTACCGAATTATCGTGCTTGAATGTAAACAAGTCAATAACATATAATGTAATATGAGATGACGGTAGAACGCACTGTAGATGTACTGGCAATATACATCAAGGACGGGGAGAAGCGGACACGGGTCAGACCTGCAATTCTGCGGTGTTGGTGAGCACAGCCACAGGCTTGATAGGAAAAGCTACCAACGGGAGTGTCCACTTTAAAGACCACGTTGGTAGATCATTCTCTAGAACCAGCGTGTAGATAGATAAATTAGACATGGTGCCAACTGCTAATAAACCTACACCAGATTGAGCGAACATATGGGAGTTAGAGGGAACAGATAATACCAGATTTGCAGTCCAAGGTCACTACATCATGCCCTTCAGGAAGGAGAAGTGACGAGTGGACACGCCAAATATCGCTTTGCACACCAGACATCGCCCATGTTGCTACACGCGCGCCCATTGAAGCAACTATCTGTGATGTGCATGAGGATAGCTCCGGATGGAATATTGAAATGTCACGCACCAACTTCATTCCTGGATCAATAGTCAAACATCTTATGACTTGATTCGCGTGGATGGCTCCAGGAGAGGCTTCCCAGAAGGCAAGTGCGCGTATGAAGGCAAGCGTCCTGGCATTGAGGATAATGATTGAGTCCAAGGAGGGGTACAGCTTTCATCACGCATCTCAGAATCGTACGGAAATTAAGACGATAATAGATCGACTCGCCAACAGTGTCTCTCGAGGCAGCACTAGATGCTGTAGACCAGTAGTGGGGCAGCCTGTGTAGGTATACAGAGGATCCAGCATGGTCGGAGAATAATTCTATCGTAATTTGTCGCGATATGCAGTAGTATTATGCGGTTCAAGGTTGTCGTGTGTCAGGAAAGAGCATCGTGCTGAAGCTCAATGTGTACCGTAAAGAATGACGGCCCCGCACGCTGAAGCTCGCGAGGGTGAAATGGGCGCCTTTACCCCACGTGGTGATACCCACGTGATACACGTTCCATTGGCGGAAGCGACTGAGCGCCTCTGGGGCTGCTGTCGGCTGCTGTTGAGGGAGCACGGTGCAGCGCAGTATAACGGCT
The DNA here is from genome assembly GCA_011032875.1 of Phlebia tremellosa. Taxonomy (NCBI): domain Eukaryota; kingdom Fungi; phylum Basidiomycota; class Agaricomycetes; order Polyporales; family Meruliaceae; genus Phlebia; species Phlebia tremellosa. Next base: position 128,868 of record JAAIFI010000001.1, on the reverse strand, counting down.
TTCTTTTATACCTTCATCCAGGCTGCGGTGATCGCAGGTACAAGCTCTCCTTATATCATACTCACTTGGAAGGCGCGTTCACAGCTCTCTGGCATACTTCCGCTACCTTTACTCTCATAATGAGGCTATGGGGCCAGATACCTCTGTCGCTTCTTGCCCTCTTACCATTCGCCAATACCGCACAAGTTGTTTTTAACCCAGAGCAGGCCACCGTGCTTTCGACAAACCTTGTCGACGCTCTGTCTGCGGATCCAGATTATACCTCTCTATTACGCCTCTTAACGCACGCCAAGCTCATCCCGACCTTGAACAAGCTCAACGGGAGTACTTTGTTTGCCCCCACCAATGATGCAATCAAGCGACATTCCGCTCATAATGTTCTTTGGGAAGCTGCGTTGCGAGACAGCCGGTCAGAGCTTCATGACAACATCCAAGAGCAACTGAGGCAAGAACTTTTCTATCATATGCTCAACTATTCCATTGGTGAGCTCCCACGAGAGCACACGCCAGAGGTTCTACAGACACTACATTATCCACGCAAACGAGTGGAACCACCGACACGCGACCCCCCTCCATCTCCTCCGTGGATGCCTCTACCAGGAGGCACATTAGGTGGGGAACCCCAGCGGTTGCGGGCTGCTTCAAGGGACGCAGTTGCCTATGTCGGCGTCGATGCATTTGGCGAAGGAGGTGCCAAAGTGACGAAGGAGCTCGTTCAAGCGTCAAACGGCATACTTGTGGGCATAGACGAAGTGCTACAAGTTCCTCCAGACTTAGGTGCGTTTTCGGCGAAAGGCACCGAGATCTTCTTACGGACTGTTTTTGCAGCTACCGTGATAATGAGCCATCCTTCGCTCTCATACCTGAAGGACGTGCTTACTGCCGAGATCATCGACTTCTTCAACTCCACTTCCAAGTTGACCTTGTTCTTACCGGTCGACGCAGCCTGGGAAGCGCTGCCGCACTACGAACGACTTTACCTGGAAAGCAAGTACGCGACGGATGACCTCACGCGCATTGTCAATATGCACGCAGTAGCAGCCAAGAGCGTGAAGTACTCAGAGTTGTTTAAGTCAGGTCTCAACTGTGAGTATGTTTCAAATTCCCTCCCGCGAACATAGCTCATGTCACTCTCAGTGACGACTATCGAAGGACCACATCTCGAGATCTCGTATTCTGAAGAGTCCAACAAGGTTACGGTCTCCGACTCAGAGCTAGTGGAGCCTGATATCTACGCTTCAAACGGGGTCATTCATACGGTGTCTTCCTTGCTCATTCCTCCAGGAGAGTTCCAACTGACACCTGAGAAGTACCTGCTCGTCCTTAATTGCTCGGCGTTTGTCTCCCTACTCCACTCCGTTGACCTCACATCTTTCATCAATGACACCGAGACGCATTGGACAATTCTCGCGCCAAAGAACGATGTCATCGAGTTGTCCGGGCACGGAGAACTCCCCCCACCCGGAAGCAACGAGCTGAAGAAGATGCTGCAGTATCATTTCATACCAGGGAAGCAGTCACCGAAAAAGCTGAAGGACCGTATGCTGTTGGAGACAGCGCTGGAAGAAGAGGGCTTGGAAGGTGGCAGACAGGTGCTCAGCGTTGATGTTAGCGAGTCTAGCGATAAAGATAAGACCGGTAAGAAGGGGCCGAGCATCAGGTTTGGAGGTGCGGGTACTATTGGTGAACCAGGTACGTGTTCACAAAGATGTTATTTTATCGTGTGGCTAATGTGATTATTACAGTGGAAATTGACAACACCTTGATCTACTTCGTTTCGCAGCCCCTCGTCCCTCCCACAGATCCTTTGACCACGGCTCTTCCCTCGCTCGACCTATCTTCCTTTCTTGCCGCCGTCTTTTCGACAAACCTAGACGACAAACTGAAATACACACCACGCCTAACGTTCCTTATTCCCCACAACAGCGCTTTCAAGCGCTTGGGCTTGCTTGTCAGCTCACATCTTCTCTCCGCGTCGTCCAAAGTCGATCTCGAACGCGTCATTCAGCACCATGTTATCACTGGTGTTGAATATGCGGAGCCCCTGCAGAATGGTTCTCAACGCACGTATGGCACCCTCGAAGGGTCCGACCTGCATGTCAACCGCAAGCTTTCCAGCGATGGCCAGAACGTCGCCCTCCTCACTGCCAGCGGAGGTTGGGCGGAGATGCAGTCCACGCTCTATCCTATGGATACTCTGACGCAAACAGGTGTGATCCACGAGGTTTCAGACGTTATGATCCCTCGATCTGTGGATCTCACCGTCGGCAAACTGGTACGTGCAGCCAAGGGCACGATCATGGCTTCTATGGTAGCGAAGGTCGGGTTGGACTGGATTCTCAATGGCACTGCTCCACCGGAAGACTCGCAGTGGGCCGACCTCAGCCCAGTAGGCTGGACCCTCTTGTGTCCTACAGATGATGCTTTCAAGGGGGTCAACCTCACGGAACTCTATGCAGACTCAGAGCAGCTCCGTGACACTGTCTTACAACACCTCATTCCCATGCAACTGCCATCACATGCACCTTCCAAATTAGACATATTCGATGTCGTCAACAACAATCGTCCCCTCGTAATCGACGACTCGACGACATATACTACTTTGCTGTTCAAGGTATCACGGTCAGTATCTGCGGACATCGTCTTCCGTGATGTCGAAAAGGAAGGCGTGGTCGTGGGTATCAAAGGGGCTCGCGGAACAGATGGACGCGAAGACTGGGCTCACGTCGTCGCCTGGGGCCGCTCAACGACTGGCAAAGGGACCGGCGGCGTCATTCAGATAGATAGATTGCTCACACCATACTATCCTCCACTATTGGTGAGATATGGGGGTCCTATCGCTGTGACCATCACCGGCATCACCCTGATCTGCGCTTTCTTTTACGTGGTACGCGCTATCTGGAAGAGAGATACCACAGAGGCTACCTATGAACCCGTGGGAGGGTTCGGGCACGACGACGACGAGGAGTCATGAATCAGGGACTGATGCTAACACCGTACATTTTGTTTTCTAACTGCTTTGACAACACTATTGGATTGTAGGATGTATTATATACAGTATAGAGACGATAGAGAGGTCGTTACCTTAATGTGTACTATTACTTGAGCAATATTTGCATTCTGTACATGAGATTGGGTGGCTGGAGTCTGCACTGGCCTGTGTTTTGTTCCTACGCTAGTCTCTTGTGAGGCTAAATGACTCGTCCCCGCGAAGGGTGGACCGGATGTCCTTTCCCCGCAAACTAAATATGATCGCATCCGGGGGTAGAACGGATTTCAAAATCACGCGCGTTCAGTCAAATTCACTGAATTAGTGCTCCCTGCCCCCAAGTACTTCAAGCGACGGCTCTGTCAGTGCGGTCTTGTCCTCCACCCCTCCTTTCCTCCGTGAGACTCTCTCATCCTGTCGGATATGGTAAGCCTACACGATCCACAAGACGTCCTACACGGTTTGATGACACCCCCAGGCCGATTCACCGTCTGCAGAGGAGGCTACCCATCTCAAGCAAAGTACATCGACTGCCGACTCCATCAAGTCGTTCGTCTCAGGGGGGGTAGGAGGAGTGGCTGCGGTTCTCGTCGGTACGCTTATAAGGACAATCTCTTCGTGACACCTATGCTAATGTTGTCGTCGCGTGTTAAGGACACCCGTTCGACTTAACCAAGACGCGTCTCCAAACGGCCGCACCAGGTACATATACTGGTGCCGTTGATGTGGTCAAGAAAGCGTTGGCTAGGGATGGTATTACCGGGTACGCCATGAATTCGTATACACAGATTCATGTGTCTAATGGTGTTGCAGGCTATATCGAGGGGTGGTGCCGCCATTGCTCGGTGTTACACCGATCTTCGCTGTGTCTTTCTGGGTACGTACCAAACGCGCGATATAGATACATAGCTGACCAATAAATCAGGCGTATGATATGTCCAAAGCCCTCATCTATGCTGCAACGCCAAACCGGACAACTAAGGAGCTTTCGGTAGCCGAATATGCTGCGGCTGGTTTCATGTCCGCGATACCATCAACATTGGTGACAGCACCGGTTGAGAGAGCGAAGGTTCTACTCCAGGCAAGCTCTAATCTGCAATTCTACGTTATCATCCCTAACTTTGGAGTAGGTGCAAGGTCAAGGTCAAGGGGGGACGCAGTACAAGGGCGTTTTCGACGTGGTCAAGCATCTGTACAGGGAAGGGGGCATCCGAAGCGTGTTCCGCGGCTCAGTTGCAACGGTCGCGCGAGACGGCCCGGGAAGTGCAGCGTACTTTGCTGCATATGAAGTCACGAAAGGCTTCTTAACACCACCAGGCTCCAAGGACCTCAACCTGGGGGCGGTGATCTTCGCCGGCGGTATGGCCGGTGTCGCGATGTGGTCAATAGCCATTCCACCTGATGTAAGTGGGCTGGGTACTGAAACATCGTGCGACCTCATTGACGTATGCTCTCGCAGGTCATTAAATCAAGAATACAGTCAGCGCCAACGGGCACATATTCTGGCTTCCTTGATTGCGCTCGGAAGACGATCGCTGTCGATGGCGTCACTGCCTTGTGGAAAGGACTTGGACCCGCCATGGCACGAGTAAGTGGTTGTCATACAATCTTGAGCTGCCGTCTGACCGCTCGTCTTCCTCTCAAGGCATTCCCTGCAAATGCTGCGACATTCGTAAGTGCATCATCGTTTTTTGGTGAATTAATCGCGGCTGACTCTGCGTGTTTAGCTGGGAGTGGAGGCTTCCAAGAAGTTGATGGACAAATATTTCTGAAGCTTCCGATACCTCTAACACTTTTGTGTATATGTATTGATAAAATACCCTGCATCTTGCGTTTCCCACCTCTGCGAACTTATATAAGTGCACAACGTTTGATGGTATGTTATTGAACGCCCGATGTTACAGTGGTAGCAGGTATACTGAACATGTGCTCGTCTATCCGGCAACAGAGGCTACAATATTGCTGTCTTTATACTGATTATTGATACATTATTGAGGTAGATCCGATGTCTGAGAAAGTCCCGTTATGTTGAGTTGTTGTCTATCATTTTTTCCAACTAGATGGAATTTTCATGACGGAGTCTGACCAAATCGACAGACGTCCGCGCTCCCAGTCTTCGAGATACGAGAGGCCAGCATTAGCTCGCCGTCCTTTCTCGGTCTCGAGCCTCTTCTCTGCATCGCACCAGAAGAGCACCCAGTCGCCCATGCGCAGGTGTCCGGTGCTGCGCTCGAAGTACCACTTGTTCACAGGGTTGTTCGCGCGACTCCGCCACACGAGGTCACGGCCCTCACCGAAGCCCTGTTTCCCCCCGTTAGGGTTGGCAGCGAACGGCAGGCCGAGTCCGTACGACTCGTCGTGTAACGCGACCCACAGGAAGTCCACCGTGCCGTCGCCTTGGTGGCTAGGGAGGACGGCAAACTTATCGAGGTACGTAATGGGCGAATAGGCGGAGGAACTTCCAGGCGGACATTGCTCGGTGGTGACTATTGCTGCTCCCGCATAATCGCCAGCGACTATGACGAAATCCAGACATTTATCGAGCCTTTCCCAGAACGGGCCCTCGTCCAAGGTGCGCTGGAACGATTGCTCAAGGAGCGCCTTGAGCTTGGGTCTGTCGATATCAGTGGCAGAGCGGATGACCCGGACGTCGAGTCCGCGACGCAGGATCGTGGGTGTATGTGGTTCGAGCTTGCGATTGCCCTGGAGCAGAGCGTGTGGGAGGCTAGAGCTGACGGCGGGCTTGTTCGTGATGAGACTTGCGATGAGGGAGCTAGGGGAACGGTGTGAAACCATGACCGCAGATGAACTAGGGGGCATGTAGGAGAGACATGTGCGCGCCAACGACAGATTTGCAAGTGCAGAGGGATGCGTCGACTTCCAGCGCGGGTCGAAGGTGTCCTTTATGTATGAATATTCCGACGCCATGTTGACGAGTAGATGAGGCATGCCTTCTCGAGCGTAAGACGGTATGCCACCCTCCTTGTTAATTATCATCAGCCGTAACGGAGTGAGATCCACTGCTTCATGCGAAACCGTAGGAGTTTCCGCGTCAGCTGTCTGGTCATCATGCTGTTTGTCCTGGGAGGCTGCTTCGACCATGCCTCGAGTCAGTGCAGCGATCACGTCGTTTGCATCAACCCGGACAGACCGACAAAAGGAATCGAGAGCCATCGGCGGAAGTACGGGTATTTCGCCAGTCCTGAGCGCAGAGCGGATGTGGACGAGGTCAGAGGGGAAGGTGTGCGCCTCAGGAATGGGACCATCATGTTTCGACTCTTCGTCTCCGGGCTTAGGACCCAAGCGGACGACGGCGCCCAGAACGGGACGAGCCCGAGCACCCTGCTTCTCCAGCGCAGAGACGACCCGCATCGTCTCTTCGACGATGATGGCTCGCTCGCCGTCCTCCCCTCGGGCTAGGGTGTCGTTCTCCACGACGATGACGCTGACCAAGCCGAGCTTCTCGAGATACACCAGTCCACGCGCTATGCTGTCGAGCTGCCGGTCTGTGAAAGGTCCCTGGATCTTGATCAGAGCCGTTCGCCGATACACAGGATTCAAGATAGACGCGATGACGGGACTGTGGGCGAGCGTCGGTGTCTCTGTCTGCTGCGCAATATCCGGGGGTCGGATTTCAGTAGCGACAGGTATCTGCTCCGATGATGCTGGGATCGCAGTTTGTTTGGGCTTCTTATCGCCCGCTTTTACAGGACGAGGACCGAACGATGCGAGGTATGAGCGGGTGTCTCGCAGCGAGGGGTTAGCTCGAAGGATAGACATGATGAAGTCCTAATCAGATTGTGAGTGAGTGAGAAGTGGATATTTCACACACAAAGCGTACATTATCTGGCACTTCGATCTCATCGACCTCGGGGGTGGAGGGAGGCTGTCGTAGACTTCGAACAGTCTGTGTCAGAGTAACATGTCCTACATCAGGGGATGGAGTCACGGACTACAGGTCGATTAGTGCTCACTGCATAGAAGGCCTTGAACGTCAACGCAGACTTGGAATTGAGTGCAGATGCGACGGGTTTATGGGCACGCCGTGCTGTATGGGCCAGCATGTTGGGAGGGGGGAAGTTGGGAGAAGGCTACTGAGGTCGGACTGTTTAAATGAGTCATGGGATGGGCAGCAGGAAAAAAGATGGAGGATGGTGGTCCTGGCTGTAGACGACCACCAGAGGGCACTACAGCTCCCGGAGCGCTCGAGAGAATTTCGCGCTTTGCGAGCGTCTGCCACAACGCTGCTGCCTCATATGACGATCACTGGCACAAGGCTACCTGCCAAGAAACAATATTCGACATTGTATTCGCGAGGATGACTGCGCTACTACTGCTACTACGTGACACTCGGGAGTTGTAGGACCATACCGTGCTTCCAGCTTCTAGCAATTCCCTCTCAGCCAGCCAAAAACCCGCGGCCGCACCGAACACCCTCTAATTGTCGGTATCCGGAAGACGACGCCCCCCTACAAACGTTTGTACGGCAGGGCCAGTCGAGGGTCATGGAAGCGCACCGCTTCGTGATAGAACAGCGAAGCTTTAACTCTAGTTGGAAGGTGATACCGGCATTGGGCCGGGCATCTTCTGAACCATCGGCAACACATCAGTCTCATCGTCCAACGGTGTAGCGCCTCTCGCTGCGGTCGACGGTGAGCGGTATGGCAAGTGTTACACCTCGAGGCGCCACTACGGTGAACAAGTGAAAGACAGCGTCAAAACGACAAAATGCGATACTCCCGGACACCAGGTTCCTGCATCACCTCGGATATTAGCCACGTTTAAGATTAACGACCATGAAAGACGCACGCTTGTAACCGTGACTATCGCATCCTCTCCTAGCATGACCGCGTCAAAGGTGTGAGCCGGGTTGTATGGGACTCTATTCGCTTTCCAGCGGTAGGGTAGAGAGGTTCGGATTGGGTTTATGAAAACGTCCTGCACGGGAACTTCAGACGGTCCTGTTACTATTTTCATCGCCCCCTCGTCGTCCTCTTTTTGGTTAGCTAGCTGATGCTGGATAGCGAGCTGGTTGAAATCGAATAATTGGACCATCTTGGGTCCCATTGGCGGTTCCAGAACTTGATTGCCGTTACGATAGGGCGCAACGAATGACAAGCCGGAAACATAGCAGACCCATACCATAGAGTGTCCAGCGGGGGCCATACACATCCGAGTGCCCGAGGGGCCCCATTCGTCCCATGCAAAACGACGTTTACTGTCCTCGGTCGCAGGCTTAGGGAGATGAGATAGGATGGTTGACGTCGGTACAAACAGCACCAAGGTGGTGATATTAGCGCCCTCTGCAACCCACAGTGTCATGACGAACAATCGTTCTTGACGAGCTGTGTAGAATGGAACGTTTGTATTGGGCCGCCATGTTGGTGCAGGGTCTGAGCGAATGGAGAGAGAGAGCGCGGCCCCATCTGCCAGCATCTCGGGGAAGTCAAAGGCGCCTTCGTAATCGATGTCGTTAATGTTGACGGGCTCGCTCGATTGTGCAATGAAGTCGATAGCTAGGAGGGATGGCGGTGGTTGTGGATCCTCCAAGAACACAGAAAATATGAACGCAACCAGTATTTGGCTGTGTGACAAGAAGGAGAAGGACGAAAGTTCTCGTCCGTGTAGGGACTATCAAAAACATGTCAGTGCTGTGTAAGCCGTTGCCGTGTATTGAAGTAACACACCAATTCAACTGTGCCGGTATGCCAGTTCCAAATAAGAAGTACACTCTCGCTGTCGTCTGCAGTTCCGATGAACAATATTCCGAGATACTCCTCGCATACTTGAATAGCAAAGGTAATCCTCTCAGGCTCAGGGGAACGAAAGACCATTGTGGCATCATTGGCTTTAGGATGCTTCTTGCCGGTAGAGAGTGCAAGCAGATGTATGCGATACATGCCGCTGCAAGTCAAGCATGTCAATAAGATTCGACAGGACGACAACCAAAGTACGTACTTTACATTCGGGTGCTCTATAACAACCAGCAAATCTTGGGATGGGTCTATGCCAAAGTCGCGTATCCTGAACCCAAGGTTGATTTCCCATTCTTTCCCCTCGATGTCTTTGATCTGCGAGGGAATCTGTTTGAATACCAACGTTTCACGCTCCTTCCCTTGAGCTAGCACTCCACCATATAGCTCCCAGACACCTCCATGCAACATCGGCACGACCTCTTCCGACCTCCAACGGAGGTCCCGCCACGCTGCTTGATGCTCTGCGAGACGCTTCCGGCGATCCGTTATTGTGAGGGCGCTCCCATAGCCGTCTTCCATGCCCGCCACAGCGAGCTCGACCTTGTACAGAAGTTCGGCCGCGTTGGCCAACTTGTTCAGCTGTCGCGAGACCTAGTAACGCGATCGTCAGAGGCCGTGGAGTGAAAAATGAGGACCCTGAGTAGCACTTACCTGCTTACAAGCCAATAGACTCTCTAAATTGAGGTCGCAGAGGATCTTGATTATCAGTTCAGCAGGCAGATTCGCCCATCCAGTCATGGTTGATTGTTCTTGTTCTTGATGCTGTTGCTGGAGTTGGGAGTTGAGGGTAAGTTGAGGATGTGGATAATGAAAGTCGGCAACGGCTAAGTGCTTACCAGAGTGACGCTGGGGAGACCTCTTTCGACGCTGTCGGGCGGTGTAAACGACATGATATTCTTCAACTTGTTGATGACTTGCTGGACGTGAAGTAAGAAGTGTTTCTTACATTTGGCCATGGAGTGTCGGCGGAGACATCCGAGAGCGGCCACAATAGCATTAATTGTTCGCCTTGGACAATAATATTCTTTCGACCAACAACCGACAACGCCTACTGTTTTGCCAGATGTCCAGGAACCCTTTCATATTTCAGATTCCTGTCTACGTTTAGATCGCCCTGCTCGTCGTCCTCACAAGCCCTCTCTCCGACAAGACATAAGACTATTACTGACTGACGCAAGTCGTCCCTCTGGAATATCTTGACTAGACCATAATGATGCCATTGTAACGCATGCATGCACATCTGGGCATGGGACAGATGCTTCTAGCTATGCTTGTGAAAAGACGGTGTGCCTAGTAGCAGTCCAATCATGGGCGTGCTCGCTGAGTGTAGTTAGCTGGTGACCTGGACGACGGCGTACATGGAACTCTGCAGACGGGGTGGCTATTGTTACAGCAGTGTTGGATGTAACAAGTGTGGATGTAACAGGTCCAGGTCTCCAGAGACGGGATTCAGAAGGTCGAAACAATTGCACCGCGGGCGTCGAATGGCATTGCGCATCGTCCCAGAATTTGCGCACGAACAAAGACCAGCCTCAATGAACAGATACTATGGTTCTATGTGTTGCCTGGTGACTAGTGAGAAATTTGTGAAGCTTGAGTTGTGGTCGTAAAGGTCGTGGTTGACTGTGCGAGTTCAAGATCGGTGTGAGATCATCGCCGTCTGCAAGAAGGTCGCATCTCTTACCGATACTTCACTTAGTCTCCTTCTTCCTCTCTCTTCCTCTGACCTCACTCTCTCGCAAACTACCCGACCCGAACGATACCTCTCTCATATTTCTTGTACATTTCTTTCGATCTTTAATGAATTCGCTTCGTCGCCGAAACCCTGCCAAAGTGGGTCGCAAGACCGCGTTTTGTACTTGACTCGACCGCACTGACCGTCTTGTCTCACAGTTCTACCAGGAGGATATCGTACAGCTAGTAGACAATCCAAAAGCCTATGGAGTGGTTCTAGCAAGTGAAACAAGAAATCTGCTCCGAGCTATACTGAAGTCTGTTTACAGAGATGTTGGCATGATGCGGAGGACGTCCCTCCACCACCTGAGCAGCTAGCTCAGGACCCACTATTGCGTCCTCTAGAACACGGAGAAGTAGGAGTATCGTTCTATCCAACCAGTGGTGGACCAGATCATCACCACCGCGAAATCCTCCCTGAATCGAAGCTTCAGTTGGTTGACCGCATGTACCAACCTGGGGACCTGCTGAAACGAAGCATCGAAGACGTACAGTCCGGCGTAGTCACAAGGCATGTCCTCTTCATGTTGCTCTCCATATCATCTATCTAATACTTTGGTTAGTATCGATGTGAAGGGTCGGCTCGAGCATGCTATCAGCGGGGAAGAAATTGCTCGGTGGTGTACCATGAACGACTTGGAGTGTTACATCGACGTGGATATGGGAGACTACGTAGTCTACAATGACTGGGTTGGCCAGGTGCGCCACTATTCACTGTAATCAGAATTTGCCATTGACGGCGATCATAGGTGGTAGAGGTATGCACCGACTTTCATATCCCAGCTACGATGGCTGACTTGAACTCCAGATGTTTGACGAGGCAGTCGTAGAGATGGATTCAGGGAATATTGTCAGGTTACCTGAATTAAGTGCACGACTTACTGTTGGTGAGAAGGGACCGGTGCGCATCACTTTCAGGTTCTCACTTGTCAGCCGATCTCAAGTCTGTCGTCTCCTAGAATATACTTCCACCTCCGACGCCAGGCATGCAAAGCCTCATCGGATTCCTACTAGGCAACGTGAGGCCGAGCAGTCAGGACACCGTCTTATCCGTTAAACGCACTGTCCTCGCCATTGCCTGGCTAGCGATCAACCAGTGTGTAAGCAACTCGGCTCCTCTTCTCCAAAGCGCGCTACTAATTATAGCTGGTAGTTGGATCCCGCTGAAGCGGCTCGACGACAACGCCCAAAACAATTTTGGCACGGGCAAGACCTTTCTAAACTTACCCTTGTGCGGAGGCGCGCCGAACAGGCAATGCACGTAGGCGACCGGGTTATCCTGAAGAACTCAGACAACCTTCCTGTCACTGTTCACGGTCGGGAAAGCGAGCCACCCGGTTTAATCGAGGTCCGGACTTTGGTTGTGACAGAAACGCGCACATCGGTCAACGTCCTATGGCAGGACGGCACTCGTGAGACTCTGGATGCGAGAGAAACTGTTCCATATCTCAATCCAGATGAATATGACTGCTGGTGCGTCATCTTTGAATGATTCATATGCAGGCTTAACTCAATTAGACAATGCTTCATACAGGCCAGGCGACCATGTGATATGGAAAACAGAAGACGGAAAACGGCATGCTGTTGTACAGTCTGTCAACTCTGCCGAACGAGTAGCAAGGGTTCTTTTCCCAGATACCAAAACCATCGAAGTCGTCTCCGTTCTCGAGCTGGATCCTCACGGTGGGAGTGACTGGACAGCAGTCTCTCCTGTGGAGGGTCTTGGTCTGCACCGCGGCGAGTTCGTCTTCATACACAAGGACGGGTCACAGAATGGTGCCGAATCCCCCATGGTACCGCGTATCGGTGAACTTGAGGAGTGGGTTCGCGAGTCACCGGTCATGCATATGCAAGAGAACGGGCAGTTGGGTGGTTGGAGGCGCGAGATGGCGGAGATCGGTAATGATATCGCAGCTCGTCGGGGGAAGGATACTTCCATCGAGGAGGGTACACTCTGCCGCCCTCAGAAGAACGACCAATCGTTGAACTGGTTCGGGGAGGTAGTCGATGTGAGTGAAAAAGATGTTCGTTATCCTCCGCTGGAGAACTGAATTGTGGATTTCAATTATCCAGCTTCGACTAGATGGCACGATAGAAATCATGCTTCCAGATTCCACGCTGACAGTTCTAAAACTCGAACGTCTAACGCGACTCTATGATGGTTTAGAGCAACTCGAAGATATGTTTGGTGAGGAAATGTCTCAAAGCGATGATAGCTATCATGAGGGAGAGCCGGAAGAAGTGTGGGCAATGGATGAGCATGGCATGTGGATGCCTGAAGACGCAGAAGATGAAGATGAATGGACTGATGAAGAAGGGATTGATAGCATGGATGTCGACGATGAAGGATGGACTGCGTCTGATCCTACAGCAATGCAGATGTCTACCCCTCCATCCGACTCAGCAACGTTGCACCCCGACGACCTTTCAACCTCTGAAACGCAAACGGTTCGTCCTTCATCTCCAGACGTCCCCAAGGACGCCACGGATGCGGACGAACCGGACAAAGCCCCGCAAATAGTCGAAGAGCCTCTCTGGAAACGTTTCGAGGTTCTTTCTACGGCGCCCCCAGATCATGCCTTCTACAATTCAGCTCCGGCACAGCCGTCACGTAGCTTCTTGGGACGCCTGTCGAAGGAATATCGTGTTCTATCAAATAGTTTGCCAGGTACGTCTTATTCACAACGTAAACGTGCCTTCGTCGTTGATCGGTGGCATCTATAGAAACTATACTCGTGCGAGCATACGAGGACCGAACCGACCTTCTCCGTTGCCTAATAATTGGGCCAGAGAATACTCCATACGAAGACGCACCCTTCGTTATCGATTGGAGACTTGACTCAGATTTCCCGCATAGTCCTCCTATAGCACATTTCTTGAGTTGGACGAACGGGAATGGAAGAGGTGAGTCTTCCAGGCTTGTTAGATAGTCACGGTTTCTGAACTGCTCTTCATCAACAGTTAATCCGTAAGCCTTTTCTGACCATTGCCATAATTTTAGAAGCCTAAAATCCTTCGCACAGAAATCTTTATGAGGAGGGTAAAGTCTGTCTGTCGATATTAGGTACATGGGCTGGCGACAAAACCGAGACGTGGAGTGCAGCAAGATCTTCGTTGTTGCAAGCCTTCGTTTCGATCCAAGGGCTTGTACTCGTCAAAGAGCCGTAAGTACTGGTCCATATTTAAACAAGGTTTTGCTTGCTGAAGCTCTGTCAGGTGGTTTTGTGAGCCTGCATATGAGAAGCTGCGAGGTACAGAGGAAGGCCTTGTCAATAGGTGGGAGCCCTATACAAGTTTTTCCTTGTCAATTGTTGTGCTTACACATCAATCTAGCCGACTCTACAGCGAGAAAGCATACGTTCTATCACGAGGGTTTGTCCGTCGTGCCCTGGAAGTACCCTTAGGAGGGCTCGAAGCCGAGATGAACTGGTTGTACTACACCAATGGAAAGTTGCAGAAAGTTGTACGAGACGCAAGGGCGTTGATTGAGAAGAGCAAAGTTACCACAGCGGATACTGAGGTGGACGGAGAGGTCGCCGTACCAAGACTTACAGGTGGAGGGATCATCATGTTGGAACGGACATTAACACGGCTTCAGGCTCTCCTCGACGCACAACCTCATTCTATTACCCCATCATAATCGTATAACACGCGGTCACCTCAGACTTTTCACTTATTGTAGACATCTAGTAGGTCAGTGGCATAGAATTGTAGCTTGATCATATAAACAACAGCATAACCATTACACGATATGACACGCTTTCACTCACCGACTGTCACGACTACTAAACGAACATATCCAATTGAAATCGCATGGATTGACATGTGAAGACAAAAACGCGACAGCTCGACGCGAATGAATGTAGCGCGAGCTTGTGACTACGGGGCAAGCAGTCATGAAATCAACCTAGTGTCATAACTGGCTATGCGGAATAAGGCAGCGGTCTGAGAAAGTAAGACGAGGCCAGCTGGTGTCTGTATGTAACTTACTTATACTGATGCCAACAAGTAAATGGTATATAACAGAGTCGCCGTGAAAAGGGTCCGTATAGCAGTGTGTATGTGCCAGAACGTAACATAAAAATACGACAGGCCACCAGGACAAACGCGAACGGGAAGAGGCGAGTCGGAGATAGGCGAAGATAGAGAGACAACGGAGAATGCGTTCGACCTGCAGGCATGCCGCAATGCATAGGTGGAATACAGGGTGCCTAGATACAGAAGGTGGGATGGGTTCGGATGCTGCCAGGCCGGCTGAAGACATCAAGCCGAATTGTGGCAGGTGTGGTTGGGATACAAAGCGGCACGGTACAGGAGGGAGATATTACAGGACTCAGCATTGGCCGAGCATGCTGTTCTTGGGGAACGGTTGGCCATAATCACCTCGCCAGGTGGTGAGGTTGGGGTTAGTATACGCCTCGATATATCTGGATTGGTACCAGGGTTGGTCAGGTTACAAAAATTATCATAAGACCGGCACGTACGTATTGATATAATCTTCGGTAGGGAAGTCATCGGGGTCGCATCCATAGTTGATGTTGTTCGGATCCTGGTAGACACGAATATAATCGATCTTCAGTGTCGTTGGGAATGTGAGGTGGGTCAAATCCACGGTGCCGAAATTTTC
The DNA here is from genome assembly GCA_011032875.1 of Phlebia tremellosa. Taxonomy (NCBI): domain Eukaryota; kingdom Fungi; phylum Basidiomycota; class Agaricomycetes; order Polyporales; family Meruliaceae; genus Phlebia; species Phlebia tremellosa. The sequence goes on along the minus strand of JAAIFI010000001.1, from coordinate 113,762 downwards.
CGACATGCCTAGGTTGGCGATGATGTACATTGGCTCTTGGGGCACTGGACGGCCACTGATCTCAACAGTTGTGTCCGCTGCCATTCCCGGTTGCTTGAGGGTCCATACAAGCTCACCATTAGCAATCCAGCTAATGTACTGTGAAGAGATAAGTTTTCAAATAGTATGAGGTAGAACTTCTTCTCACAGCGTTGTCAAAACCGGGCTGGTACTGGAAGCCGTACACTTCATACTGATTTCCGGTCAGTTCGTAAGCCTCTGGGTCTGAAAGGTGCATATATCAGCGACATCCAGACCGGTATAAATCGCTTCGTCACTTACTCGTCTCAGTAACACCAGAAGTCGCCTGCTGATCGACTCCACCAATATATGGATTGAGTATCGTCGAATTAGGATGGGGGATGATCAGGTTTGCGCTGGTGTTGAGCCATACATAGTTCGCATTGAAAGGCTGTCAAGAGGTAGAAGGGTCAACAGCTGTGTTCGAAGGATACAAGGTAACTTACAGCCCATTGAGCCGATTGCGAAACCTGCCCGCTGAGGCTACCATCTGTTGTGAACTGCGAGGACAATTAGCCATGGAACCGCATATCGTGTGCATACATACCTCTGGTCGGACTTGAGCTTCGAAGATATCGATTTCAGGTGCGGCACGGCCAACATAGGTGCCATCCGAGTGCACAGGACCAGGATGTGACTCTCCATTGCAAGTACACCTCGAGAGGCGTTGACCTGGGAGATACGAGAGCACATTCCCGTTGTAAGGGTCACCTTCAGTCGTAGCAGCAAGAGGCAAGCCATTGAGCGTCTGATTGGCGAGGGTACCGACATCGCATGCGTCGTACGTGTACGGCCACTAGATACACAAAGTCGGAAATGAGCTTATAGACGGCCCTGAAGGGACGTACCATGCCTTCCAGACTGGCACCGTAGCCTGCGCGGCCAAGGTTGCCCATGGTCCAGACAGCGGGCCATAAGCCCATAACATTGTTGATACCCGGCAATACCACAGAGGTCTCAATTAGTCCGCCTGTGAAGCAGAACTTGTTCCATGTGCTGACCATCCCGCCCTGGAAATCCAAACCGTGGGTATCCTTGCGAGATAGAGTGATCTGAAGCGAGCCGTTCAACGTCGTAACAGCCGCAGGATCATACCATTCCAAGTTGTTCGTCTCCCAGTAATGAAGGTCCACCGCCTCCCAGTATGGGTCATCACCAGGGTAGAAGGTCCTACCGTCGGTATTGAACTCGTCCGAGAAGATAAGCTGCCAAGAGTTGCCATTGACATAATCAGCCTTATTGTAAGCTTCACGCGGTGTTTCAAGGTCAATTAGACCCCAATTTCCCGCCATGGTTGGCATCTTAATGGTCTGATAAGTATCATAATTCAATCGACTTTCTAGTCACGCACCTGCCCTGAAGCATTGATCCCACCCAGATTGAACCCTCCAAATGTCGACTGCTCGTGTTTCGTAAAGTGACTGATTATGGGGTACCCAGCACTGCAGAAAGATGGAATCAGGATATGATGCAAAGGCGCTTTGGCGATGACTGACAATAGAGCTATGAGGCCCACAACCAGGACAGTCACGCATCCTAGATTCACGATACCGCGCTTGGTGAAGATATCGCCACCCTGGTCGGTGCTGTGGTCCCGCCGAGGGTCAGGGTTATGGATGTAATCATCCTCTTCCTCGTAATTTGGAGAAAGATTGGCACCCCATTCCGTCGGGTTGGGAGAGAGGGAGAACTGCAATTCGTCGATTGTGAGAGGTCGCAGCGTGAAATAGCAATAGATGGCACACCTTGTCCGATATTGAAGGAGGAATGGAGTCCGTTTTGCCGTTGCCGTAACGGGAGTCTTCCTGGGAACAAGCGCATAGCGTATCAGTGAAAAGGGCAAGCCACAGTGATACACAACATACAGAGATGTCGCTTGCTGCAGAAGAAACTGAGCGGGGTGTCTTAGAGAAAGCAGCTTGCACGGTACTGGGTCCAGCAGAACGTGAATTTGTCGAGAGGAGGCTCGTCGTCGAAGCAGAATTGCTGGGAAAGTATTGTTTGGGCCGTAGCGACGCCATGGGAGCTATTGTGGCGCAAGCACACTCCTGGATGCTGGCTTGAAGGACGAGGGGAGAGGCAGGTTTGCAAAGGAATGAGACAATTGAAAAGAAAGTGGGCGGAGAACGAGTACAACAATGAGCGAGTGAGTGGAAGGAGGAAAGAGAAACAGCTACAGTGCACCCGACAACAAGGGCAGAACAACCACCATCATATGCGCGCCTATCTCGGCTCATACCCACGGAGATCAGATTGAACATTGTATTGTCGCGACAAAACACGTCACATTGAACAGGACCCTAGATACATAACATATTCTCAGGTAGGCCAGAATAGTTTCTCAGCTCTGTTCCCATGGAATGGCGACGAGGTACAACTTGGCGCGTCGCGAAACCCCAGCCAAACTGGTGATCTTACCCTTCTTGCTGCGCCTCCGAACCGTCTTCAGGGCTTTCAATTCCTGCTCCTTCCAACAAACTCAAGATTCCACCGCGACTCTTCCCTTCCCTAAACTCTTGCACTGCCCTCTCTACTCGTCGCAGACCGGTCATATCTCCACCCTCACCACCTACCTCTAGCCCTTGCTCTGCTGCCATCTCGTCAATCTTCTTCAACCGCGTGAATACAGCTTCGTTGGCGCGCGCCAACGCGGCCCTCCCTGGACTGGTATTCGCTGCTGCTGCCATCAGCACAGGGTCGATCACAGGTGTGATGCCTTCTGTATTGAGGCCCGTATGTCCGAGCGCGAGAACAGGCGTGGAAGAAAGATTTACGGCTTGTAGTAGCTCGCCCTTCTGCATGGTATATATAGTACGAGACGCTGTCGGAGGGTGCGAGATGAGCGAGTGTGTCGTCTTTGTCAACGTACCCCCTGGAGGCATAGAACTGGGCCCTGCGACACTCTCCGGGGGCACGGAATACGTATACGTGTTCTTATCGAGCCATTTGTCCAGCGCAGTAACGGCGTCTTTGGCCCTTTTCATTTTATCTCTCTTCCCTGGACGGCCTTTTTTCTTGGGACGAGTTGCACCATCTTCCATAACACTCGCTTCCGAAGACTGTCCGAGTATGGCGGCAGGATCCGCCTCATCTTCGACAAAGTATTCTCGTGGGATATTGCTGGGGTCCTGCGGGCGCAGAGAAGCGTCAGGTAGAATGTGGAAGATTTGGGCATCCAATAACTTGGATAAGACGTGCGTGGCATAGGGCCGCAAGGGCAACAAATGCGCTTCAACTAAGGAAGACGGAAGGGATAGCATAATTCTGTATGAATCTGTATAAGTTGATACCAGCCGCCGGTCACAATTTAGAGGAAGGACGCACTAATGGGTAATGGAACGTGCTGCACGCCATGCATCGATGGCGCAGATGTCGACGGTTGAGTAGAGAAGAATGTATACATCCCGAAAAGTGAGACTGCCATACCAAGGGGATCTGTGTCTTCCTGAAAGTATTCTTCGACCATGCTACGTTGAATGCAGGCATAATAAGAGGTGAACAATTACTCACCAGCAAACAACCTCAGAGTGACAGCCACAAACTTATCTCTTGCTCTAGCGTCAAACACTTTCAGATGTAACCAATTCCACCCCTGCTCTTTCCATATCTGCTTGAAGAGAACAAATGGTTGCGAGAGATCGCTCGCCAGGTACTTCTCGGTGAAGAGTTGGACAAGATGAGCAATATCTTCTCGCAGAGGGTTCACGAAGAGCGAGGAGGTGAAGTATGAAGGTTGTAAAGTGAGGTCACCTCGGCTGATGGTTGGGGGTGGAATTGTCGACATAAAAAAGATAAAGAGGAGCCAGTTCGATACGATAGAACAGAGAGTAGCTTGACAGGATATCCCCTGTCAGTGCAACGGAGGCGGCATGGTACGAAGAGCTCTTCTGAAATGGGCTAGTGTACCGGGAGAAACCTTGCGGAGGGTTATTCACCGTGATAATCACATAGGGTGCTGATAAGGGTTATGAACATCACCGATTTTTTGGGTTATTAACATGTTATAACACGAGCGCTAAACATATTAGCGCTTAGGATGTTCCTCCTCAGTAATTGTTTCCGTCTTGCTTCGCACGCAAGCTGAGAGCAAAAACAATGCTACAGGATGACTATTAGAAGTGTTTGATATATTATTCTAGTGACTCGAGGTGGCAACTTGCAAGTGCTGTGTCCACTGACACCAGCCAACGCATTCCTGCCGACTTTCATTATTCCCACCGGCTCACGTATGGTCGAGCACTAGCTTAAGTCATTTCTATGCTATACTACAACTCTACATATACACAGAAATTAGTTTATGTTTGATACCTCTCCCAAACTTTGGCTCGTTCAGCGATTCAGAGGTCACAGCTCGCTTGACATATGCCTATATATAGATGTTATTAACTAGTTAATTTCTCTCTTGTGCAAAAATATGTGATTATCACCGGTGATAATCCCCAGTGGGAACCCCGTCTGCGCGCATAACTCCGCGTACTCGCGAATCCGTGCGCGTTTATTTCCGTAGACAGATTGCACATATAGTAGTTTTCCGTAGATGCAAAATGTACCGCTATCCATCGTAATCCATTGATACCGCTGCTGCTGCTGCGCTGCTGTACCATGCTAATCAATTCGTATATACGCACATATGTGCGACTTTTTCGTCTACAATATGTGGCTATCTACGATTATATACTTTAATCAATGCTTCGCGCGCTTCCATACAGCTCACTGGACCCAGCCACCTTCGCCGCCTCACCATATTGTGGTGCTTGCCAGCCCTATCACGCGTCTTCTGCGTCATGTGTTGACTTTCTTGTAGTGCGGCCAGCAGTCTGTAACATATAGAATAGTGAACCGGCATGTCCATAGAGTCTGCATGATGTCATACCTTGTTTAGCTTCAGTTCGTCGGCTTGTTGTTTGAAAGGCTGATTGGTACAATTAGAAGCGAGCGTAATCAAAGCACGAGAGGTCCGCACCTTCTTTGATTCACTCGGTAAGGTTTTCCAGTATACCTCGAAATCAGTTTTCAAGCCATCGGGGTTATTCTTGATCCAGGCTTCGCCACAAAGGTTCCTGTAAGCGACATAGTAGGTCATTCATATATCAGCTATGTAGAGAAAAATCACTTACTTAGCTATTCTGGGCTTTCCAGGCATGTACCGTTGTTTCTCAGATGCTGGTATCTGCAGAGTCGAGTCTGATGCAATGGAATCTTGCACCGCCAAGGAGGGTGATGCGCCGCCAGCTCGAGATGATGCCAGTAAAGCGTTGGGAGCCATGCTGTTGGCACCGCCTATAGCTGTACTGATGGTTGGAGGCGGGGCGGGACATAACACTGAACCGCCGACTGCCCCGTCTCCATCTTCAGCGATACCAGCCGGCATGCCATTCCCAACGGCAGGTGGTGCTGAACTGGGGATGTTCACGGACAAGTGGATACCAGCCGGCACACCATCCCCGGCAACATGCGATACCGGGCTAGTGGTCTCAACAGCCGGCATTCCTGACTTGTTGGCAGCTGCTACCGTTGAGCTGAGCGACGAGCTTTCGGCACCACCTGATCCAAAGAGAGTATCTCTGTGAATCTAATCAGTAGGTCTATCATTACTTCTAACACTTTTCCACTTACAAAGGGTCGTTGACGGCGATACTGGTAGTTTTTGTTCGCTTGCGGTTACGGTCCGCTGTAGCATCCTGTGACTTCCGCTTGAGAGCTGGCGCAACCAAGGTAGTAGTCGCCGTGATAGAAGCTGAGTCCTGTTCATCATTGAGGTCGAGACTGTCATGGTCTGAGTCGTCGGAGTCGGTCTCCATCTTGACTGGATCGTTTCGATGATGGTTGTGTCGCCAACGACTGTAGATGTGTATAACGAGCTTTTCAGACTTCCACCGGTCCTCGCAAAGGCGCAAAATCGGATGCTTGGCCTCGATTTCTCCATAGAGCACTGTCCGCATATCCTCAGGCGCCTCACGATCCCAGGTCTTCGGCATGTTAGTTCCAAATTTGACGTCAAGCGATCGGATACAGTTACGTGTATACTTAGAAAGCTTACGCTGCGCCTTTCGGGAAATACGGACTCCATTCTCGTCCTCCAAAAATTTGAAGACGTCCTTCTTGACATTCTGACCGGTAGTGTTTCCCTTGGCCTCTTGCTCCGCCTTCTTGTAGTCATCTTCATACCACCAGCGGACACTTGGATAATCTTTTGGATCAAGCGTGATTACAGCTGGTGGCGGGCCATTGGTAGGGTTTTGTTTGGCTTCAGCCCTTTCGTATACTGCTCTGTACAGATCTTCTCTTAGCGATCACCGATGTACTAGCAGATGACATCAGAATGATAAACTTTATGACTTACCGCAGTTCAGCAATTTCCTTTGCAGTTTCCTTGGCATCAAGCCTATTGTATGGCTTCAGTCATGTAATACTAGAATGTGTATATGACTAACCGAAGCGAGGCAAGCTCTTCCTTTACCGCGGCTTGATAGGTACATGTCATGTTCACCTGATGTTCCAAGCGCATCAGCGTCGCAAGGATTGTGCTCATCATCTGTCCGTCTCCTGTATCCTGACGGTATGGTGCTTCGTAATTATAGTGGCGCATCCTGGGTAGAACCTATAAATTAATTATTAATTCATAGTATATCGGGTGAGAATCAAGAAACATGAGATAGAAATGACTCACCGGAGCAGGCATATCCAAGTCTTTGTTTTCAAAGCCCCTCAGGCTGCTATAAATTCGACTCCGTGAAGACTGAGATTCTCCATTGGAGGCAAATGAAAGCGAGTCGCCTTCCGAACTCGTGCCCATACTAAACGAGCTTGATGTGCGCGAAGGAGTCGACATCATATCAGAACTCCTCAAAACAGGAGACTCTGATGGAAGCAGGCGAGGATCAAATACGTCGAGAGGCAGCTCTTCCGAAATAGAACTTGCCATAGAACTACGTTTCGCAGGTGATATAACTGCAACAAAATAGGTCGTGGTAGCTCAAAAAGGGGGGGGGGGGGGGGGGGGGGGGGGGGGGGGGGGGGGGGGGGGGGGGGGGGGGGGGGGGGGGGGGGGGGGGGGGGGGGGGGGGGTGCAAGGTCGCAAAGATAACATGCTTTTGGTGGTGCTTACGTCAGAGAGGTAAAACATCGAGCAGCGTACATCTCCGTATACACGGAAAAGTACCGTGACCGCCAAGGAATTTGCATCCTGCAATACACATACACCTGCAGACCTGCAGTCCCTGCAGTCGCTCTGTTTCTACACTCGTGCCAACTCCATCTAATGATGCCGTTAGCCGATTCATGTTCTCATCGCCAAAGTGGCCACAGTGCAGCTGATACTCCTGAAGCAACATCTGCGTGAGCATGGGCCGCACACCGTGATGTTTACAATGCAGCTTACCTTCTTCTCTGTTCTCAGTGAGGGTCTAAGCCAGGCCACCATGAATACGGAACCTGTACATTTAGGCTCAGTCTCGTCTGACACCAGCGGAGCGGGAACAACAAGTGCACTTACCATGGAATACGATGATCTTGTTACTATCACACCTCAGAAAATCGCACTAGCCAGTCTGCCGGCATGGGCTCGTCCTCAGGAAGGCAAAGGTATTATTAAGTCGAGTCAGCTACATTCAGCTTGGCTTATATTGAGCTATCTATAGACACACCTTATATCGCAGATTTGAAAGCACTTCTAATCAATTCCGTCTCTGAAAACATCGTTCTCAAGGGCCGACTCAAGCAAAGCAATAAAATACGTACCAAAGCGGTTGCTAATATGACGTTGGGCAACCGAACACGCCCGCTGGTTCGCTATGCCGAGAAATATGGGCACTTGAGTGCGTTTGCAATAGGCCAATTTGGTCTGGCACGTGCGATTGAAATGGCGAATGAAGAAGAGAAGCAAATGGTGGCAGAAGCTTGCAGTGGTGTAGAGAACTTGGACAAACCTAACGACGAGTCGGAGGCCACAACGAAGCGCAAATGCTTGGCTGCAGGCTCTTCTAGTTTGATCATCAAGTAAGTAGTGTTATAGTGACATGCGAGACGTGTGCACATATATTAATGGTGCTTTTACAGAAGAGCAAAGCAGTTGTAGGAGGACAACGATAGTGGACGAGCCTTCTCGCTTACTTCAACTTTCCATCTCCGCACTAACTCCCTCCGTTGTGTTTAACGCATTTACTCATCCGAGCACGTTTGCCTTGAATACATGTATCTATATAGCTTCAATCTATATGCTGTCTACGTTAGGATCTTCTGCATCACCGGCTAGCAATCCCAAAACATCCAAGCCCAATTTCTCAACCACAAATACTCGTCCGCTGAGCTGCGCGTCTACTTCTGGATCAGAGTTATGAGGATGCGGTATCATCGCAACCACAGCCTCAATTGCTTTCACTGGAATAACTTGAAGAGCATGTTCTCCTTGATGTTGACAGGACCAGAGCGCTCCAGACGACTGCTGCAGGAGGTCCGCATCTGGTAGCGAGTAGATTGAAACCATTGCAAACGCTTCTGGTGGTTTGTCTGGCTGAAGCGCAAGCTTGAAGAAATATTGTACCTCAGCGAACTGTGTTTGACCGTCTCGAGATATCTGGCAACGATCAGTAGTTTGTATCAATAATTTGTAACAGATAGAGCGAACCTTAACATTGCGTGATGTTCGAGGTAGCCCCAGCCGTTCCTTCCACCACGAGCGTACTATCTGTCCGTTGGGAAGCTGCAACCGAGCCCACTTTGCAATCATCGGCATCTGGATAAAGCTATCTTCGAAATGGTCGCCATCGATATTGCGAACAAACGCTGCAATAATTGCAGATTCCGCGTGAGGCAGTCGACGCTCGTGCGCTTCAGCTGCACGTAACAACACATATCCATCTCCCAGATCTACTGCACCAGTCGGGAGTTGAGGTGGAGGAGCGAGATCTGGAACCATGGCTTTGATCGCGTTCATTTGACAACGACGAAGAGCGCGACGAGCAAGGTTGGCAAAGGGTTTGGAGGGCTGTCGAATTTCGGCTCCGAGGCTCCCTATGAGACGCTCCATAGGCCTTTGGCTAAAGATATTGCATGGTGCAATATGTATAGTCTCCGTGATAGTGTGCGTGAGTCCATGGATACACGGGCGAACAAAATGTATCCGTGTCGGCTTGCGCTGATAGTACAAATTCTCGTATTCTTGCACGAATTCATCTATATTAGAACACATAGCATTAGCAACAAGTCTGGATCCCGGAGTCACAGTGATATTTTAGCTTACCTATGAGTCGTTTTGTTTCAACTAACTGATCCATCGTAATGCTGCGCTGACTGACGATTCGAACACCTCGAACTAGCTTGCAAAGGTTAATCCAATATCGGTCCGGCAAGACCTTGTAAAGAAATCCCGGACAGTAGCCATAGAGCCATGTCTCAAATTCTACGCATTTGTAGCCGCTTGTGAGCTTTTCCTGAATGTTTCGAGGCGGCCGATCAAACGATCCAGGGAGGTACTGCCGTGCCATTTCAACGTCTCTTCCATGCTCTTGCCACCGTCTCGAATCGCTGAATATAGCCCAATCCCAGGTCGCTTTGCTGTCATCTGATGAGCAGTCCATCGTCCCTCTCCATAAGGCGACACAAAGCTGAGGAATGTTGATCCCGTCAAGGTGCATGATATCCATCGTAAAACACCCTGGAATGCTGAAGATGCGATTCGATGGAAGGCCACTGAGAATCGTCTGCTTCGCAATTCCAGTCGCAAGACGGTGCTTGCGGTAAGCAGTGACAGTATGAGACTCCAAGAGGATTCGAAGATTACGGTTGTATGCTTGAATAATCTCGGCTTGTGAAGGTGGACGCTGTCCCACAGCGACATCCGGATGAGCTGACCTAGGCACGTCGTAGGGCTCATTCGGCTTTAAAGAGACGGGATAATAGATGCCGGTATCCGGCTTGAGACGACTTTGCATACCGCAATATAGACGGCAGCCCAGCTGTCCTGAATGTTCCATGAAGCCATTTATCTCTGAGAGGCCTGGTCCATCTGCACAAATCAACGCCACAAAGAGGTCCGCCGTGTACGAGCGGACCAACTTTGCATCCCAGATCTGAAAGCCGTTGTCCCTCATGAGAGCCGCAATGTGGTGCATTCCAGGAAAGAGAAACGACTCCATATGCTTTGGTTTGTTTGGACCGGGAATGACGCCGCCAACGAGGACATTTTTCTCCTTGTATCGAGTCTCGGGTGCCATATCAAGCAGAATCCAGATATAAATCCAGCAATCCGACTGCTTCATGCGGTACAGTTGTGCACCGTCCAAGGAGAGCAGGAGTACGATGTCCTTCCAGCCACAGATGTTGCCAGAGAGAACGTGACTCCAATATTCCGAGCCATGGATGACATCCTGAAAGACCTGTATATTGATCCTATTGCCGTTGGCTCTAAACTCGTTCATCATTTTCTCCGTAGACTGCCTGCGGTAGTGCATAGCAGTTGCACTCTGTACGGAGCGATGAAACGCTTGGATCATGGGGCCGACAGGATTGGTCAAGCATTGCTTGCGTGGTACTCGAATGCCCTTGAGCTTGAGCTTCTCTTGGTCAAAACGATCAGCGCCACATGACGGGCATTTCTCGAGCTTTGCCCATGGACCTGTGAACGCCGCACAGCTCTCCGGACACATATCGCGGTACAACGGGTAGACGCCGCTGAGCTCTAGAACGGTTCGCTTGACCTGATCTAGTGAAAGCATGGTGATATTATGTGGAGGGCGGCCAACAGCCTTACGAACGAGGTTATACACTTCGTCAGCTGCCCTATCGATGCCTAAGTAGATCTCCAAAGATAGACGAATATCATCCGTAATTTTAAGCGGCTCAGCAGGAGGGTGGCGAAGACGTTCAAGAACATCAGGATGGAGACCGTCAGATTCCAATGTAGCGTTCTTGAGCATGTCAATGAAGGCCTGAGTGTCCTTCAAATGGTCGATATGGATATGGGGTGCACTCTCATGCTGATCTGGCAGGAATTCATCATCGTCTTGGGACGAGTCGGGGGAGTCGTAGTCGATGTCTTCAGTGGCATGCGGCTCAGGGATTGGCATGGCCTCGTCATCCGGGATCAACTCGTCCTGTTCTGCTATATCCTGCTCTGGAGCATCTTCATCGTCTGGGAGGCTGTAGTGTGCTAGAATCCGTGTTAGACCATCAATAGCCTGAGTACCCAGATGAGATTCTGCATGATGTGAACTAGAGGAGCACGTACCGGTGAACTACTCTGAGTTTGATCTGCTGGCTCCAACGCATCGCTGGATGCTATGACATCCGGTCCCAACATTCCAGACTCCCCTTGCGGGCCACAGGAATCCCTGGGTAGAGACTCGTTCATGACATTGGCGGCGTGCACCGAATCACCGAGAGGATCCTGCTATACAAGTATTATAAGATTATTGTTAGTTTATGTATATGTGCGCCATTAGATTCATCAACTTACCTCAGTCTCGTTTTGAACTGATTCGTCCACAGCATTATCGGTGTGCACCGAATGTCCGGAATGATCCTGTCATACAAGTTGCAAGAGATTACTGGGAGGGGGTGTGTACCGATAGTAACGTTCACATACCTGAGCCGGTGACTGCTTTAGTCGCTTAGATGGGCCTGCAATATCCTCATGCTGGAGTGATTCATCCCGCCTCCTGCGCAGAGACATACGGTCGGGCGGCGGTTTGGGCTCTGCTCTGCCAGAGGCTAACAGTTCCGCAAATGCAGTAGTGGCGGCCACCATTGGGGGGCAGGCACCGAGCTGACGTCGATGTAGATAATATGTACTCCAGCTGACAAAATGTGGTGCCCTTCCTGTGATACCACAGTTGCACCACACTTTGTTTGTGTTACGGTTGGACATTGTACCAGTAAGATTCAGGGACTCCGAGTGAAAGCGGTGGGCTGAACAGGTGTTGCACGGAGCGTGTTGATCAAAAGTTTGTATACATGAATCTAGTTCAGCATTAGCTATGTTATGTATGCAGCCTAAGGCACAATTACCACAGATACTGAAAGACAAGGAGCAAACGTAACTAGTGTTATCGACAAGAGGCAACGCGTCGTGCGCTTAGGCAGTGCGTCTCTCGCGTGGGTCTCGCGTCTCGCGTCTCGGGTGCCCAAGGTGCTGCCTCTCACTTATTTCGTGCGTTCGTCGAAGATACCTGGTTGAAACCAAGCGGGAAGGTATTCCATAGTGTGCTATATACCGTAATTCCTCATACCACTACATATTTTCAATTTCCGGGACATCCCCCGCCTTGCATACCGCCAATATGTTTGCGTAGAGCACGCGCTTAAACTGCAGCGAACAATCGGGCGCTTGCTGAGCAGCGCTGAGTTACAATCAAGTTTCCCAGGCTACCCGGAGCTTTGCATGGATGGTCATACATCTTTCGGCTCAAACATTTATCTGCGTATTGTTAGCATTTAACTGCGTAGACGGGGTTTCCACTGGGGATAATCACCAGTGATATTCACCCGGTTAGAATCATACACACCGGGCAGCGGGGAAAGTTCCACTGCGGGATATTCAAGGAACTTAGCTGGGAGTGTCAACCAGTTCCAAGGTGTTATATGTGTGGGACTTTGCACGTTACATCCGTCATGTAAAGATGGTTTATTTTCGTGAAATATGTGTGGAATAAGGCTGGGACATTACTATAACTTAATTCACGTGATCTTTATATTACTATATATGGAAATACACGTGCAAAGTCCCAGCGAATTATTTTGCATGTTATCGATAAGTCGCACCCGAGGACTTTACAAAAGTAACACGCAATGTCCCACACGTATAACACCTTAGAACTGGTTGACACTCCCAGCTAAGTTCCTTAAATATCCCGCAGTGGAACTTTAGCCGCTGCCCCCGGTGATAGTGGTTATTCCCGGCACACTAAAATGGGCGCCTGCACTTTTGAGTATTATAAAGTCACGTGGACGCGTTGTATCAGGTGATGCTCGCGGCCAAGAATGTGGCCTGATGATGGCCACGGCCACGTTCAACACTCTCCTTCCGACATTTTCAAACAAATGTTCTCAACCTCTGAGTCCACATACTGATATATATTCGACGCTTGGACTCATTACACTATGGCGAAATTGCTCAGACGGCCGACACGAGTCTCATGTTTCTACTGCAACTCTCAAGCCGACCCGAGGGACCCGCGGAACTTCCGGTGTCATGAATGCGGCTGCTGGAACCGCTACGATGCTAATGGAGAGATTATGTCGGACGAGCCTGCCATGCATGACGAGAAGATGAACGCTAAGTCTTTTGCGAAGCGAGGTGAGTAGATACGTTTTGTCGTGGCTAGTTGACTACTAACGGTACTCGAGCGAAGCTTCGCCTAGGAAAGACCAGCTTCCGTCTGTCTACGGGCAGACTTTGTTTTGTCGCACTTGCCAGACAAATCAAATGTTGATTGCGAACCTTCTTTCTAGTTATCTGCCTTCTCCAGATGTACGTCTGTGTACCTCTGGCGGTCGCTCATACATTTAATATCTTCTACCTCGAAGGACCCTGAGTATGCCCAACGCTCAGAACTTCTGCCAGCCTACCGCGAATCTGTTGAAGCCCGCTACCCACCAGTCTGCGCAGACTGCCTACCTGCAGTAGAAGAAGAAATCAAGAACCGCGACCGCATGGCGCGTACGAGCGCGCTCGGTGGATTCTTGCAGACCAGCCGGGGAAAGGGCAAACAGCGTCAGGTATCCGTTCACCAGAGAGAACGGGACAAACTGGAGCGCCAACTGTTTGCTTGGAGAGTACGAGGGGTACTGTGGGCATGCAGTTTGCTGATATCTCTGGCGAGTTATAGTTTAGGTGAGCCTATGCCTTCGGCGCGAGTATTGAATAATAACACGGTCCCCAGTCTTAGCAGGATATAGTCTGCAGCGATTACATCCTCCATTATCAACTATGTTACCTATAATGGTAGTATTGTCCATAATATGGACAGCGTGGGACCCCACGTACGCCTCTTTACGCAGAGCTCAAATACAAGGTAGAGAGATGAGACAACGAGGGAAGCGCGAGTACAATGTAAGCGTCATCTATTGCAAAAGTTGATGGTAGTTCAATTCTTCATTGTGTAGATGTTACAAATATTAGCTTGGGTCTCCCGGCTAGTAGCAGCTATGTCTATCACCTTGCCGTCACATCGGCCATCTTGGGATTACTTGCATACGTTACATGACCCGCCATCTACCCGTGCACGATACTATGCATATCTATCGCTCGGTCTCGAGCTTGTTGTAAGTTGGACCTGCTCTTTTCCTACGCGTTGTCCACCGCAACTCAACCGTCTTTCAATTCTAGATCCTTGTTCGTTGCGCTCTCGTGCTTCGGATCGAACGACCACCACCTGTCCACCTCGTTGACCAGTTCTCCAACCGCCCCTCAACACACCCATCTCACCTGACATCTAATCCACCTTCACGCAGTTCTACCCCCGCCACCACTGCTGAGCCAGATATCCTTGCCTCCCTCACATTATCTAATAACCCCATCCTAACGCGTACTTCATCCCCTCCCGGACATAATCCTATATTCGGCTTGCCCTCGCTACCCACTTCATCTTTGGCCAACGGTGCCGTGGACCCCGATACTAGTGCTATGTTCGTGGATGAAGATGACGACGGCGAGCGAGACCCTAATGCTATGGACTGGTCCCCCGCGTCTCCTGTCAAACGTGCTAGGCAGGAGTCTAATTACGCTGTACATCCTTCATCATCGGATGACGCCACATTACTGCGACCCCAGCGCTTCTTCGCACCAGAGAAACCAACAGGATTGGAGACGCTGTTTGCGAAAACGATTAAGCTCGCGGACGATGCTGACCCTCGGCAACAGGGGAGGCACCCTAGAAGGCTCATATCAATAAAATGGCGGTGGAAGACAATCGCCCTTTGGGCAGCTGCAATCGTCGTGCCTTGTATCGTGGCCGCCGCTGGGTGGAGATGGTGGGGAACTAGGCGACGGCTGCGTGAATTACATAGCGAATTGTGACACTCTCTCCGCCACTGTGGCTGTCTCTTGCTGTGGGATTGAGCTTGTAATCTGAAAGAAGTACAGGTTGGTGACGGATAGTACATTGTTTCCGAGTGAACACGGGCAACCTGTGTTGGCCAACCATATGTTCATCATTAGAAGGGCTATGGCCACAAGGTTTCCCACGCCCCTCTACGCCTTCATCCTCGAACTTAAACATAGTGGACATCATTGACGCGTCTTCTACGTAAGTAGTCACTCTCCCTACTCTATACTCTACGCCCGCCTTCATTATCAAAGATGGTGGACATCATCGACGCGTATTCTACGTAAGTCAACATTCTCCCTACGTGTACTCTATCCTATCCTGATTTGTGGCTCAGGGCATTGGAGAGTACCGACTTGAACGTTGTGGATGCGGAGATCGCGAGACGCGAACGCGAACTGGCCACTCTGAAAGTCCATCGAAACACTCTCGCGCCCATCAACCGAAAATTACCTCCTGAAATCTTGTCACAGATTTTTATCCACCGGCGCAACTTGTCTTGTCGTTGGCAGCCGTACGATTGGATCACCCTGACACACATATGCCACTATTGGCGGGAGCTATCTCAACATACCCATTCCCTGTGGAGCTACCTTCGTATCAGAAGCACTGGCATACCTGTAGACCAGATCGTCCAGATGTCGACCAGGTCTCACCAGGCTCCACTCGCTGTCGAAATATACTTCGACCAACGTCGCCTTGGAATCTGTCTAGACCTGATCAAAGCATTATCAGGCGAGATGCATCGCGCCGAACATCTCCATTTTTGGGCCGCAGAATCATGTTTCGTCGCAACAACAAATTGTGCCTTTGCTTTAGTCCCTTCCCGGGCTCAAGAGTTGAGGCTCAAATCACTCTTTGTCTGGGGGCAGAATCGATCCTGGGCACCGACATGGGCTCAGCTGAACGGTCTTCTCTCCCCTTTGATGCAACACCTCTGTCTTCGGTTGGAAACCTTTCCTGCGGAATTGTGGTCTACTCTTCGCACTATGCCACTACTTGCCGAATTGGAGCTACACTTTCCACACCGTGGCAACGATGACTCTCTCGCATCTGGCTCACTACGGCAACCTGCCATCCCGCTCGACAGGCTAGCTGAAATCCACTTGCACGGGCCGCCGTCCATCTGCACATCCTTACTTGAGTCATTGGTGTTTCCCTCCACCACATCAGTGACTGTGTGTTCCGTCTCGAAGATATCTACGAAGTCTCGGCTACAATTGTATACAGCTCTTATCGACGCCCTGGTATATACACTCGAGAAGCCAGGAGACAGTTTAGTTCGACAGCCGCTCGCCAGTCTGTATGTCCAGAGGTCTAAGATTCCGGGATGTATGGTTGTTGATGCGTGGTCGATCACACACACTTCCCAAGTTTTGAGGGACAGGCCTCAAGGCAGAAGATTTCATGTCGTACTGCCAGTCATTGCGGCAACGAGATTTGGTGTCGCGCTCGGCAAGTTATACCAAGACGTTCGAAGCTTGTTCATCAACAACATAGCAGAGTACACACCTCTTGGACACCTTACGGATGAATGGGCTGCAATCGTTGGAAAAATGTCTAATTTGCGCGAATTGATGGTCGCGGGATATACTTGCGTCATCCTTCCGCAGGTCTTAGGCTTCATGACAAAGGACAAGGGCGACAACATGGACGACGCTGAGATACTACAACATATTTACACAAACCCGACACTTCCGCATCTACAGACGCTCACGATAGACTGTCCTTATCATGCCACGTCGAGATGGAGAGCTCTCTCAATTCGACTCCTCCAGAGGATATTCAGAGCACGAAAGCTTTTGGGAACGGGCCCTACCTCGATCAACTTTATCGACGACTCTGAAGACGCTGTTGACGTGTTGCGTAGTCTGAACTGGAACGATAAATTATACGGTCGTCTGACTCTGCTTCTGGAACCGTCCCGCGATCTCCTAAGACTCCCCGAGTTTTCATGGGATACATACTGCGATTCAGGAGAACCAGCCGATAGTAGCAGTGACTCGGATGATGACACAACAGACGATGGTAGCACTGATGACCCGGATGATGACACAGACGGGGGAACAGAGGGCGAAAGCGATATTGGAGACGATTAGAGGAGCAAATTTCTAGATAGTAGCATAGGTCAATATAGCGCGATACCTACAGAGTAACGGAGACGGTGATTTGTAGCGGAGACTGAAGAGTAATGTCGGCGGAGCTGAATCTTGGGGCGGGCCGTAAGCGCGATTATGCATGTCGATCAGTAGTAAAAGACGCTGGGATGTGGGATGCAGCTGCCCACTGCGTTCGGAGGACTTCCATGACCACGTACTCAGTTTAATCCCAATTTTATTCTGTCCTTTTATTTGCTACTCTGTTCTGTGCCACGATGGCTAATGAACCAGAGCCTGACCCTAGTCACAACGATACCCCTCCAGAGCCCGCAGCCGAGCGGCAGTGCCGCATCTGCCTCGACGGAGAAGACCCTGAACTGGGCAAACTCATTCGCCCATGTCTGTGCAAGGGTTCCGTCAGCGTGAGTGTTCATACATATTAGATGCCGTTCGTGTGTAATCTCAGCTACTATGTCGTTTAGTATGTCCATGTTAAATGCCTACACCGCTGGCGCAACACCTCGGCATCCCAAAGCGCATTCTACCGGTGTCCACAGTGCGGATACCATTACCGCTTCACTCGGACAAAAGTAGTGGGCATCGCTACAAATCCAAGTGAGCTGTCTTGCAAGCTATGCTTAAACGCCGTGTCTCATATGTTCCACAGTTGTGGTCGGTGTCATGTCCGGCATCGCTTTCACTCTCCTGCTATTCGTCTCATCCTTCATCACCACCTACCTCATTTCCGGCACGGGCGAGGAGTCGTACTTCACCATATACCCATGGGAGACTTTCCGTGAGGTTGTGCGTTCAGTCGTATGCGCACTGACCGACTTGCCATGCGACGAGTTTACACTCTCTTCTCGGGGACGTCGTGTCCATGCACGCGTGCAGACGCGACCACCGACGATGTTCAATCGTTTCGTCCGTCGTTTGCTTCTAGGGTTGCCAACCGTAGGAGCAGGCTCTCTCATCAGTACACTGTTCTCGTTGCCGTTTCCCATCACACATTGGATCCGGGTGCGACTGAGGCGAGGAAGTAGGAATGCGTCTGACATCACTACCCTCATCTTTTTGACTGTAGTCATCATTGGCGCGGCAAGGTGCGTTAGCAGTTGCATCCCCCGACGCGGTATATTTAACCTGTCGCAGAGCGCTCATCAAGGTATACCGATTGACCGAAAAGACAGTCCAACGACTACTGCTTCGCGCCGAGGACGCGATCTTGGAGGTTTCCTGAACACCGTATCGTCTTCCCTCGTATTGGATGGATCAATAATCTCACAGCTATTCATCAATATCACTCCTCTAGTATTCACGTTTGTATAACATTGATCATCATTATCTTGCATGGACTTCTTGCCTCACCTGCTCGCACGTTCAAAGCTGTAGTTGCTACACTCGGGGATATATACAGGGGTATTTATCACAGTATGAACCTATCTAAAGCATCATCCAAGGTCTACAAAATGTACTACCAATTTCGTCGAAGTTGACGTTTTACGGACTCGTATGCTGTTTTTGTCTCTGTTCGACCCTGCCCCAGTTCTGCGAGATACTGGTCGATCGCCTGGTCTATGCGGTATACGGGGAACTCCCCTCTCGACGCAGGCGACTGGGGACGCTTCGCCTCTTCGAGCCAGTCCGTGAGAAGGACTGCAATGTCCGATGACACCGCTTGTACATTGGCTTGGTCGTTAAATGGTGGAATCTACGAACGACATCATAAGACGCGACATTTCGTAGTGAACACGTTCAGCACGCACCTGGGACTCGTACATCTCATGGAAGATGTCCCACACTTCGTGGTATGGCGCACCGCATTGGATTAATATCCGAGGAGCCCATCCATATGGAAGCAGACCCTTGTTCGACAAGCTGAAGCGGACAAGAAGGGAAGCGATATGCCCTGACACGAGTCATGTAAGCTTCATGTAATGCAAAGGGATAGGACCACTTACTCAATGGGAACGCGTAGTCTGACGGATAGAACCGATGGCCCAACGGAATGATTTTCGAGATAAGCTGGTCGGCACCAACTTTTGGCTCCACGTCCGCTAGAGCTGAATACGACACATGTTACAAGGTCCCCATGAATGTTTTGAAACCGTCCACTCACCCTCTTCGAAGATTTTGTTCCATATAGGGCGCACCAAATTGTCGTCTTTATGCCCAGATATATGAAAGATAAGCAACTTCATGATTGGCAGGTCGAAAGGCTCTGCGTAATATTGGTACAGCTGCAGAAGCCGCGGTGAACAGGAGAAATTAAAACAAGGTGCATGCATACATACCTCGGTGATATTGAGAAGCGTCTTGGACAGCTTCTGGATCTTCATCCCAGTTTCTCCAGGTTCATTAGCCCGTGACGCAAGGGTGTTGTAGATCTCGAGTTGCACTTGCGCGACGTCAAGTTTCTCTTCGAGGTCAGTGAGGAAGGCGATCGCCGTCTCGTGTCTCCCGCCGGCGGAAACAGGATGAGACTTAGCGTTGCCGACTGCGAGTGTCAGATATTCTACACGGGTTTCCAATGGTATATCGAACCTTGAGCCAGATGATTAGCAAGGTACACTGTCGGACATTGGAGTTACTCACTCTGGAGAATCCGCTAGTGCGCCTAGTACCTCTGCCGCTCTTAGAGGTTGCCCATCCTTAACATAGAACTGCCAAAGTAATTGATACTTCTGCACAGTCACTGGTTCTCTTCGGAGATGAGCCTCCAAGTATGCAGGCCTCATCTCTAGAAGCTCGTCGGCCAGCCCCTTTTGTATCAACCAATCATAGAGCTTCGAATGGAATATTTCGTCTTCGCTGCCGAAGGCAAGCTCATACGCATGCGTGCGAACGCCGTCCGGGTCGTCCAGGTCTACTGTGGGCTGTGGCTGTTTGGCTGTAGAGGCCTGCTCATCAAAAACGCCGAGACTGTCCAAGATAAGATCGTAGCAGTGTGATCTTCTTTGCCAGGCCTCTTCGCGAGGATCGTTAGGGGGCAGTCCGGCTGCCCAGTATTCTTGACCTTGACCATCCGCATCCATCACTAGCGCGCAATACAAAGGTAGCTCAATCGCGCCTGCGCGATGATCAGATAAGCGTGCAGCGAGTCCAAAGAG
The DNA here is from genome assembly GCA_011032875.1 of Phlebia tremellosa. Lineage (NCBI taxonomy): Eukaryota > Fungi > Basidiomycota > Agaricomycetes > Polyporales > Meruliaceae > Phlebia > Phlebia tremellosa. The sequence goes on along the minus strand of JAAIFI010000001.1, from coordinate 93,449 downwards.
TGGTAATGTACCTTTTGCATAGTTGAGATGTTGGAAGTCTCCACATATCTCGCGCAATTTGTCAAATTCCAGTATCCGCGCCCCCTTCATGAACAACCTAGCCAATTGTAAGTATCAGCGATACATATTATTGTAGAATAGCAAACCTTAATGACTCTGCGAGCCATTTCTGTCGCTCTGCGGGATTACGAGTTTCCACTGCTTTTCGCACGTTCTCCTTGGCCTGATAATCGGCCGTCATTATCCGCCTTCCAGCTTTCACGAAAGACATACCTTGTAAAGGAGAACGTCATCAGTGCTACAAAATGAGCCGCATCGCTGCTGCAAGATTTCACTGATGGTGTCAACCTACGTATAAAGTGAGCTGATGATGCACACCAAAATCGGGGCTAACACTCACGCTAATCTGCTGACCAATCTGTTGGTTTATAACCACATTTACGAGGGCCCTGGAGGCCGTGACGCCCTCTTGTGTGGTAATCAACTGCTCGAAAGTCAGAGTCTTCACCATCTGCTGAACAGAGGAATCACATCTAGTTGGGGAGACGTGATGAGTTCAGAAAGGAAAAAGACAACCTTTGTACGTACTGAGAGATGAGTTCTCCAATACGGTGGTCCGTGAGTAATAGCACGAACGAGATAGCCTCTATTGTTCTCCCGAGTAAATTAAGCAATTGAGATACCGAGCTTTGTTCCGCCTACTATACCGTTCAGTAACTGATTTGATGTTCAGATGTTTGCGTACCTTCCAAGCTTCCTGCTCATTCGCGCTTGCTGAGCGAGCCCCAGTGTAATCACCAGGCGCTGAGTGGAAAAGATGTGGGTTTTTGTCAAGAAGATCTTTCAATGCTTGGAGATTCCTCTGAACAACGACGAGAACATCATCAGCGACGTTTGGTTGCTGCTGACCCGCCGGACTGATGAGAACAGAGAGTGAGTTCGGATCCTAGACTCTGAAACAAGGTACCTACCCAGGCTTTGTCAACTTGGCTTTCCAGAGAGGCCGAACTAAACGGGCGAAATACAATGCAAGTCCTTCTCGTCGACCACTGAAGGTGGCAGTCCCAGCGGCATCCGCACCTAATTCGGTGTCAGGTGTATCTACTTTCACGAGGTGTCTTACTTACTGGTGCCATAGGTGACCCTCTCGGTCCAAGTCGGCCTCTCACCAAAGTCATAGAAGGCCTGCTTAGCTACAGCTGCAACGTCCGGACTGACTGCACTGATTGTACCAAGATTCGACTGGTTGTCGATGTCCAGGAAGGTGTTACCGCTGGCGAGTGCCAGTAGCATAGCACACGTTTGATCTCGTCCGAAACTTCTTTGCGTGAGTAAAGTTTCGCATAAGATACATAGAAGCATACCTGTCACGGAAGTGTATAAGGGTCTGAGCGTTTCCCTCCGCCTGGAACGCTCTGATCACATCCTTCAGATCGTCCACAGCTCTCAATTTCGGGAGAATGGTGATGCCGATGTTGGTCAAGATCATGAATGTCTTGGGAGGTTCAGAGAACTGTGTTGCAAGCTCGTTGATAACGACGGGGGCTGGAGAGTCTGGAGGGCTTTGTGCGGCTGCGGCGAGGGGACTTCGAGGCATAAGTGCCATATCCCACACCATTCCATTGACCGGGATTACTTCTGCTTTTTCAGTCAGAGGAGGGCGACTGGGTCCAGCGGTCGGACCATAGGCACCGCTATATTGAGGTATTGGCGGCATCTGCGTTCCATGTACTTGTCCAAAGGACCCTATCTGTGTAAGGTCCGGTGATATACAGAGTATATAATCGTTGCTGGTATCACTCGGTTGTGACGCGATTGTCAGACCTGCCTCATAGCACGCATATTGAAGATTCTTGACGACATACGCCCGAGATGGCTGGTCCTGGTTGAGGTGTGCTGAACCGTATGTCGGAATGGCATGATTCTGAAGGTGAGTTTGCTCGTCCGGATGAAGCAGGTTAGAAGGTGGAAGGCGGACGTGCACCAATTGCAATGCGCGCTGTGGTCCCCCGGTGCTTGGACCACCACTAAAGCCGTAACCATAGTTGTACCCCCCTGTACTAGGAGCGAAAAAAAACCGAAGGCCATTCCCAGTGATGGCCATGAGATGAGGACTGTTCTGCGAGTTGCCGGGCTCGATGACGTGAAGAGAGTTAATTCTGAATGAAGCAGGTGTGATAGCAGGGGATCCTGGCGCCTTATCCTGAGCAGCCTTGTACAAATTCGAGAGGGTTTGCACGTGTTGTACAGCTTTGTCTCCATTAGTTCGGTAGATGGAGATAGTGTTGTTGGTAGTGAGCGTGTAGAAACAGTTTCTAGCCGAGTCCGCGACGAGGTAAACGATGCGATCTGCCGAATGTCAGCGTGATATTACGCAGGGAGTGCAAACTCTTACCTTCGGCCTTTCCAGCAGCAAGTCGAGGAAGGAGACTCTGAACCCCACCCACAGAGTGATTTATGAGTTGCACCCTCTTTCCAAACCACCCTTCCTTCTCTTGATAGTGAAACTCATACAAGTTACCATCTTGCGAGCCACACATAAATATTCGACCATCTGGCGTTCCAACCACCGACGTCATTTCCACTTCGGAGGAAATAGACATATCTGTGGCGTACAGCTTGAGCTCCTTGCGGCTGCGATTGTGCGCTGCTGGCACAACACTCGTAGAGAGACCCAGGAGGAGGACGGATACAGGTGTACATATGACGAGAAGGGAGGTGATCTCGTCTATGAACACGCCTGGTTTCGGCTTCACCAGAGCCACATTTGTGATGACATCTGGTTGTTCAGTGTAGGAACTCAGCTCTTCGCTGACAAGAGTGCATCAGCAGTATAAACGCATCACGCAGAGGACCATGGCGCACCCTTCGAGATAGTTCCACAGGAGTAGGTTGTTGTCCACGGTAACCCAAACTCTCTCGATTTCCGGCATCAGGCCCATGTGAGTCGTGCAGTCGACGGCTGTAGTTCTGGTGAGCGTCTGCGTGCATATAGAATCTGGGGGAAAACGCACTCTCATAGTATTTGAACAGTCCTTCAGGAATGTGAATGAACCGTCGTTTCTGGTAAGGTGAACCAATATCTGATGGGTTCACGTTATATGACGCTGATGAAGGCATGCCCGCTACAAACAAATGAGTGTAAATTATGCCGAAAGATAGGAGAAAGAAAACACACGAATAGTCAGCATGTCTCCCAGCTCTGGTACAGCTTGCGCATCCTTGACCAGCTGGTCTTGTAGGACGCGACTTGCGCTCTGCAGCGAGGGCAGATCGACGGTGGGTGCCGGCTTTGAGGCGGGCTGAGATATCTTCGCGTTCATAGATCTGCTTAGGCCCGCGGCAGAAGGGGGGAGAGTCGAGGAGGATGGTGCCAGAGCCATCACGGTCGGGCAGCGTGTACAAGGTTTTTAGAAGACGAGGAACGAACGCGTCTCTTTTCCAGCGCCGTCCGTCTCGACACAAGCGCCCACCATTGTCTGCAACTACCACGACGTTGGCCAACCATCGGCCAACGCTCTTGCGCCTCCGCAAACGCGTATCTCGCCCACACTCGTGACGACCTCTATACAGACTTTGTATACGATCATATCCTCTGCTTTTCCCTGCAACCTACCCAACTGCACCACACCACACGCTACCAGCCGCTCGCTATGGCCCCCAACATGCATCTCGCCATCCAAGGAGCTATCCTGAATTCTATAGATCAGCCTAGTTTTAGTGCGGCTTTGCCGCCGTTGTCTGATCGTTCATGGGTCAATATACTTGGTACGTCTCCCGCCACCCACCGGGAGAATGAACGACTCGAATTCCTCGGCGACGCTTTGATGTACGCGACGCTGGGACGCCACCTTTACAAAGAGATACCTGAGGGCGATCCTGGGCTGTTCACCGTATGTTTTGTTCCTCTCCTCAAGTCTTGTCTACAGCTGCTTTTAGAATCTCCGTTCTGCTCTGCACTCCAATGTCACTTTCTCGTCTTTGGCGGAGAAACTGGATATCTTCGCTGTCAACGATAGCGTGCTGAAAGCTCTGACGGCCAAGACCTTTGGTGAAGGTGCCAAAGCACCTTCAAAATCAAGACCACAAATCAAGGCCACTGCGGATTTATTCGAGACGGTGATAGGCGCATACTACCTGGAATCCGGATTCGAATCTCTGTGCGACTGGGTTGATGAACTATATAAACCGCTTGTGGCTGCAGCTAAGAAGTGCTATCTTGAATGGTACAAACGTTTTTTAAAATCTCGCCGGTGGTCGTGCTCACCTGTCCTGTAGCCGCTTCAAAAAGCCTGAGACACGGAAGGGAACCCTGAACTATCCTTCCCAACCCATGAAGAAACTCAAGAACTTGCATCCGCCAGCGGTAGCGCGACCAGCATTTGCGAAACACTACTTACTACCTTCCACGCCACATCGAGGTATGCATGTCAATTTCTATTGCGGCCTATTGTGATTCATAAGGTCCCGAGCAGCCTTCAAATACAAACAAGCTACTCCTCGTCGATCTGCGACCAAAAGATCAACAGCGAAGCGAGCACCTGTCGTTATCGACCTCACTGCAGATGACGGGAATACAACAACTGACGACGACGACGACGACGACGCCGTTGTCCTCCTTTTGACTCCGCCTCGTACATCCTCTTTCCCCGGGAAAGCGCACAGTCTCTCTAATACTGCATCATCATCTTCTGGCGCAATGGCTTCCGCCGGGGGCTCTGCGAATGTCTCTCATGACCTTCACTTGGACGATACGCTCCTGCATAATACCACTTCATATTCGGATATGGACATTTCTATGGATGTAGATTGTGCCTCGGAGTCAGAACTAAATTCTGGGGACGACAGTAACTCGTCTGACTCTGCAATGTTGTTCGTCGTGGGTTAGGCTCCACAAGAAGAAGGTTTTCTTTTACATCACTATCCTTTGTCGCCCACCGCTTTGTGTATCATCTTGTATTGTATGCTAGGTTTCCTTGTCTTCGCAGAAAAGGTCATCAGTCTTCCACACGCGGCTGTCAAGGGCTGTCAGTTTGCACAGTATAAGTGTGCTGTGCGGCGCTTTGTGGCTATCCCATCCCATCTCCGCGACTCAATCCAGTCGCATCTCACTCTCAGACCTGCTGAGTGTCCTCAACATCTACCCATAGTCATATATCTCAGTCGCTGCTCAGAGAATAACCGATTATCTCCTGCAGCCCTTTTGTGTATACCGGGAACATGCCATCTTTACTCGACGATCTCACAAACGCGGTATTCAAGTGTATATCCGAGCTTGATTACACTATTGATCCTCCCAAACTCAGCCTTGAGTTATGGGACAGAATCAACACACCGTCCCCGGAGTCGAAAGCGGAGAACGAGCGCCTTGAGTTCTTGGGGGATAGTCTCTTGGATGCCTGTTTCAGCATCGAGCTTTACAGACAGATACCATATGGGACGCCTCACATGTACACGGTAAGCACGCTGTGTTATCGATTCAACTGTGCATTTGTTCAGGTGATGTAGGAAATACGATCCGCGCTTCATCGCAATATGACATTCTGTCACCTAGCGAACAAATTAGGTATCGCGACAAACGGGCATGCGAAGGACATTGGCGACATATTCGAGACAATAGTCGGAGCGTACTATACTGAGAAGGGTTTTGCAGCTCTCTGTGAATGGACGAACCGGGTGTATGAACCGATATTACTAGCCGCCATCGAGGCATTCCATAAGCAGTGAGTGTTGCTGTCAAATTTCATAGCATCAGTGCGGCGTGTCCATTGGTTAACTTGTGCATATAGCTGTGACATCAAGGATACACTGGTTGGAGCTTCAAGACCATCTTCTGGTGCTTCCCAATCGCTATCTGAGCCCTCTTCATCGCCGACTAAAGGCAAAGGAAGGCACCGCCTCTCTAATTCTACTAGTACCTCATATACCGGACCCTCGTCTCCTCTGCATCAGAGGAGGCTGTCGACACAGGCTCGAGAGCCTCTTTTTCCTGTCGAATCGCCTTCACCCTCTCCTCAGCCACAGAACTTGCCTTCCGATGCATCGCTACCCGCTTTGAACACGCCGGATCCGTTATTGTTCGGCGTTCATACTAGCAATGCTGAAGCTACCACAAGAACAAATATACAAGAAGATCGCATACAACCTGTTCGAATTGATCCAGACACTCGTCAGAACAGAGTGTCTTCCCCGTTGTTTGGCATAGAAGATATCCCACTTCCAGATTTCTGGGAAGAGGTTCGAAACCCGGATGGGACAGTGTACTTTGTCGATCATGAGCACCAGGTGACTACCTGGCATGATCCACGCTTAGATGTTTTCACAGAGGATCAACACAGCGATAACGATTCAGATGGCACGTCCGCTTGGACTGCACGGCTTGTAGCGTCGCTGCCAGAACTTCCTCAGACGCCAGTCAGCGCATCCCTACCACCAAACACGACTCGCGGACAAACCCAGGGAGCCGTCACACATGTAGATCACGATGAGACACTGCATATATTCCCGGATCTACTTGCAGAGGGCTACAGGGTGGCTCCGTTACCTCAAGACTTCTCAGGCAGCTCCTTGCCTGATTTCTGGGAGGTCCGCGAAGGCAACGGCGGACGCACGTATTTTATCGACCATGTCGCTTCTACGATTTCGCTCCAGAACCAGATTTGAGTATACACCCAATCACCCCATATACATATGACACCAATTCAGACGTAACTAGTTTAACTCCACGAGATTCATTGTAAAGTGACGGTACGATCCAGAGATCATTCATACGTGTGGCTGGCTCGTGCGCAGGCTGCAGATTGAATTCCTTGAGACTTCACAGAGGATTTCACATATATGATTACATTGCCAGCATGTTGAAGTGTATGCACGTTATACACACTAGCTGCCTCAAGCGCGATCGTTCGCGTCGACGCGTGTATTTCTTGGCAGAGAGCGGTCACGTGCAGAACGCGTCTGAACTTGACGCGCGGGGGCGACTTGAACTTTCATTGTCTCCCTCACCTCACCTCCTACAACATCTTCAACAACCGGCTTAATATCTTCTCAACGTCCTGAATAATGGCACCTACAAAACAAGCACCAACCCGTCAAGCCATCACACTCAAAGGTTCTACTACTCTAGTCACCGAATTCTTCAAATATGCAGCCAACACGTGAGTCTTACTTCGTTCAGCACGTTCCTGTAATAATTAACAACTTCCTGGCGTGTTAGAATACTGTTTCAACGTGGAGTATATCCTGCTGATGATTTCCACATGGTCAAGAAATACGGGCAGACCGTACTTGTTACTCAGGATCTGGCCTTGGAGAACTATCTAGACAAGTGCGTATGAAGCCCTCTATGATGCAGATCCTTATCTCATGACGCAACAGGATTCTCAAACAGGTGAACAGTGCGTATACGTTCGGGCTATGTTGGTAGCAACTGTTCATGATTTTGACCGCAGAGTGGTTGCTCACGGGCTCGATAACACAATTGGTATTGGCAATCATCTCGAAAGACTCTCGAACCACCCTAGAGCGCTGGGTATTCGATGTCAACCTCGTCGGTCAAGAGGGCGAATCTGCCGAAGCGTGCGTTGTGCATTTCTCTTTGCATCTCCGTCTCTTTTGACTGATTGCATCATAGCGCGCCCGCCAAGCCTGAAGCTGAGATTCAAGCAGAAATCCGTAACATTCTCAAACAGATCGTATCAACCGTGACTTTCCTGCCTGTGATCGATGAGCCAACTGTGTTCAACATCCTTGCCTACACCTCAGAGTCGGCCGACGTACCCGCGGACGAATGGGTGGATACCGATCCTCTCGCGATAGAAGCCAGCAAGAGTCAGCAAGTCAAGCTGAGGAGCTTCAGCACAGATATTCATCGAATCGAAGCGATGGTTGCATATCGATATGAAGGGTAGATGCCAACCCAGTGGTCCGGGACAGGTCTGGGACCAATTGTCAACGCTGATTGATGCGAGCCGCGTACTCCCATTCCCTTGCTATCTTTTGGATACCCTGTATCATCATGACAGTAACAAACGACGAAAAGTACTCAGTAATTCCTTGATTCTCTCAGACTAGTGTGATGCGCTCAGCGCCTGCTGTCTGCGCCGCAGAGTGCGCGCAATGGAGAGGCGTGAAGCTGTAAAGGCCACGACAGATATTGATCCGAACGGAGATGAATGCACAAGCTGGGCTGGAATTCCTGAGATTCGTCTTCATCGTATGTTCATCGAGACGACGAGAATTGTTGCGTTCTTGCCTTCACGACGCCCGGCGATGCCAGGGACGGTGATTGTCATGGCCACCACAACAGTTTGATGAGTGAGAGCATGATCGCGTCTAGTTGCAAGCCTTTGTTATTTACCACCACCTCCCCTCCCTTTCTTTCCGCTTCTTGCCCCCTTTCTTCTCTTTGCTTTCTAACCGTCTGGCGGGACCCGGACATCATTCCTTTATTAACTGTATATCCGTGACGAGATATTTCAACGACTAATTATACACAACAATCATGGGCGAAAACTGGTTCCAACGTGAGCTGCTCTCCCCCAGGCGGCTCATCTTCAACATCCTCTTCTACGGTCTCCAGCTCTTCTTCTTTGCCTATGGATGGCACAGTCAGGTTGGTCTTAGTCTCGCTCTCCTGCCACTTTGTTGTCCTCATGTCATCGTTCAGGAAACCAACCAAAAATTGGCCGCACTCAATGCTCTCAAATGGTCTGTATGGACATCTCGAGGAGCTGGATTAGTGCTCGCTTTCGACGGTGGTCTGATCCTGCTACCTATGCTACGCAACGTCATTCGCGTCATCCGCCCTCGTCTAGCTTGGCTATTCCCTGCGGATGAGAACATCTGGTTCCATCGCCAGGTTGCCTACTCGATGGCTTTCTGGGCAATGGTTCACACCACAGCTCATTATGTCAATTTCTTTAACGTTGAGCGCACTCGTATGTCGTTTCTGTGGTTCTGCTGCTCTCATTGTTGACATATTGCTGCAGAGGTTCGTCCTGAGATCGCTCTGGACATCCACTACACGCAAGCGGGTGGCATCACTGGCCATTTCATGCTGCTCATCATGGTGCTCATGTACAGCACCGCGCAGTACAAGGTTCGCAACCAGTGCTTCGAGGCCTTCTGGTATACGCATCACCTGGCTTTCTTCTTCATGATTGGACTGTACTCTCATGCCACCGGCTGCTTCGTCCGCGACTCTGCTGATCCCGACTACATCCGGACCTTCCCCTTCTACTCTACCGAGCACTGTCTCGGGTACGAGAGTTGGCGGTATACCATCTGGCCTGGGATTATCTACTTCGGTGAGCGTGTGTACAGAGAGATCAGGGCGCGTCGCGCAACTCGGTTATCTAAGGTCCTCGTTCACCCAAGCGGTAAGCTCATGACGTCTTCTCCGCCGTATTCCATGTTGTGAGCTCTCTTGTAGGTGCCATGGAATTCCGTATCGTGAAGCCCAGCTTCAAGTACGTCGCCGGCCAGTGGCTCTTCATCCAGGTCCCCGATGTATCTGGTTTACAATGGCATCCGGTGAGGCAGTGTGCTGTTCTACCGTCTGATCAGCCACTCACGTTTGCACCCAGTTTACCATCACCTCTGCCCCCGAAGACCCGTACGTTTCCGTCCACATGCGTCAAGTTGGTGATTGGACCCGCGCCGTGGGCGAGCGTGTCGGGGCTGGTCCATCTGTTGTTGCTGCCATGACATCCGCTGCCATGAAGGGCAATGAGAAGGATGAGGGTGTTTATGGCACCCGTGGTAACTTCGTTGAGCTCGACCCTGGAAGTTCCTCGCGTCCCCTTCCTGAGGTCCGCATCGATGGTCCATATGGTGCTCCGGCCGAAGACGTGTTCAACGTTGAAGTGGCTGTGTTGGTTGGTGCGGGTATCGGTGAGTCTTCCCCTTGTTTGATGGACATCAGTCAGTCTGTGTCATTGATGCTGATCACATCTGTACTAGGTGTCACTCCATTTGCATCTATCCTGAAGCACATCTGGTACCGTCAGAGGAAGGGCAACGTCGGTTCGCTCAGGCGCGTTGAGTTTTTCTGGGTCTGCCGTGACGCACCTTCCTTTGGTTGGTTCCAAAGTCTCTTGCAAGAAGTTGAGGCTGCTCAGGCGGATCGTACGTAAATTATTATCTGCTCACTTTGGTCTGCTGAACTCACAATATTCGTTGCACAGCTAACTTCCTGCGCATCAACATCTACCTCACCCAGAAGATCAGCGAGGACATGTTATGGAATATCGCCGTCAACGATGCTGGTGCTGAATATGATCCTTTGACACTCCTTCGCTCTCGTACAATGTTCGGACGTCCCGATTGGAAGGCTATCTATGGACGCATGCGCCAGGCCATCGAAGCTGGACAATACCTCCCTGGCACCAACTCCCAGCTGAGGACGAAAGTCGGAGTAAGCATAATGGTCAGGTCAGCGCGAGGGAATATTTGACTGATTGATTACTGTGTAGACCTACTTCTGTGGTCCTAGTGTCCTCGCCAAGGCCGTCAAGGTGGCCTGTGAATCTGAGACCGGAGCAAGCGTTGATTTCACCTTTGCCAAGGTTAGTGTACTTCACATCTGGGTCAAAGCTTTCGTTCTCACCAATACGACAGGAGCACTTCTAGATGTTGGTATGGGCCGCCTGGTGCGACTTCCCATTTCCTGTTACTGTGCTTTTCCATGTTGTGTATCTACGTGGTACTTATTAGTCGTCGTCATGAATAAATATGGTTTCTCGCCAATAGGCATTGAATCACACCTGAGAGAAACGCGCTGCACGCGAACCAAATAAAGCGCAAATAACGCGTCTTGTAATTGGAGTAGCGCCTAAGATATGCGGCCACTCGTGTTTGACGACCACAAGCTAATCTTTTGCCTCGTAACATAACCAAGACTTGATACTTCTGAAGCTCGCGTCTAGTTGCAAGATGGAGAAAGCATACGAGATTCTCAAAAAGACTTTCCATTTCGACGACTTTCGCCTCACCCAGAAAGACGTTATCCATCGTTTACTTGTTGACAACGAGAACGCGCTCGTCTTATTTCCGACTGGAGGTTAGTGCCATCGGCAGTGCTCCATACGTATCTTGCTTGACACATCTCTGGTGTCTCTAGGTGGAAAGAGTCTCACATACCAGATTCCGGCACTGTGCCTTGAGGTATGTTCATTAGCATAATATCAGACCGAATCCGAGTCGTTGAACAAATTGATCAGGGGTTGACTCTGGTCATCTCACCCTTAATCGCCCTTATGAGAGATCAAGTCGACGCTCTGGTTGCCCTCGGTGTTCACGCCGCAAGTTTAGATAGTACACAGGGAATGGAGAGGTCCAGTTGGATAAAGGACGAGGTGCTCAACGGGAACATGAAGATACTGTTTGTTGCTCCAGAGAGGTACGCTTTCATCACTCAGGCAGTATAACGGCTATTAACCTTTATCCTAGGCTCAACAACGAGGTGTGACATTTGACGAGGACAGTGGCATAGGGATTAACATATCATAGGGCTTTATAAACATGATGAAAGCAGTCGGCAAGATCTCGCTACTCGCTGTGGACGAGTCGCATTGCATCTCACAGTGGGGTGCAAGTTTCCGTCCAGAGTACTTGAAGATAGCCCGTTTCGCGGAAGAGCTAGACGTCGAACGCGTGTTGTGCCTCACGGCCACTGCCACAAAGACTGTATCAGAAGATATTTGCAAGAGTTTCTTCATTGACCCACAGGCTGGCGTATTCCGTACATCGGTTTACAGACCCAAGTGAGTTTTACTCGGACGCTAGAATCACGCTGAACTCATGACTTCATCTTTCTAGTCTGACCTTCCGAGTCGAGGTTGCGAGCAGTCTTAACGACAAACTTGATGTGTTGGTGCCACTTCTCAAAGCCAGAACCGGGCCTTCCATCGTATATGTTTCTCTCCAGAAACAAGCTGAGGAAGTCTCAACACGTTTAAAAGCGCACGGTTTGGATGCCGAGGTTTATCATGCGGGTCTTCGTGCGGAAGAACGGGAAAGAGTCCAGCTGAGCTTCATGCAATCGGAAAGGGGCATCGTCTGTGCAACTATTGCCTTCGGAATGGGTATAGACAAGGGTAAGTCTGTGCGAGCATCATGAAAGCAAGGGGCATTCTAAACAGTCATTCCGCAGCTACTATACGACAAGTATGCGAGCTATTGCATCTCCACATTCGCACATGCGTTGATGGAATTACTCTTATGACAGGTGATACACCTGTATATGCCGAAGACCCTCGAGAATTACAGTCAGGAAGTGGGAAGAGCGGGAAGAGACGGCCTTCCTTCCGAATGCCTGATGTTCATGTCTACGGCTGATATTCCTACGCTTGAAGGTTTCTGTCGCGGAGATACGTGCGCGAAGAAGGATATGGAGCTGTGGATTCAGGAGGTTGCCTGCAAGACACCAGCGGCAGACGGTACGATCGACTTTAACCTTTATCAACAGCAGAAGGAGTGAGTGTCGTCGATGTCTCACGTTTTACGCACACACTGAATCGTCTCATTTAGGTATGACATCAGGGTACCTATCCACATCGTCATGATTCATGTCAGTATACTGACTCGCGTGTCAGTCCAATGTGCTCAACTTGCTGTACGCTCAACTGGAGCTCGACTACGGTTACATCAGGGCTACGACACCATACTATTCTACTTACGAGATCACCTCTCGCAGCGTGGACGGATTCGAGAGGGTAAGGGCTGACACTTCATCCGCCGGTAAGACAGTCAAACGCTTTTGGACTCCCAAGGCGTCGGGATACACAGTACGTGAACAACTAGCATGGCATATCAATATGTAATTGACACTGTCGATTTTAAGCTTGAGGTAGTACCGGCAGCAAGCCAGGCGAACATCGACCGGGCTGAGCTTGCCAAAAAGATCAACGAGTGGGAGTTCAGCGGTAAGTAGACGAGAATGTATCAACATATATCCTCACAAATGTGATGCTCTCAGGCTGGATAAATACGAAACCCTCGCAAGTCAGAAACGTGAGCACAACTCAGCCATGCTAGTTGTTGGTTAGACACGTCTCACCCCTCAACGCTATAGCGCTATAATGTATTGAAGCCTCTACCCAAAAACTCTGAGGAAATTCAGGCCTTAGCAGAGATCATGTTCCAAAGGATGCGTGCTAGAGAGGAAGAAGCTATCCAAAAGCTTCGGCAGGTCATCGATTTGGTAACCAGCGACGACTGTGAGTGAATTCTTTAGTTCCTGACGCGTGCCAATACACTGATGCACAATGCAGGCATTGCCCATGGTCTAGCAAGTTATTTTGGAGACGACGATGTCGTCCCTGATGGAATGTGCGGGCGATGCACATTCTGCACCACAGGTGCTGGTGTCTCATTCACAGCGACCGCCGAAGTCAGTGCAGATCCGAAACAAATCAAAGAAATCCTCGAAGCGTGCATCGTGCGCGACGATCCTCGGTTACTCGCTCGGTTTGCGTTCGGTATCACATCGCCTCGACTTGCGGCTCTGAAGTGCTCGACCTATCATCGTCTGTTCGGCAGTATGGTCAACGTAGATTTCCAAATGCTGGTGAACACTTTCGATAAGGAGTGCAAGAAAGTGAACTACGAGAACGTTGTCATCGCAGCTCCTACGGCGACGAAAAAGCGGGCATACAGTTCATCGTCCTCTTCAACATATACGCCGCGAGGATCATATGGACGCGGGGGATATTCTAAACGCGCACGGCGATGACTCTGATATGAATTATCTGGTTTGCTACTCAATTGCTCACCTCAGACTTATAATAAATTCTCTCCTATTATGACCAGTGTTATGCATGTTATATGCAAGTAGTACTAGATTATACGTGCTGTTCCTTCCATATGTTTTGTCTGTCCTTGACGCGCGTCTTGCGCGGTGGCCGCGTCGCGCGTGCATGAAAGTTGGCGGTGATCCATGTTCCAACTGGACCACCTGCACATCTTTCCTCTGCCATCCAGGCAACAGCCTTGATGACCTTCACACACAATCCTTGAACTACCGAATTTATTCTTGTTGAAAACATGTCTGCCGGTACACCTGCCGCCTCCACTCCAGATGCCTCTGGTTCCGCCACCGCCTCCTCGCCAGCCCCACCACCTATGTCTGCCCTCACGACAAATGTTACTGCTATGAGTACAGGTGTGACCCCGACCACACCTACCGCTACTGCGCCTCCTGCTACAGATTCGTCTGGCCTGTCACATACCGACTCCGTTGTCCTGGAATATTTGCGTACCAGGGGTTACCAGTCCGCCGAGCAAGCACTCAGAGAATCACTACAGGCTTCTTCTTCAACAGACAAACCCAGCACGTCTACCACTGTATCGTCTGAAGATCTTGCCAAGAAGATTGCTGTTTACGCGCAGAAACCCGGTAGACCAGGAGAGAATGCGCTCAAAGACTCTTCAACCGTGCTCTCAGACCTCGGCGGGATGGGAAACCCACCTAATATCCAGAATTTGATTGCTAGCATAGGGCCTGTTGGTGCGGAAGAAATACTGTCTCTAGATCCTACGGATAAACAGGAGGGATTCCGGGAGCTTGAGGCCTGGGTTGACGGGTCGCTGGACATGTATAGGGTATGTCCCCTAGAGGCCCTGCTTTCCCGTCTACTAATAGGTGTTCCTAGCCTGAGTTCCGGCATATATTGTTTCCCATCTTCTGTCATTTCTATCTCGACTTAATCCAACATGGGTTCAAAGAAGCCGGTGAGCATTGAATATATGTACCTTCGATACTGAGCATACCTCATCTTCAATCCCCAGCCATGAAATTTCACGCCGAATTCTCGCCATCACTGCAACCACAGCAAGGTCAAACTTTGCATCATCTGTCGACCCTCTTGCTACCCTCTCATGTCCAAAACGACGAGCTTGCTCAGCGATTCCGGAATGAAAAATACCAGATACGCATGAGTCGTTCTGGGTTCGGTCTCCTAGTAGGATGGCTCACAGAGGGTATCGGAGGAGAAGCAACCGGAGCTGGGGAGGGTTTCACGGGGGAGCGGGGGAAGCGAGGACGTGCAGCAGTCATGAGAGTGGTGAACAACCATTTGAAGTTTGATGGTAATTGCAACAATCTCCACGTTTTAGAGGCGTATATATTCACAACTGTTGTAGTTTCCACATCAAGTACTACTGCACTATCATCCACATCATGGGAGGAATCTACGGGGTTGCTTTCCTCGTTAATACCGCAAACAAACGGTGCTTCTACAATCGCGGATGCGCATG
The DNA here is from genome assembly GCA_011032875.1 of Phlebia tremellosa. Classification (NCBI taxonomy): domain Eukaryota; kingdom Fungi; phylum Basidiomycota; class Agaricomycetes; order Polyporales; family Meruliaceae; genus Phlebia; species Phlebia tremellosa. The sequence goes on along the minus strand of JAAIFI010000001.1, from coordinate 78,191 downwards.
CTTTCAACACCTCGAAGGGTGAACTCAAGTTGGGTCCAGCACCAATATCAGAGGAGCTCCGTGCCGAAACCGAACGTGTATTGCGCGATCAAGCTATGGCTGACCGCGACCCTGCTGCTCAGTATGACGTGAATTACATTCGACCAGCCATTGCGCCAGGAGTTATCGCGCCCACCACTCAAGATTTACTCCCACATCCACCATTCTATAAGACTGTCGATGTAAATCGCGAAGTGGAGAAGGTGAAAGATGCGAGAAAACGGATACGACTGGAGCCATCCGCTTTGCACGCCGCTAATTTGAACTCAACACAAGTCAGATCAAGAGCGTTGCCAAGTATATGTGCCTACACTCTCCATGATGTAGGGGAAGGGTGCGTTTTTCCGAAAAGTCTGAGGGCCTCGCACGATTTATTTACGGCATGCATCATAGTGTCCCATGTTGCACCTTCTCTCCAGATACGTCTTTGATGGCAGCTGGGTTTTCAGAGAGTTACATCCGTCTATGGAGTCTGAAAGGTCAGAGACTCAAGGGATATCGCAGTGATTTTCAACCTAGTTCGATCAAAGATGGTGCGTATATCTCGGTGTATAGAAGATTTTGCGTTGACATGGCCTCCCAGCGGCATCATTGCACCGGCATCGAGAAAAGGGCGGTACTACGACGCGGAAGCTCATAGGACACAGTGGGCCTGTCTACGCTGTCGACTTTGACCCTGTATCTGGCTCTGCAGACGCTCCAAAGTACCTTTTGTCGTGTTCGGCGGATGCCACAACAAGACTGTGGTCTCTAGATACGATGACGAATGTCGCTGCGTATCGAGGTCACCAGAATCCCGTATGGGACGTCCAATGGAGCCCCATGGGGGTATATTTTGCAACAGCGAGCAGGGACAAGACCGCCAGATTGTGGTCAACGGATCGGACATCTACCCTGCGGATATATGCCGGGCATTTGAGTGACGTTGAGGTGAGTCATTTGCACCGCTCGCTGTACCCGCTATTGGTTGACAAGTTCACAGTGTGTCAGGTTCCATCCAAATGGACTGTATCTGGGTACGGCGTCAAACGATTGGACTGCGCGATTATGGGATGTGCAACGCGGGTCGTGTGTTCGAGTCTTCATCGGACACCAAGGGCTCGTGTCTACCCTGGCTTTTAGCCCGGACGGGAGGTATCTAGCCAGCGCTAGTGAGAGGATATCCGACTTGGTAAAGCCGCGTCCTGACTCGATATTTTTTAGGTGAAGACCTTTCAATCAACCTCTGGGACCTTGGTTCCGGGAAAAGGATCAAGAAGATGACAGGACACACCGCGTCCATATACTCTCTTGCATTCAGCGCGGAATCATCACTATTGGTAAGCGGTGGTGCCGATTGGACCGTCCGATGTTGGGATGTAAAAGGCGCAGGAGGTCTACCTGGGAAGACTCGCGAGAATGGGATGGCAAATGGCGTGGGCGGTCCCAATGAGAATGGCTCAGAAGGTGCATCCACGAAAGATCAAGAAGAGAGCAATCAGACGTAAGTTCATCGTGCTCGCTTGCTATGCATGCACTAACACCAGTGTATCTTTTCGCTAGGACGGATCTAGTGGCTACATTCCCTACGAAGCGGACGCCGATTATCAACGTCCAATTCACGCCGCGGAATTTGTGTCTGGCTGCAGGCCCATACCTCTCCCCGGAACAGCGGTAGTCATTCCCCTTCTTTACTGCTATCTTGACCCAGATATCGACGTATCTTACTGTGTGTATATACCCGAGACTTGGACTGCTGTCGCTAGTTATCGTAGGTTGTAACAGGTCGTTACTGTTCAGTCTGGTACGACGCTTGTCTCAAAAAGGAAAAAGGCGGGCTTTGACGCTCGAACAACGCGTGTGCGCGTCGCGTCTCCAATTAAAAGGCCGAGCACGTGATCGGATGCCTACTGTATTCCTTTGAGGAGCCCGTCTCGCTCTCAGCCTTGCGACACACTCTCATCTTTCCACTCTTGCCTCTTCACTTCCACCACTATACATCCATCTTCTCTATTTTGTTGCGACCTTGTGCTCATCATGGCTTCAGTATGTCCTTATTTCTGTCTTTGTTGTATCACACAGGTCAATCATTGGCATCTTTCGCTTAGACATCGGACATGAACCTGGACTTCAGCGAGAACCCATACAACACTCCGCCACCACAACCTCAAATGCATCCGCAAGCAGGAGTTGAGAAGCCGTCGTCCATTTCTCTCAACACTTTTAGTGCATCTGGTGAGTATCGTGCTCTCGATGTCTCCGACTCGTCCGGATCGTTCATTTTCAATTCGCCGCCTCCCCCTCAATTCCGCGCCACAGCCAACAACACACCATCGGGAATTGAACCACAGAGTCGGTTTAAGGACGTTCCGGTCAAGGTGCATGTTCGTCGACCTGACAAGGACAATTGGGCCTACTTGGGACGCGCACTCGTCAGCCAGGAGGCTTTCGGCCAGGGTACTCGTATTGGTATGTACTCCGTTTCTCTTGACATTGCATAGACTCATTCGCTGTTATGGCTAGTTGTGAGATCTCTGTCGTCTCGCAAAGTGATCACTGCGTTCAGCGAGGTGTGTCTCAAAGTCTTCTGTCGTGTGATCGGATGTACTCAGATCACCGCATTTCAGGGTGCGCCTGTGCAAGCTGAAAAACGTGGGAACTTTGTCGTTGTCAGTTGTGTGGAAGGCGGTCAGGTTATATCATGGTCTCTCAATGTGCGTGTTCGTCTTGCGAGCTACAGATCCTCCACTTACAGGTCGCTTCAGGCACTCAATAACGCCGAGACACTTCGCTTACTCGCCATCCTCGAACTCTCATGCGTCCCTTGCGGTAAAAGCGGTCTCCCCGAATCTCAGCCCAACACGCACCGGAGACGGATTGCTCGCCTCATCAAGGATGACAAGAAGAGGCGCCACAAGAGACGCAAGGATCAGGAGGCCATGATTGCTGCGTTCGCGCAGGCTGGTCTTGGTGGTAGCAGTAGTGGTAGCGATATTGGCACACCGTCGGACGCAGAGCCACAAGAGCACCAGGCGCATATGGAGCAATAGAGCCGTTTGGGCTGTGCACAGAATGAATGCTTTTACCCAAGTTTTTGCCAAGTCGGACGAAGGATGGATGGTGAACGTTGCTCTCTCCCCTGCGAGTCTTTGGCATATCGGCCTTTTGGAAACGGGTCTGGGCCGCGTGTTGAATGCGGGTGCCCACTGCCTCTCCAGGTCTCGCAGATGGTTTTGTACTTTCTCGTGTTATTTACCCGTGTATTCTTGTATTCACCTTCCGTGTTCGTATCGAATGAACTTCTCACGTCCTAGGAGCGGTTGTTGTACTCTCGTATTATAGAATGTTTCCACAAAGGAGCAGGCACAGTTATGTACTAGTAGTTAGTATGTAGTTGTACTGCGATACATTGTCCTGTTTGCGGGCTGCCTCTTTCCACCGCCGTTGACTACAGCACCAGTGTCAGTTGAAGCTCGAATATAAAGCGTGATAAAACAGGGTGAATACAGGCCACCAAAGGCGGAGAGTCTTTGCGTGTCGACCATAAACTAAAGAATGAAGAGATCTACGCGACGTACGACTCGAACTTTGGAAACTGTGGTTAATAAAGCAAGAAAGGTCCCGAATATATGGAGTGATAAATAGTCAACGAACATATAGTGCAGCAAGACAACAAAGATAGCGAGCGGCATAACTTTTGTTCACCACGGGCTTATCCATTGCTAGGAACCAGCAACTTTGCTAGTTGCGGATGTCGGAGTTGGAGGACCCGGTTCGATAGGCTGCTGCAGTCGTACACTAGACTCCCCTTGGTCAGTTTCCAGAGGATTTGGAGGTGGGGCACCTGGCGGGGGTACCGCATAGCTGGGAGATACTGAGGACAGCCCTGGTATGGGTGCTCGGCGCTCACTGTATTGTGGCGGGAGCTCTATCACTTCTCCTTCCTCCTGGGCCTCTTCGAGGTCGGTGTGCAGGATGAAGCGAGCGGACGCTTTGTAGCTAGGCATACCAGCCATGGCCGCTTTCCGCCGCGCAGCTGACGATACGCTTGATCTAGGATCGCTAGTGGAAGTGATTCGGGTCGACAAGGGACCACTGTCCGCGGACGGGTTGCGCGAATGCTGTGATTGCGCAGACGGGCTGTAAGGATTGTGAAGCGCAGAAATCTGCGACGTAGCGTATTGGGCATCCTGCGCTTGTGGCAATAGGTCCTGAGCAGAGGGTGAAGGGTTATACGAGACGGAACCATTTCCTGGAACCGTCGCGAGAACACCAGGGGAAGAATAAGGATACGGCTGTATGACGGGGAGGGGCGAGTGTCCTTCGCCCAAAGTTGAAGGAGGGTCGAGATCCACAGAGTCAAGTCTGCGCGAACGGCGAGATAAGCCGTATGGCAGCGCCCCAGTGCCACCATAAGAGCCTGCTCTGCGTCTTCTACGCCACATGAACACGATTAGAACAGCAACTGCCACTAATGCGAATAGCCCAGCCAGTATACCGCCAACGATTGCGCCTGTGTTCGAGTTCTTCTCCGGTGTACCCTCTTCGGGAGAGGATATACCAGTGCCAGAGGGCCCGGAAGTCGACGAGGTCGAAGAAACTGGTGCGGATGTCCCAGACGGAGCGTTGGAAACCGAAACAGGAGATTGTGCATTGAGACATGAGGCGTCGTCTGAAGCGCCGACCTGCTTCACGTCTGAGCTGCCTCCTTTGCGTCCTTTGGAGTCGGTCATGATGAACACGAGAGAGGTTTTGTTAGCTACATCGGCAATCCAATCAAAAGACGACGGTCCCACAGGAGGGTTGAGGATGAAGGACTCTCCTGCTGGAATGACCGCCTACGGCGAAGTGTAAGGGCAAGATCAATCAGGATATATGTGAACGTACCCAGATGGTGACAGGCTGCGTGGCGTTGTCATAACCACTGAATGTGTACGGTCTATGCTGCAGAGTGAACACCAATACTCAGATATAATGTGATATGCACGCGTACCTGCATTGTTGCAGGGCTGTATTAAGATCGAAGAAGAAATCGACGCCTATATTACGCGTGATTTGACATCAGACACTGGACATTTCTAACGATTCATATTTGAGGGCATACCTGGATCGGTCGTGTTGCAACTCGTGTTGCTCACGGATGGCCCTACGGTCAGGACATCCGACGTACCCCCAGACCCCCACCCACTTGAATCCGACATGGAAACCAAAAAGTTCTTCCCGCTTGCAAACGGTATCTGCGCTTGGAAGCTGCCGTGTCCATTACTGTAGCTAGCTGGGGGTATGGAGAATGTCCGCGGCGTTCCAAATACCTACGGGTTAAAGTCAAGACGTTAGATAACCATTAGGCCACGGGGCACCACACCTACGGGTATCAGTTGCAGTTCGAAAGGTGGTGTGCCGCCTGCGGTATTCATCGAATCAGCGTGGGCGCAGATACCAATCGCACATATTCGCACCTGACCATGACACGGGGAGATTATCGCACTGCGTTGCGGCCCCGAAAGTGAATGTGAAGTTCGTCGCCTGGACTAACGAGAAGACATGGAAGAATAGGATGGTCGGCAGGGGCGCCAGGCGAAGCTGCATGGGAAGCGATCAGGTTTTGGTATCACAAGGTAGAATGTGGGACAGAAAAAATAAGAAATGGTCAAAATATCATGTGTGAGGTCGCTAGTGTGGGCAATACGATACGAAGACCGAGCAACACGAAATGCGAAACGAAAGTCGGGGGTGGAGGTTGGAGCAAGGCTGTTCGCAGCGCAATCTCTCACAAGCTCGCCGCCGGCTGGAAGCTTACATAAGCAACCATCTGGTCGTACGTCAAGCGTTGCAAAGCGTCGCGGGCGCCGGGAAATCATCAACTTGGCAATTGGATGCATGCGAGGCGCAGGCAGGGAGCAAGATAGAACATGTTCGCGCAAGACGAGCTAGTATCATGTTCTCCTCATCATACACAAAGATACAAATCGAAGATACGAACAACAACATTGATAGACGACGGATCGCTGCGCGCATCCTAGTCAATCCGCAATCAACCATCCATCCTGTATTGGAATTTGTGTAATCGAACTCACCAGGATGTACGTGGTTAGGATGATGTTCACTGCAGGCTCATGGTGGACCCCTTGCCTATAGGACCGAGATTCGCGGCGCTATATGGCGTAGATATACGACGCAACGGTGACAACGCTCGTGTTTATCGGCTTTGAGAGTTGATAGCATGAAGAACGCATCAAGGGCAAAGCCACAGCCAGAACACCCGTTTTGATGCCTATACAAATATTAAGCTCTGTTGATTGTGGCGGTAACCCGGTCTGCACGGATGCGGTAGTGTGGACTGATGACTGAGTGATACGTGCTTCGTCGCAGTCAACGACGGACGGTCTTGGATGTGTGCAGCCGTGATCTGCACCTTGAGGAGTAGAAGTAGGACCAGCAGACAGGCGGAGATCATCAAAGGAAGCAGTGAAAGGAGACTCTTGAAATATCAGCTCGATGAGTTCCGATATGGCCTGACGAAGCGAGTTGCTTGACTCGAAGGGAACAGGTGAAGGATCGGAGTAGTTGCTTGCCGAGGACCGTGTACTGAGAAGAGACAAGTCCGCTGCACCAGAACGATCGCTAGAAACCAGCAAAGTAGACGGAGCCATATCCAGAGACAATCCTGCGGCACCCGGCGACAAGAGTGGTGAGAGATAAGAGACAAAGTTGGTCGGTGGAACCATCATGCTAGAATCTACCGACCAGGAAGACCCATCATGCGTAGAAATGCTGACTTCGTCTAAGCTAGAGTTGTTGGTATCGAAGCCTTGTGAATCATGTTTAACGGGAGAATTGAGGTCCGTCAATAGTGCACCAAAGTCGGAGCTGCCATACGTAGCTGACGTCGATGGCAACAAGAGGATTTCGTGTGCGGTGGTAGCGGGTTGTTGAGACGGGGTCCTTGTGGCGGGCACAAACACCGGAGCTGCAGGATTGAGTCTTGTATTGCGAAGGTGAGATATAGCCTGTTGTCCATCTGACGAATTGTTGGCCGTGTAAGGGCCTTCACCACGGAAAGTTGCAACAGGCACGGCGACAGGTATGTCATTGCTCTCTTTAGAGCGCACCAGTCTAACTTCACTCGAGGAAGCCGCTATTGGAAAGGGCAAGACAGAGAGCGCGACAGCGGTGGGTTTGTGAGATACGGCATTTGTTCTACCCTTGAAGATGCGGTTCCGCCGTTTCAACCTAGGAGACAAAGGCCAGAAAATTGTCGTCCGTGCGATATCCGACTCGTCGCAGTCCGATTCAGCATCGGGACAAGACGAACTGCCTGGGTTTTCCTGTTCTTGTCTGGATAGCTGTTTAGCTCGTACAACGTAACGTCTGCGGATTAGCTCATCGATAGCGTTGAGATTACAAGTATCGTTGAGTATTTCACCGTCAAACCTACACGATATACAGGTTGATATGAGCCAAATTGAAGCTAGATGCGGTAAATTGTACATGAATATAGACGTACTCGGTTGAATAACTAGACAAGTCCTCATTCTCATCGAAGAAGTCCGACGATGAGATTGTAGATACAGGCTTCGACGCGATGTGAGACTGTGTCTGAATTTTGAGGAATTCGTGCGACTCCATTTGTGATAAATCATGTAATGTAAAGGTGGAGGAGCCGAGGTCAACGCGAGATTGCACGGATCATGGATGTGGTTGATGTTCAAGCGCCAAAGACGAGTAAGTACTTAAGACGAGTACTTCAGCGCATGTTGCCGAAGGCCACAAGCTTGCGTTTGCACCTTCTCGAAAGCCTCAACGAGAGAAAAATGATGGACCATGATTTATATGACCATTTCTCGGCGAGTTAAATTCTACAGACATCTGCTACCGTAACATACACAGCCGAATGTGCAAGAAAATAGTATGACGGGTAACGAATCACAATTAACAGCGACGTCCATGCACTAAACACATGTTCGTTAGCGGCAACGTTGGATTTTACAAGCAGCATACTTACTGTTGCTACCGCGGTGACTGGTACCGGCTGAACCGTCAAGGCTGCTGTCACAATCGTTGTTTATGGTGCCTCCAGAGTTGCTGACAGTACCCGCAGAAGCAGTGCCTGGACTACCAGGGCGGCCAGGCCTGCCTGAGGTGTTCCCAGTGGAAGTTGTACCGCCATTACCACCGAGTGCTGCACGAACGGAGTTCAATGATTATATTGTCTGTTATACTGAGAGTAGATGTGACTTACATGAACCATCTTCGTTGGTTACGGTGCCTGCTGGGCTACCGGAGTTGGTCACAGTGCCTCCGCCCACATTGCCTGAATTGCCTGAGTGTGCGCTGCCGCTACCATTGCGGGTGGCGCGTTGTTCGAGTATATCACGCGCCGTGATAGAATCGAGTGAGCCCGATGATGGGATTGGAGATGCGAAGACTTGGCTCGTTGAGATGACGAGAACGGTGAGTGCTAAGAGAGAAGTGCGCATGATGTACAAGTGGTGCGGGTAAAGTATTGGAGTGGTGGGATGGGAGAAAATGTAGTTTGAGAAGGTACGTTCAGAACATCTCGAATTTATAGATCTGAGAGCAGGGTCTGTCGGGATGACCTCAGACCGTCGGTGTACCGCATTCGGTACAACCACTCAAGTAGGAGGCGATAGCGGCCTAAAGGAAGGGATCCCGACACAGAGTCGTGATCGTCACTTTATTTGCTTCATTACGCAGGATCTTCAGAGTTAACCATAAGTTCTCAACGGATTTTAGGACGGGTAGTAGTGGATCATGTATGTATGTATTGATTTGTGCTTACCGGTGATGTTCACACTGAGCCGTCGTAGGGAAAGACTGCTCACAACCCACATGATGACCCACCGTCTATCCGCTCGATCATCAGAGTCCCGGGTATATCTCTAATTTCTGAAAGCCGATTGTTGGAGTTCAACGTGGCGGCACAGCGACGACGGCAGTGACAAAATGGGAAAGCCGCCTTTGTTTGGTTCTATCGCCTTCAGATTCTAACACAGACAAACAAGCGAAGTGTTTAGATGAGCTCAGATCGGCGGGGCAATCCGATAAATGTTTCTAGTAGTTGTAGTGGACTATAGAAGGGTGCCAGTGTCTCCAGAATTAATGGTTAGCTAAGACCCACACACGCCGAAGATGATCGAACTCACCTCAAGATGTTGTTACAGTAGAACCAACATAAAATCGAACATCGGCACACAGACACAGCACAGACGGATCGTAAACGTAGAAAAGGAGCCACCTCAGAAGTATGATAACACACACGACCGCGGAGGTCGACAAAAGTCAAAGCTCCCGCCACTGACATGTCTGCCGGATGACGGCCGGCCCGGGAGCCTTCAACATTTCCCTTTGGGGAATTGGTCGCTTGATATGTACAGCGCTTGTCTGACAGAGGCAACGCTGTTACGCCGCCTTGCCCTAGTGGTACGATCAAAGCCGAGTAAGTTGCAACGGTCACTCCAATAGACTCAGACTTTCACGTACGTTCAGTCTGAGGTCTTCGGAAAATTCTCACACTTACGGTGCTGATAACAGTGTAGTCTGCTTCTCGCTGGAGATGGGCAAACAATTATGGACGCGCGAACAGGTCGCCGACCGAATTCTCGCCGGTGAGAACCTCGTCGTCCTGCACAACAAAGTTATACGCGTCCCCCAGTCATGGCTCAATGCGCACCCCGGCGGTGCGCTCGCCATTCTCCACTTTGTTGGACGCGACGCGACTGACGAGGTCAACGCCTTCCACTCGGACGAAACGCTGCGGAAGATGGAAGGATACGAGATCGGCGCGGTTGAAGTCGGCGAGACTGGCTGGGAGTCACTGGTCCCCCCTGTGATGAGCGGGTGGGTGCGGAAAATGGGCGCGGATGGTGCAAAGTACTGGTACCACGAAGCAGCTGCGGTTCCCTCCAAAGTGAACACAGAGCTCTCCCCTTCTTCCCAGATTCTCCTCGTGGAGAAGGACGCGTCCATCAAGGAAAGCGCAGCTGGACCCACGCTCGAGACACTCGTCGGAGGCCCGTCACCACTCTCTGCTAAGGAGCAGGCGCGCCACTCGGAGGCGTACAAGCAACTACACAGGCGCATTGTCGATGCTGGCCTCTACGAAACGCGTTACCTCACTGGATACGGACCCGAAATCGTGCGCTATACACTGTTCGCGACGCTGTCTGCTCTTGCGTACTCCAAGGGCTGGCTGGTCACAAGTGCCGTCTTCCTCGGACTCTTCTGGCATCAGCTCACCTTTACCGCTCATGACCTGGGACATCTCGGTGTCACTCACAATTGGCTGGTAGACCGTATACTTGGGATATTCATCGCCGACTTCTTAGGAGGCCTAAGTATCGGCTGGTGGGTTGACGTGAGTGTTTAGCTGAGTGATCTGTGAGATATTGTCTCACATTCCTTGTCCCGCAGAATCATAACACTCATCATCGTAAGTCTAATGAATCAATTCGGAATTTTGGCTCTTGCTGATCCCGCCTACGTCTTGTAGTGGTCACAAACCATCCCTCTCAGTGAGTCTTTTAATAGTATATTCCGCGATATATCTACATTTTTTCTACAGCGATCCTGACATCCAGCACTTACCCTTCTTCGCCATCTCCCCTGTCTTCTTCACGTCGCTCTACTCCTCGTACTACCACCGTGTCATGCCTTTCGACGTCTTCGGAAAGCTGTTCATATCTATCCAGCACAAGCTCTTTTACGTCGTCATGTCGCTTGCGCGATTCAACCTGTATGTGCAGTCGTACACCTTCCTAGCGAAGACGGCCTTCCAGGCTCCTCGTGCGAGGGGAGGGCGCTGGTGGTGGTGGGCGGAGATTGTGTGCCTCACTCTCTTCTTCTGCTGGTACGGCGCCGTCCTGAGAGGATGCGGTTCGTGGCAGAAGTCATTGGTGTACCTTCTCGTCAGTCACGTCATGACGAGCCCGGTGCATGTCCAAGCGAGTACATCTACACTAAATAAGGGGTCACAAGCTAATATTGCATACTTACAGATTGTGCTGTCGCATTTCTCGCGGTCGACTGCAGACATGGGCGTCGGCGAGTCTTTCCCTGATCGCCAGTTGCGCACCAGCATCGACGTCATATGCTCGCCGTCCATTGAATGGATCCACGGTGGACTACATCTCCAGGTCACGCATCACTTATTCCCACGCCTTCCCCGCCATAATCTTCGTGCTGCGAGCCTCTTAGTCAAGGAGTTCGCTAAGGAGCAAGGATTAGAGTATGCAGAATTCGGATTCGTCGATGGCAACCAGGAGGTTCGGGGAGTACTGAAGCAGGTAGCAGAGCAGGTGAAGATCGTCGGTATGGTCGCAGACGCAAACATCCGCGATGTTATGCAGAAGTAGACACATCATCAGCAGTACTTGTGTAGTCTGATAGCTACGGATATTGATACTGATACTGTAGCTCAAAAGCTCTCGGGTGTGTGGCAGGCATGAACGTCGTCGCATATGGCATGTAATGCTGGGCGTGGTACCCTGGTTTTGTATACATGTAGGGCAAAGCATGGTGGAAAACGACCGAGATACAAACGTAAAAAACGGAGCAGAGAATACGACTACTTCTTCTTTGCTGCGTCCTCTTCCGCTTTCTATATACCGATTCATGAGAACGATACCGCAATGGATGGACATTAAACGTACCTTGGCAACCCGTGCCTTTCTCTTGCCCTCATGGCGCGCGAAGGCGCGCTCCGTACGGAGTGTACGGTAGGCCTCGAATGACCGCTCCTCATCAGAGATTTTGCGGGGAGCCTCAGCGACGTAGGGTGCGGGGAGAGCGAGTTGGGTGCGGGCGGTCTCAGCCTTGAGCTCGTCACCCTGAGAAAAAAGAGATCAGTGACCGAAAAACTTGCATACAGCGGGATAAGTACCGTGGAGTCGCCCTTCTTAGGCTTCTTCGCGTTGCGGGGGAAGACAATCAGACGCTTCTTGTAGGCCACGAGACGCTCGACATTGAGGGCCTTGCCCTCTGCCGACAGGTTGCGCCTCCGGTGGTCGACGACGATGCCGACACCGCGGGCGGACTTGCGACCGATGCCCGCCTCCTTCAGCTCAGCGAGGGTGAAGCCGCGGCCCTCACGGACCTTGCGGTTGTACCGGATCGTTTGCGCACGGACGGCGGGGCGGAGGAGGGAGAGGGGGCGGACACCGAGGAGCGCAGCCTTGTCCTTGCGGGCCTGGCGACGGCGAAGCTTGCGGCCGGGCTGGTCGAACCAGGTGCGCACGCGCAGCTGCCAGTCCTTCCGGAAATGGTTTTGGTGGAGGACTGTATACGAATGCCGCAAGTTTAGCTACGTGATTAAACGCAAGATTACAGCGATTGCACGCACCGTTGTTGTGCCCGAAACCCATCTTAAAGTCTGTGAAGCAGGAAGAGTTAGTTTGGACTGAAAATCGGATGCCTGGAGAATCCCGCCAAGGTGTCTACATCCACCCGCCCGTCATGCCATCCAGCATGATTTCGGTATCCAGCGAGCCAGAATTTTATCCAGAACGTCGATATAGAGTCATACTGCCAGTCTAGGGGGTTCTCCAGTCGAATAAACAGGCATTACTGACCTTGAGGGGGTTGTTCTTGACGGTCGCGGTGCCCTAGCCTATCTTCTACTCGCTGGTTCGGAGATTGGCGCTTACATCCACGTGGTAAAGCCCAAAACAGAATGGGCGCTAACGTGGTCACTGCTTGTGGACCAACACGTAAAGTCAAGTGCCTTCGTCCACTTCCATGATAATTTTCCCAGTTACTGCTCTATCTCGAGCACGATGATATTCTAGCTACGACGAATATTCCCCTGAAACAAGCTCTGTCTCCGCGTGACATGTCTCCAGTCTACTACTATCTGTCACCATGTCGCGACCGCTTGCCAGCATCCATTGAATCTTAAGGAAACTGGGATACTGCATTTGTGCTGCAACATGCATCACACGCTTTGTATCTATCAGGAAAATGTAACAGCCACCATGGCAAAGAACGTAAGTCACCTTTCGGCTTGTGGACCAACACGTAAAGTTCTGATACGCTAGTGCTCACCAGACTCCCAAGGTCCCGTGAATCATTATAGAAGTCAATTGAGAGGGGAAGCTTGATGAAAGCCGCCTTCGCATCTTGTCCTACTAGTGGCATGACACGCCCTGACATGCGCAATCTTCCCAACTGTACCGGTCTCAATGCTCTGTAACGCTAGATCTCCGCTAGTTCGCCACCCTCGCCATTAGACCGCACCTCGCCAAATTGTCCTAACCCGCGATTTTCGCAAGTGTTTCAATATGGGAGCATATAGTCCCACTATACCTCATTGTTCTGTCAAGAACACTCCGTGGTAACATTGCCATCATCCCATCAAACTGAGGACCAAATGCGCGATGCGACGTGGGTTAAATACCTCAGAACCGCGTTGTGTGCATGCTGTTGCGTTTCTTGACTCCCCAGTCTTATCCAGTGACGTTAGATCATTGCTATGGCTGCCATACCTGCTGCTCTATTTACACCCGTAGATTCAACGTCTTTCCTCCACGTGAACCCGCCTTATCGCGCTGAACATGTAGGGTCACTGCTGCGTCCGCCACAGCTCCTGGAGAAGCGCGCGCTGTTTGATGCTGGCAAGTGCACCAAGGAGGAGCTGAAAGCTGCAGAAGACGAGGCTATCGCGGCGGTTCTCAAGCTGCAGCAAGATGTCGGGCTACGCAGCTGGACAGACGGCGAGATGCGCAGGTATCTTCGCTTCACTCATGATAACCAATGTCATGACTGACGATGATCAGAGGTGCATTTTACGAGGGTATGTTCGAGAAACTTGAGGGGATGGAGACCATCGTTAGTGAGTAGATCGGTGTTCCGCCACGATTATCAGAATATCGACGAGTCTCTCGTTTCTAGGGCCTATCGACATGTTCAAAGTAACATACGCTTTCGATACTCTGAGATCACGGCTCATGGCGTTTGTCAGGCGTATCTGCCTTACGTCCAATTCTTCATCATGGGTGGCATGAAAGAAGTTCTCTCGATTCATTGCACGGTGAGCCGATGCGCGCATCGTCGTGTAATGATACCTTTTCTTACTCGGACCAGGGCAGGATACGTCGACCGGCAGGTGGTATTCACGTTGAGGACTTCAAATACCTGAAAAGTCTAGTCTCGCCGGAGGTTTGTTACAGTCATAAGATGTTCACTGCGGAGCGCCTCGTTGACGGGACGGGGTTATTCAGAACGTCAAGAATATCAAAGTGACGATCTGCGGCCCAACATGGATGCACCTGCGTCATGGACCTGAGCACACGTACAACCACAAGGTGTACAGCAACGACGGTGTGTCTTGTGTGATCTCTACATCCGTACATCTCGCTCAATTCACATTGATTAGACGCGTATTTCGATGATCTCGTTCAGGCCTACCGAGAAGAGCTCATCGAGCTGTACTACCTTGGCTGTCGACATGTCCAATTTGATGATCCCACTTTCGCCTTTTTCTGCGCGGAGTCCACCGTCGAGGGCATGGAGAAGGCAGGCGTCGACTCTGAGAAGCTGTGCAGCCGGTATATCAAAGTTTACAATGATATCCTGGTCAACCGCCCGTCCGACCTCACTATCGGCGTACATACGTGTCGCGGCAACTACAAGGTATGTACACTATGCAGAGATTCGTCCCTTGTGAGATTGGGGTGCACATATGACATTAATGTGATCCATTACATCAGGGAATGCACTACTGCGAGGGAGGCTATGATCGCATTGCGCCCAAGCTGTTCAACGAACTGAACGTGGACTGCTATTACGTATGTCTCTGCATTTTTCGTTGCGCTTTGTTGGTACTCATGTGGTGACGCTGCACAGCTAGAGTATGACACAGATCGTTCGGGGGACCTGGAGCCCTTGAAGTACCTACCTCTGAACAAGGTCGTGGTTCTGGGGCTGATCACAACCAAAAATGGACAAGTGAGCAGCGGTGACCACAGGACACGTTCGGTGAATTGACGAGATGACGTAGATGGAAACGCTAGCGGACGTGGAAGCTGACATAGAGCAAGCAGTGGACTTCATCATGCAGGGCAGCCCCACGCGCTCCAGGGCGTATGCTCGGAACCAGTGAGTGCTGGCGAGACTGGCGATCTGGGAAGAGGCTGACTGGCTGGGTGTCAGGATCTGTATCAGCCCACAGTGTGGGTTTGCTTCTGTCGCAGAGGGCAATCCAATCACAGAAGAGGTGTGTATCTGGTATCGATGCGACGGTCGAGGTCTGATTTGTCTTTTTGTATTGGCAGGAGGAGAAGGCGAAGCTGCGATTGGTGGTGGAAGTGGCGAAGAAGGCGTTGGAGTGAGGCTAGCGTGTGCGGGCGCCGCAGTTGCGAGAGTCTTTTCGGTTGCGGCCGCGCTTTTGCTTTTGCAGCTGGGTGCTGACGGGTCCCGGCAACTTGAAGTTTTTTGTGTTAGTCTGGGGCTAGTTGCGAGATCGGGGATGGGACTCCACATGCGGCGGACGCAACGCGAGCAGTGTATCAGAATTGGTGTAACAAATTTGCGTCCGCGGTGTTTAGCACGTTGAGTACGACGTTGTATACAATGTATATGTTGCTACGTATGATGTTGCTGTGCTCTGCTGCTATGCATTGCATTTCTTGGACTGAAATCGTGAGTTGAGTTCCAAAGGCAGCCTTAGTCAGCCAAGCGTGGGTGCGCCCGCCACGAGAGGGAACCACTTTCCAGCCCAGATCTGCCCCGGTCGTCGTCCTCCGTCCTCTGTCCTCCTCTGTCCCTTCTTTCTCTCCTCCCGCCACCATCCTCCCAGACGACCTCCACAAGGCCTGCTATCTACACGTTGCATCGGCTACCACTTTCGCCTGCCGTGCATCGCAACTAATCCATCAAATCTTGGCACGGACCTCGAGGCGAACCGCCTGACCTGCTCATTCCAGCAAAAACATGGCCCTCTCTCAACAGCCCCGCCGTCATAGATCTCCCTCGGATCCCTTCTCTGATCCTCCCGCCATATCCTACTCGTCCTACGGTGTCCCCACTCTCACCAGAAACGCTCCTCCCCAACACAGGACTCCCCCACCAGTCCCGCCGAAGACACCAGCCAAATCCTCCTCCAAACCACACTCTAGGCCAACTATGCAGGCAGAGGTCGTCCAAACCTCCCGAACCTCAGCGGACACTCCCCGAGTGAAGATGAATAGGAGCCAGACGCAGATGCCGCCGTGCGTAACGCCACTGTTTTCGACCCCACCCAACGGTCTTTTCTGACATTTTTTGATATCTCAGATCCGCTGGTCCCAAGCCCATCCAGACTACACGTCGTCGTTCATTATCCCAAGACTCAGTGCTGCGGGCAGCCAATACAGCGACACGGCGACCAGCAACCAAGAAGGGTTCCTCTCATGCTGACGTTATCGATAGACTCGACTTCTCAGGCGTTGGACCCAGTACGTGTTTTTCTGTTGATTTCGATGAGTCATCGGGTGTTCAGCCCTTCTTACCCCTTATCGTCGTAGTGTTCCACCACGATGGCCCGTTCGATGCATGTGCACCATCTCGAAACCGTCATAGGACCAGAGCGCCGATGTTGGCGTGGACTGGTGCTGCTGAAGAAGACAAGGATGCTCTAGCAAACGCACGCGAAATTCCCTCGCAGCAGTCCCCTTACCCGTCTCCTGCCATCTACGCACCCTACGAACCACCGAAGAAGAAGCATGATGCGATCGCCGAAGCTTGGGGCATCCATGAACCCGAACCATTCGAAGATTTCTCTGCTGGCGGAGGATACTCTGGTAGTGCCGCTAGCGAGTTCAATGGTGCCGCCTCACGTAACGGCGGCTCGAGCAGGCGGGGCAAGGAAAGTGCTCGCGAGAAATATCGCGAAGATCCGCAACCCCCAACCTCCCGCAGGCAGCAAGCAAAGCGTACTCCCATTCCCCCGCCTCAGCCCATCTTCGTGGGCGACGAGGTTGAGGGCGCTGCCCCACCATCACCAACCTTCTCACCTTCTTCCCCAGGGGCACCCAAGCGCTCCAAGTCGTTGATGCATCGGATAAGGAAGATGCGCGACGCCCCTAACGTCCCTGCCATGCAAGATGACCAAGCTGGTATGCTGGACCAAGACCCCTCTTCGCCTTCCTCTACCGAACTCGCAGGCCCTCATGCACAGTACGCGCAGCGCCCTACTCATCGCTCACAGAACTCGTTCCTGGGGCGTCTCGCTGGTCGGCGCTCGGGCAGTAAAGACCTTCCCTCCCCAACAGACGAAGCCTACGTCTACGTGCAGGAGCCGTCCTCAGGGCGCAGGGAGAAGTCGCTCCCGGCTCCCCCGACACGCAACGGACTCGCTTCGCCGACAGAATACGCGCAGTCGGAGGACTACTTCACGGAAGGCAGCGGCAATCTCGGCCGTCGCGCAAGCTTGCTGAAGAAGGTGAAGGGTGTGGTGAAGGGGTAAAGGCAAGGACAAGCGGACATACGACGAGGTCGACGGGTCAGCGCTGACGTCTTGTCTCGCTTGGATGGTGATTTTGGTGTGTACTATAGTCAGCTGATCCTCCGCCATGCCGTCTACATTTTCTCTTCCTCATCGACTTCTGACTGTTCCTGTGAAATTATATCAGTTTCCTACCATGCACTTTCGCCCAATGTAGAATCACCGGATTCGATCGAGCGCATTTTTATTATATCGACGCTACACCTTGTGTTGATACCTAGGTCCACCCGTTGGCACAATCTCTACGGCTTCCTGCATTCACTCGTTACCCCCTTAGCCCCTTATCTACCCTTGTACTACCGCCAACGAATATTCCCCGCATTTTGACCTCTTTCTATTGACTTTGCAATTTTTCTTCGTCTCATTTATATACCTTCCCTGCTAGTCCCCTATTCCTCGCGAGCCTCCGTAGTGTACTGACTGTATTACTCGCACGTTCACCTGGTTTTTCGGTCATACACATGTGTCAGGTCGAACATGAAAGTTTCCGTATGTATGTACAATGAAGTTCGAATATCACCAAGTTACAAACACTAGTCCATATCGATGTGACAGCCGTGTGTGAACTCTATATTCTTGCATTTAGACCGTTGTTCGCTAGTGCTGCCTTGACCTCCCCAATTCCAACCTCGCCACGGTGGAATATGCCCGCAGCTAACGCAGCTTCTACTCCCGTTTCATTAAACACCTCCACGAAGTGCGCTGCGGACCCTGCGCCGCTACTCGCCACAATGGGTATCCTTACATTTTTCCGTACGAGTCTTATCAGGTCAATGTCGAAGCCCTTCCCTGTGCCGTCCCTGTCGATGCTGTTCAGTACTAGTTCGCCTGCACCAAGCTTCTCGACACCGCGCGCGAGCTGCACGACAGAAAGCGGCCGGTTCTCGCGTCCGCCGCTGACGGTGCATTGATACCACCACGCCTTCCCCCGCTCCTTCTCTTCGCCATCAGGCTTGCCGAAAACGAGCTCCGACTTGTAAGGCCCGTCGTAAGTTGGGTCGACGTACACCCGCCGTGGGTCGATCGACACCACCACTGCCTGGCGGCCGTAATTGCGCGCAATAGTCTCGATCGCGCTCGTTCCGTCTCCTTCAGCATCGTCCTCATTCCGTCCACTCTCCCGCGCCTTTGCGCGCATGCGCTCCACCGCAGAAACGGCCTCGGACGCGATGCTGACCTTATCCGCGCCCGCCCTGAAATACGCACCCGCAACCTCCAGCGCAGTCCGCTTCGTGCCGTCCGGCTCGACGGTGTCCTTGATGCCGCCGCCGATGGTGAGCGGCACGAAGATCTCCTGCGCGGCCGCGCGCACGACGGCAAGCATCGGCTGGTCGCGCAGCGGCGACTGGCGGAAGGAGGTGATGTTCATGAGGCACAGCTCGTCTGCGCCTGCAGCGTAGTACTTCGCTGCGAGCGCGACGGGTTTGCCGAGGTTGCGCACCGCGCCTGCGGCGGCGGCTTGTACGTTTCCTGTGGACGGCGCCTTCTCGCGCACGTCGTATTGGTCGCCTTTCGTCACGACGAGGTCGCCTTGGTCGTTGGACCGCACGTCCATGCACGCGACGATGCGCTTGGTCAGCCCGTCCCGCGCGCGCGGCGGCCTGGGGACGCGAGGCGTCGGCGGGGCGACTGAGCGAGAGGCTTCGCTTTCCGAGAGCCATGCGCGCAGGATCTTCAGCCCCGCCTCGCCGGACTTTTCGGGGTGGAACTGCGTGCCGAACACGTTCGCTTTGCGCACGGACGCGACGAAGACTTCCTGGCCGTACTGCGTGACACCGTGCGTCCACTCCGCAGCCTCAGGGTACGTGATCGGGTCGTAGGTCGCGCGAAACGAGTGCACAAAGTAGTAGTGCGACGCCCTATCGACGCCCTCGTCCGATTTCTCCGCTGAATCAAGGAGCTCAACCGCGTTCCAGCCCATGTGCGGGACGGATTTGTCTGCGTTTGAGAATTCCTCGATGGGGCAGGGGATGAGTCCGAGTCCTTGCTTGGCCTGGTTTTCGGTGGACGATTGGAACAGGACCTGCATTCCGATGCATATGCCGAAGTACGGCCTGCCTGACGCAATGTATTGGCGCAGCGGGGCGAGCAGACCCTTTGACTCGAGAGCATCGATGGCGCAACCAAAAGCACCCACTCCGGGGAATATCAGGCTCTGGGGAGGTCATGGGCTTGAACGTGCTAGGTACGATTCACCGAGCTGTGGGACGTACGGTCGCATTGTGGAAGTCATCAGGACAGGTGATCCACTGAAAGTCATAGCCAAGATTCTTGAGCGAGTTGGCAAGACTCTGGACGTTGCCTGCACCATAGTCGAGGAAGTAGAGGACCATGCTGGCGACGATTAGCAGGTGGGTGAGTACGACGAGGGTGAGATGTTAGTTACATTTTGGTCAGAGGGAGTCAGACGCAGTCACTCCCAAGAGCATCCAAATTTTATCTAGAGAGGTGATCGAGGTTAATCTAATCGCTGATGGCCAGCTGCGAATATGGTGTGCTGATTAGCAAAGCGCTGTATTCCGAATTACAGCGGCGGGTTATTAGCAGCAGGGTCTCCTCTGGACTGTCCTCGTCTACAGCGTCCCCCATTCTTTACCGGCGACCATCACCCTCAAAGTACCCTGAACACACCATCTACACGTAAACACCCGTGCTCAACCCTATATAAGTCATGTCCTCTGCCATCTCCATCCCGCAAACCTCCCGAGGCGCTGTGGTCGTCTCCGTTTCACCCACTGCACCCTCCCCGTTACACGACATACTTCGCCGGAAAGACTCTATGGCCATCGGACTTTCTGTGAGGCAGCCCAGGGTCTTGCACCCAGTCGACAATGAGGACCTCCGTCTTTTGCTGCTCGAGAACATCAGCCAAGAGGCGGTCAAGACGTTCCAAGCGCAGGGCTTCACCGTCGACCACTTCACGAAAGCCCTGTCGGAGGACGAGCTGGTAGAGAAAATCGGCGCGTACCATGCCATCGGCATCCGCAGCAAGACCAAGATCACGGAACGGGTGATCAAAGCTGCCTCGAAGGTGAGACACCACTACACTCGCATTCTACGAATACCAATGGCCCTCTTCCCTCCAGCTGCTCGTTATTGGTTGCTTCTGCATCGGTACGAATCAGGTTGACCTGGACACAGCGTCCAAGGCTGGCATCCCTGTATTCAACTCCCCCTTCTCCAACTCGCGCTCCGTTGCCGAGCTCGTGATGTCGGAGATCGTCGCCCTCTCTCGCCAGTACGTCGAACGCGCCATGGAGCTGCGTCAGGGCATCTGGAACAAGCAGTCGAAGGGCTGCTGGGAGGTGCGCGGTAAGACGTTGGGAATCGTCGGCTACGGACACATAGGGTCCCAACTCTCCGTTCTCGCCGAAGCGTTCGGCATGCGTGTCATCTTCCACGATATTCTCAACATCATGCCGCTTGGGCAGGCACGTCAGGTAGAGAACCTCCAGGCGCTCCTTAGCGAGGCGGATTTCGTCACCCTACACGTGCCAGAGTCCCCCGAGACCACGAACATGATCTCGTCAGAGGAACTCGCGGTGATGAAACGAGGCGCGTATTTGATCAATAACGCGCGGGGCAAGGTGGTCGATATCCCTGCTCTCATCGCCGCCCTACAATCGAAACATCTTGCGGGCGTGGCACTCGACGTTTACCCCGCAGAGCCCGGTTCGAACGGCGCGCCCTTCGACGACTCGCTCAGCAAGTGGTCCACCACTCTGCGCCAACTTCCTAACGTCATCCTCACCCCTCATATCGGTGGCTCGACTGAAGAAGCGCAGCGCATGATTGGGGAGGAAGTCTCCAGCTCCCTCACGCGCTATCTCAATTACGGCTCAACTCTCGGTGCTGTCAACTTCCCTGAGGTCGACCTTCGTGCCATCACGGCAGAGCAGGGCATGCATGTTCGTGTATGTCATGTACACAACAATATTCCGGGTGTCCTGCGCCAGGTCAACGAAGTACTCTCGCCGTACAACGTCGAGAAGCAGTACTCGGATTCGAAGGGCGACATCGCATACTTGATGGCAGATATTGCGAATGTCAGCCCGTCGGACATCAACAAACTGCAGACCCTCATCAGCCACACGAAAGCCAACATCCTCACACGGTTGTTGGCTTAGGTGCGCTACCTATTCTATCCTTCGTTAGTATTCCAAAAACTGCTTCGGACGGTCACCACATCTGGATTTCATCATCATCTCTGCCGCACATGCATAGTGACTTCCACTCAACTGGCAGTCATTCATTCCATTCAACTGGTCATTACTTGTAATAGCATTGCGTATTCTCTGTACGTGTAGGATTATTGTGTAGTATTAGAAGCCTGTCTCAGGTTGTAGATCGAGTCTGGGACTCGACAAAATTCGCTGATCGTTTGATCACCTCCAATCGAATAAACGTACAAGTGCATGGGTATTGCTTTGGCTACAATGGTGATGGATCCAGGTGTGTGAAATATACAGTAAGTCAGAGGAGAGGCCAGTATTACGTCTCTTCTTCCGGGTCGCCGACACCGTTTTGATTGATGGAGAACGTGGTATCCGACTCAGGAAGACACGGAGAGTCGTAAATCTTGGCTTGACGAGTATTGGCGCGACTTTTCCTCAGCTGAATTCTAGAGTGCATAACACATGACGTTAGTAACAAGTTGTGTACGCTTTAGTGGAACATACCTGGTAGTGGACGCGTGGGCTAGGATGTTTCCGCCGATAGGTTTCTTGTCGTTGCCCGCGTACGGACCTGCGGCAGCATCGGGGCTGGACATGACTTGGTTCGTGATAACTACAGCTATACCAAACTAAGGTAGGGCGTCAACAACAGTAAACTGTGACTTTCCATCGATGCAACGTACTTCGTCAGCAAGACGCTGCAGTGTTCGCAGAAATCTGCCCAAATGTGCCTGACGAGCGGATAGTTCACCACGTCCATTGTAGTCTGTTCGGTATAGATTTGTAATAGAGTCCACGATGAGTAAGCAGAACCTGGAGAATGTTGATTTTCAGATGAGTCGCCGCGCATACAATCTATGATCTTCAACATACCGAGATTCAGTCATGAGTGCACTGGCTGAGACCAACAACGAGTTTTGATGGTCCGCGTTGTAAGCTCTCGCATATGCGACGTTGTCCAACACCTCCTCTCCAGACAGACCAAACCTCTCCGCGACAGACAACAGACGTTCGGGTCGGAAGGTCCCTTCTGTATCGATGTACAGACACTTCCCTTCCCCACCTCCCATCCCTACCGGTAGTTGGCATGTCGCTGCCAGCGTATGGCAGATCTGCGACTTTCCTGTTCTGAACTCTCCAAAGAACTCAGTAATCGCGCCGGTTTCAACCCCTCCGCCAAGAAGACCGTCTAGGTTGGTGGATCCGGTCGTTATGTGTATAAGCTCTGCTCGACGTTCGTGGATGACGGTGGCGCTCTGGAAGCCAAGTGGGACGATCTTCCCCGCTATACAAATGGGCCAGGACGTCTTCAACATGAGGATTGGGAAGTGGGATAGGGTGCGTACCTTCGACCAAAATCTTCTCTGCCTTCTGCTCCGATATACCCTTGATGGCCATGAGGGCTTTCTTAGGCGTATATGCGACGGATTCAACGGTGTTGAGCCCAGCATCGGAGAGTTTTTTGATATCCTGGGCTGTTATGCCGACCTCCTGCAGTTTGCTGACGAGGACGGGACCGTCGAACTGACTTTGACCCTGACCCTGCTCCTCTTCATCCACATCCTGCGATTGCTGTGAAGCCATGCTTATATGCGAAAAGGTAGTCTTGTGAGAGAGAAGAGGAGAGATGCAAGGCAAGCCTGCGGCCGACACGCGTTTACTCACGCGTTGCAATTAATCGCTCACGTGAACGCGCAGCTAAAAGGCCGCCCATTCGAACCCACCGGAGGGCAAACGTCGGCCTCAATATGCAGTTTGTATGGAGCGTCGGCTGCATGTCAAGGATGAAGACCACGAGAAATACAAGAAATATCCAATGAAGTATAATGTAGCTATCTACAAACGGGCCTCAGCAAGTTTAGCTAAGCTACGTTCTAACCATTCGACCGCGGGAACATCAAGGACAACTCTCGGCCACTTCATGATATCGTAGACCGTGAGCTCGCTGGCGACAGCAACTTCGACCCTTTGAAGATTCCCAGTCGACCGCGCCAGACCAGCTGGGATTTCGTCGAGGCCGGTGACAAACAAAGTTTTCCCCCATCCGAGCTCCTTTAGCCTCGCAGCAAACTCTTTGGTCTTAAATCCTGGCCAGTCTACGCTCTCAACGACGCCCAGTCCACGCTCTTTTAGCCGTGCACTCAGAGCCACCCGCATGCCCATCTGTATGACCTTGCGAGGCAACTTCGTGCTGAAGTCCCTCGGATGCGGACCAAACGCACGACCTCCTCCTCGGAGCATTGGACTCTGCGCATCTCCAAGACGAGCCTTTCCAGTTCCCTTCTGAGGGCGAATTTTCCGGCCAGAGCCGCGTACGTCACCGCGTGTCTTCGTGGACGCAGAGCCTTGACGAAGACCGTCCAGGTGATGAACCACGCATGCATGCAGGATGTCCCGGCGGATGGGATGAGAGAATATAAATGGATCGAGCTCTACTAGCTTCTGCGAGGCGGGTGGCTCATTTTCCTTCTCCGGGATCAAGGCAGACATGGGGAGGTAGACAGGTGCAGTCAATGGGGAAGCTGCAACAAATATAAGATCCTCTACAAGAAATGATAAAAGATTGGACACGCACCTTGCACCTCAGTTAGTACAGCTTTCGGTGAATTTTCCGCCGGTTTCCGCACTCCTGCAAGGGCAGCTTGAGGCAATAGAACAGATGAACTACCTGAGCTTGGTGTCAGAGTAGTTGACAACGCTCGGTGTGAGCATCGCGCCAACTAGCCAATATTAGCCGTCGCACTGAACACTATACAAATATGAGATGCACATACCCGTGGTATAGCACACCTGAAGGTGGACAACATATCCCTCAGAGCTGGTCGGGAACGAACGCTTCGAGGTCGAGAGCAGGATGTCGCGTATCCCAATTTAGAAGGTCCTTCCCACGCTCGCACGCTCCAGCGTCTAATCAGACATCGTCGGGAACGAGGATATTGACTGAACCGTCCGCACAAATTCAAGAAGATCACTGCAGGGGGTGAGTATGTTGCCAGACTTTATGTTTATCGTTCGTGCTAGGTCGCTGGGCCGTTCCTATGCTGCTACTTGGTCGAAAATCGCTTCGAAACAGGGTGGATGCTTCCCACCGTCTCTGGATGACACTTCGGCGCACGCTACACACCACCTCGTTTCTTTGCTACTACCGCTCTCGATACTCGGCTTAGGAAAATCGTGCTGAAGCTTGCGTTTCTTCCTAGTCTCACACATCGCCGAATCAAGCCGGCTTACCCCTCATTTCTACAAAATGGCTTCAACAGTAAAGGCCGTTCAGACTTTCGGCAAGAAGAAGGTATGTCCACAGTCATTGCTTCCTCAATTGATGCCCTCATCTCACCATCTATTTCTTATGCTAGACCGCGACTGCTGTTGCGCACGCGAAGGAGGGCCGCGGACTTGTCCACATCAACGGCTCGCCCATCAGCCTCGTACAGCCTGAGATCCTCCGTTTCAAGGTCTACGAGCCCATTCTCGTTGCCGGAGAGGATGCCTTCGCCGCCATCGACATTCGCGTCCGCGTAAAGGGTGGTGGACACACATCCCAGGTCTACGCCATCCGCCAGGCTATCGCCAAGGCAGTCGTCGCCTACTACGCCAAGTACGTCGATGCGTACTCCGCAATGGAGTTGAAGAAGAAGTTGGTCGCATACGACAGAATGCTTCTCATTGCGGACCCCAGGAGAGCAGAGCCCAAGAAGTTCGGTGGTCATGGTGCCCGTGCTCGCAGGCAAAAGAGGTGTGTGTTTCCTCTCATCATAATGACTTCGTACTCATCAAATTGTTCAGTTACCGGTAAACGTTTATCGCGTTGCCTCTTCGACTTTGTCTCCTCTGCTTTGCTGTACCTTCATGTTCTATCACTTTTTCGTCATCTCATATGTCATGGCTACATGCAGAATTATGAGGGTTACAAGCTTCAGCGAAAAGTTGGTATTTGTGCAATTGACATCGCTCTGTGTACGTCTTCCGATTATCATACAACATTCGTCATCCGAATAGTCTAGAGAATAAGGTATGGGCCTTCTTCATCATCTTGGGCCTTTCGTCAACTCCCAATGATTCCTCTGCTTTGCGCTTGAGTGCTAAAGGAGCAACCCCTTCTTCTCCAGTGGCCTGCTGTGATATGTCACAGTGATCATCTGGACGATGGTCCAGTATTGTGCTTATCTGCGTAGCAACAGTCTCGGAAACACCCCAGACACGTCGTTGTCCAGTAGGCGAAGTTATAATGATGAAGAGATCATTGTCCTCTTCACCGTTGTGCGACGTGCGGTTGGTTTCTGGCAGTGACGGTGAATGGGAAGACTGCCGATATGGAGGTGGTTCGCGGGGGTTCACATCCTCGGTGAAAGAAGGGGAGAGATGGGCGCGACCCGTCATGTCATTAGCGTCCTCAGCATCGCGATCTTCGGGGAGCTGAAGGCTAGGTATGTACGGTGTAGGTGGACGCTTCACGCGCTTTAGGCTTCTGCCGGTAGCCCATAGACTATTGTCGTCGGTGTCGGGATGGAAGGCCACCTCGTGGGTTCTCTTCTCTCGGGGAAGTACAGGTTCAGGATATAAATCACCCTTAGATGCAGGACCGGTGTTATCACTGCCTCCTCCCGTTTCTTCTACGTTGATAGTAGGTATAGATTCCTGTTGACTTTCATCACTCGTGAAAAGACGACGGGGCTTTGGCGAACGGACGAGAGGGACTGAAAGGGCAGGGAGCGCTGTGGCGAAGAGTCCACCCGTGCCTTGTGAACATGAGGCAACGTCTGACACCCGCGAAGTAGCCTCGCTCACTTGACCCTCATCTACTCGAGATATAGGCTCATCTAGTGGTGGGTGCTGCCGAGCATCGCTTCGCCAGTCGGAAGGTACCTCGAAGCGCAGTCCGTTGTCTGAAGCACAAGCTTGATCCCAAGCATCCAGCTCAGACAAGTCGAAAGTATCCTGTAGCTTGGGTGTCAGGGACGTCACGAGAGTGAACTGTTGTCAACTTACAAACTTCTCGGTCAGCCCTGTCCCGGGAGCACCGGACGCGTGGGTATTTGCCAGGTTTCTCTCCGTCTTCTTGGCCCCATCATAGTCCAATAGATACTTGACCTTACGCATCTCTCTCCGCAGATCAGCTTCAGTACAGCGCTCTGGTCCGACGCTTGTATGGTCTTCGATGGTGCGAGCACTTGAGAAGTCGATTATTGTGACTTTGTCGTCATCGCCTGCTCGAAATCAGAAGGTGAATGGTACAGAGTGGGATTGTAATACCAATCAACATATGCCTCAATGCCGCATTTCCGTGGAGGACACCTTGCTTGTGGATTGCTTCATACGCAGCAATCACCTTCACCATAACGTTCGCCGAGATATTACGATGGACGTGTCTCCATCCGACATTGTGCGGGGGTAAGATAGCACAGAACAGGCCACCATTCGGATTGTCAGATACCCCGATGATCCCTGGCACATATTTCCTTTGAAGCGGTCGCAGTAATTCGCTGTGCCCGTATATATAGAGCTGAGAGGTGTGTCAGGACTGCTTAGCAGATACAGAATGTACGACAACTCACCTCCGCATAAGCGTCACTGGGCTCGTCCCAGCTTCGCCGCCCCCTTCAGTTTGTAGAGATATGGCGAGAAATCGTGAAACACACCATTTAGCAACGTAGGTTATCCACCGAGAACCAAACAATCCTCGTTTCAATAGAAGTCGTGTATTTGACCCTGCGATATCGAGTAAGGATGATACAGCCACTTGCTCGTGTGTAGAATTGCGCACCGCCCAACCGAATGCCCTCATCCTCTGTCTGAATCTTTATACATGCAGCAAAAGCATAGGTCTTCTGTAGTCTCTGTCGCTTCATATATTTGCGCATCGTGGAAGGACGGACTTCCTCATGACTGGCCATATCGCTCCCTGTGGCGTGTTCTTGTATGTCGTAGATTGAGTTGCTGAGGCCGTGGCTGTGATCTACGTTGTGGCTTCTCGGTGGAAGGATGTTCAGTATCGCGACAATAAAGCCTACAGAGAATACGGATGGTCTCAGTGCGCTCTCAAGTCGTGGACAATAGCTCTTGTTGTTCTACCCCCGAGATCCAGTGGGTGCCTTTTGCCGAAACCGGAAACAAGAGCGCGGTATATATATTGAATTTATTGACATGACGAGACCTTGAAAGCGGTCGCATGCAACGTAGGTGCCGCTGATACTAAGAGACGGGGTCGCTCCCGGATGCATTGCAACAAGCAGGATGTGGTCGACTACGAGTGCTCTTCGCCAAACCCATGATATAATTCCTCCTGAGCTGCATCTAGCGCCCACTCACGTGCATCTGCAATAATTGACAACAAACTTATGGTGGCCATTCCTCAATAGGGTTCTGAGCTAACACTATCAACACCATCTGAAACTATAACATGCATCATCAAATTTAAAGGACCGAACACGCATTTGAGCCTCTGCCTTTGCATATGATGGACAGTCCTTCGGGTTCTGCATCCCCCATTTTCACGGACGCGCAGAATCAACCCCTACAAATATTCGTGGAGGCATCCAATATCAAGGATCGCCCCAAACTGATCCGCTCACTACGCGTAGGTCTGTCCTTGAAATCACCTTGTGGGATGTACTCACCTCGAGCACAGAGATACGGTGCAAAGATCGAACACCGACCCGCTGATGCACATATCATTCTGGTCGACGAAACTGCACCGGACAGTGTCATTTTTGCTGCAGAATGGCCTCACAAGCTTGTTCTTGATTTCAGATGGGTACATAAGGCGATAAGAGAAGGCAGATATTGTGGTCCCAGCGAGCAATGGGGAGGGTGTTGTGTACGCGTTCACACCCCCGACTCGCCCCGCGACACGCAGGCTGGCACAAAAACGAAGTGAGTCATTTGATATATTCGCCCCTTATATCCCACATTCATATACTTCATAAGAAGCCCACTACCAACACCGCGACAAACACCTATTTCCGATCTTCGTGCAAACAGTGTGCCTATGGGCATGCCTATCCCTTCTTCGCAGGTGTCCTACCCGGACGCCTCTAGTCATCAAGTCCATCCGCAAGTGCAGGGTCAACCCCCACCCTACCCGTCACAAAGTTATACACAGAACGTATCTGATGTCAATCTTCCTGACGCAAATGCATACTCGGCTTTGGCAGCGGCCAGTGCTGTTCCTAATCCCATGCTTCAGACGCTTCTTGATATGCTGGCAGCACCGCTCTCACAATACCCGAACAATAATATGCCTCATCCTCCAGTTCCGTATCTCCCGCAAGTCTCATCCACAATACCAATGGATCTTTCAATGTTCTCTGCTCCGAATCAGTCTACATTCCGTGATGCATCGCAACAGCCTGCATACCTACACCAGCCTTTACCACCTTCCCAACTGCAAACATACCCTATGGACGTATATGCGTCATCTAGTACTGCTAAACGCAAACCAGATTATTCTGACAATGAAAGTAATTCCCGGGCATCTTCTCATCATACGATGTCGAAGGGGAAAGCCCGTGCTCGCGCTTTTGGACCTCCCCACAAGCAGCGACGGCGAAGTGAAGATAGTGCAATCTCGCTGGAGGCCTCTCACACATCAAGCTCGAGTCGTAGCGGAAGTCCAGACAGGAAACCTGATGGCATATTCACTGGAGAAGACGGACAACCTATTACATTCGTCGTCGACATGATGATACGTAACCGTAAGGATGTCCTAGCCGAAATCAAGGTAACATTAAGGACATGGTGTGTCTTGCTTCTGCTCATATACATTTGCAGAAATACGGCGGCAAAATCATTCCGTTGGCAGACATGTCACAGGCGGACTACATCATTCTTTCTCCTCATGCAGATACTTTCGAGTCCCAGCTCAGACAGACTATCATTCTGAACAAACCAGCGGTTCAAGCTCACTTCGTGTACGGATGCGTAGAGGAGGGAGTTCTCCTTGATGCAGAGGAATTTTCGTTTCATGGCGTTGTCGTGAAGGGACGAAAGGGTAAACCGAACACGACAGTGGATCTTCATGCATTGCGAGAAGCATATGAACGTCATGAAACGAAGAAGCTAGGCTCCCGCAAATCTGCACGGAAGAAAATGAAGGAGTCTACATCAGATAAAAGGAGGCCTCACAGAAAGACACATAAACCCCCAAAGCAGTCTCCAGATACAAAACCAACGATAAAAGACGATAGTCCTGCCGATCACGTTCCTCGCTCCCCGTCCCCTATCCCTCCAGATGATTTGCATATCGTCCAGTTTGCAGAAGGGAGAAATCGATTCACTCCTCAGGACGAGGAGTATTTCTCCCTGTATGTTACACATCTGCTTAAAGGGGATCCCGATTTGTCGGCAAAACAGGTTGGAGACAAATTAGCGGAGAAAGTAAGTAACCAGCCTGAATTCAACGACATCATACCCAATTCAATATCTTGCGTAGATGCCTCACCACAGTACATATTCGTGGCAGGGCTATTTCAATAAGCATCAAGATGTAGTAACGCAAGCTCGCAAGAAAGGTTACATCGCAAGGCGGAAGATGGAAGGGCAGAATGGACAAACCTCTCCTCATATGACCAGCGAGAACGAACACTCAGCCCAGTCGTCTACTTCGACGCCAGCGTATTTCGACGAAGATCTCATGATAATCGCTGGATATCTCGCAGACGGCGTACCTGAGGGAGTCAGCGACGAAGAGATGTTCGCAAAACTGACACAAGAAGTAAGACTATACGTTCTGAGTCGATCAGGGGTGTTTCTGTGCTGATCATTCTGGCATATTCAGCACCCTTGTAGAGCCGCCGCGTCATGGCAGGATTTCTGGGACGAGTGGAATGAAAGAGTATTTGAGGTAGCCAGTCAAGCTGCGACTCGACGAGCTTCCTGATATAGTCTTGACTCTGTATGCACTGTGGTATCTAACTGTCACCGTTCGGATTGACCATCCTCCGTCACAAAACTTATCCATGGCATAGCACGGTGGTCGACGATATGGCTGTAAGGATCGTATCGTACATTACTCGGATGAAGCTGCCGAGCTTTGTATAGGTGATGGTGGAGGATGTTTGAAGAACTTGCGCCGCTTCTCTTCCAATGTCTCTGTACTTTCTGCACCCGCAATGTTCTTTCCACCATAGTCGAATGTGCCTACGGCTGCACCAAGCACGGCGCAAGATGCGATAGCCATTGGTAGCGAGCGCGCTGCCCGAGGGGTTTGAGTGCACGTTCACATGTCGACATGTGCATTAAACGAGCTTACCCCTGATACCAGCAAGGAATCCTGCAGCACATCCACCGGCGACACCGTTCAAGGCATCGTCTTTCGCCCTCTGGTTCGCAACAACGGATTCCGTGAGAGCAAACGTGAATCCCATCGCCGCTATCATTGGAGACCGCCGTGTAAGTCCCGAGAGCACCCGAGCAACGTAGACTGCAAGAAGAACACGCACCAAAGAATCCTATTGTGCCTCCTGAGCGGGTCAAGAAACCGGATGCACCTTTTGAATGCGATCCGAGTGCATTCTGGATTGTACTGACGAGTGCACCGACGATGCCTGCTTGGAGGCCGACGGCAGACGCGTAACGCAGCGACGGTTTGGGATCGTATGTAAGGTCGACCACTGGCTCTGGTGTTCGCTGCTCCTCGTGAGATTCCGCCATCAGGGAGACCAGGACTTGGGAATGCTCAGTGTCTCGAAGTGGTTCGCGTAAGAGGTCAATTAGGTTGGCGCTTCCGTCCAAGTCTCGAGGCAACCTCGCGCGCCGCACAACAAGCGTGATATGCTTTGCTTGTCTTCAACCACTTAGATTATCTCCATTTCTCAACGTCTGCGCTCAACTGTAGCTATGGAGCAGCGTTTACCATTCTCAACCACGTCCAAGGATGCACAATTATACTCCCTTCCGATAACCATTTGTGTAAGTCTACTGGTTATCAGGACACTCGCCCGATTATATTCAAGATGTCGTAGCCGCACGAGTCCGAGGCAAAGCAGGCACCGTTCTTCTGCGCTGCCGTGTTTCCTTGGCGTAAGAACTCTCTTCAGGAAGAGCTATACAAAGTTTTGAACGTGGACGATACGACCGTGCAATCTAATTGGAATACCATGGTCAGTTCATGGGGTGGTGCCATCATCGTCGGCAGCACTGGGTGTTTTCTTGTCTTTCGTAGGCCTGGATGCGGCGATCCAATATGTGTTAAAATTCCTAGGCCTCCAGACGTAAGTTAATCTGCAATGCAAGGTCCGGCTATTCATTGAACTTGTGCAGTGGAATCGCACCTGGAATGTCAGAAATGTAGCTTGGGCGATCAACCCTATAGATCCTTCACATCCTGTCGTGATAGCTTCTGTTGCCAGTGTGCTTTTTGTAGTTGACCTGAACACGCTGTCAATCGTAGGCCGCATCCGAGGTCACGGTGATGTGAGTGTTCATAATCCAGGCGTCTTAGTGACCCGTCTCATCCAGCCAGGACATCACTTCAATAGCAGTACATCCGGCATTTCCATACTTGTTCCTGTCCACTTCAAAGGACGGCACTACAAGAATATATGATCTAACGTACAACTCCCGCCAAGGTCCCAATAACCCTCACTGGCCACCGGCCATCCGCCAGAGCCTTGCTGGTCCTGCCTTTGGGTTGCATATGTCAGAGTCAGAGGGAGACGGGCTAGGACGATGTGTAGCTGTCCTCGTCGGCGGTCGTTCCGGAGGGCACCAAAGCACTGTGTTTCATGCAGTGAGCCTACCCTTACCGATTGTGTTAGTAACACAAGTAACATACTCGCTTATAGGCCTGGCATCCCTCCGCCGACCTCATAGCTACTTGCGGCGTAAGTACTCGAAGCCTGAGGTGTTTGTTAATCTCATATACTTGTTAGATGGACCGCTGCGTCAAGATCTGGCGGTTGCCGCACATAGACTACGCTAAAGTCGATGCGGGTATCGAGCATTTAGTACGGGAGGATAAGCCACTCTTTAGTACAGATCTGATTCACAAAGCTCGTGTTTTGTCAATATCCTGGTGTGTTTAGATCGCTGTTATATTCACTAGTATTTACGCGGTGATGTCTAGGCTGAGTAGCGAGATATTAGTCTCACACAGTGCCCCCGCGCTTATGCGAGGAGAAACTTCAGATGAGTATTATGATATTCCTGGGACCAGTATGTACTATTCTTTACAACACTCTGGTTTTTTATTCAAGCCATTCTTAGTTGCAGTATGGATGTGGCTTAGCTTTTCTCGGTTTCTTCCCGACGGCCACGTCCGAAAGGGTATGAGAGGCTGTCAAAGTGTAAGTTTGACTTACGTATCACACACGGTTTGTACTCATCGACAACGCAGGACTATCGTAACAGCGGTAAATTGTGTTATTGCGTTATAGCGTCATCGTTTCTTGCGCTCACGCAACCGCAGGATCGTTCAAGGTATTATCTGAATACTCCTTACCACTATGCCCCACGGAGGAAAATCCGCTACGGCAAGCCAAAGTCTCTGTATACGCTCCCATTGTTCCGAGAAGACAAAAGCCCCTCCTCTTAGTCGACGCCGGAAGTAACATGCACATCTTTAGTATAGCTGAATTCAGTCCTAGAATCCCGCCACCCTTCCCTCCAGACCTTCCAGAACTGGAGTCCCGAGGACCTCAAGTCGACGTCCAACCGGTAGTTGAAGTACAGGCCGAAAAGGATTCTACTGACCGTGAACTGGCTGAGGTGACCGGACGCATGGATCTTAATCAGGAAAACGAAGATGATGAGGGTGAGGATGGTGAAGATGAGGTCTATCGGCGAGATCCTGGGCCTAGAGATCTTGTAGAAGCTGTTCCACACTGGACTGTCCCGAAGGAGGTCTCTTCTGAAGTCACTGTGGACCGGTGCCAGATGGTATTTGGAGGGCGGATGATTGTTAGTGTCAGCGAACGAGGCAGACTATCTATATGGAAGATGAAGACTGCTTGAGAATACAGATCTGTTACGATGATATCTCGAAATCATGTATACCTAGGCATGATGAACCCCGAAGTACATCCCCGTTACATGCGGGATCACCACCGTCGCACGAGTCTTGAACATTGAAAGCTGAATGATGAACCATGGAGGTATATCTTAGTGGTTTCAAAAGCGCACACATAAATCCCTGTCTCGAAGCCAATCGTATTGCACTAAGTGGACTACTACTACTATTTAAAGAATGAATGGAAGTGAAGTAAATCCACCAAACAAGAACCGAACACCTTCCAGTACATCAAGCACTGAAGGAAGGTAGTCGGGTTCGAGAGAACTCCGAACAGCATAAACCAGCATATTCACACACTGCGAGGCAAATGTCAGACCAATGCATCATAATTGGTGAAGAATTGCTCACCAGACAACATTGCATCTAGTAGAGCTCGATGGTTCCATCCAGCGAGCGAGTGGCAACCTCAGAAGGAATACCAGCTGAACGCTTGCTCTTGTCACCTGTCGCGGAGTACGGAACAACTGTGCCGTCGGGCGACATGGTAGCTACCTCGGCAGGGACAGTGTTGACCGAACGGCGGGAGTATTGCTCGACCGAACCGTTGGGCGACTTGGTGGCTACTTCCTCAGGCACCGTGTTGACGTAACGCTTGGTCTTATCACCGGACGCGGAATAAGGGACGACGTCGCCGTCGGGAGACATAGTGGCGACTTCGGCGGGGATGGTGTTCACTGTACGCTTAGTCTTGTCACCCGACGCGGTGTAGGGAACGACGGTGCCATCGGGCGACATGGTAGGGGATTCAGCGGGAATCGTGTTGACATCGCGGCGTGAGTACTGCTCAACCGAGCCGTTGGGCGACTTAGTAGCAACCTCTTCAGGCACCGTGTTGACGTAGCGCTTGGTCTTATCACCGGAGGCGGTGTAGGGAACGACATCACCGTTGGGAGACATGGTGGCAACCTCAGCGGGGATGGTGTTTACGGTACGCTTGGTCTTGTCGCCCGACGCGGTGTAGGGGACAACAGTGCCGTCAGGCGACATTGTAGGAGATTCAGCGGGAATCGTGTTGACATCGCGACGCGAGTACTGCTCAACCGAGCCGTTGGGCGACTTCGTTGGGAGCTCCTCGGGCACTTGGTTAACCTCGCGCTTGACATAAGCGGGGATAGTATCGAGAGGAGAAGCCTCCCGGCGCTGAATCTCGCCCATTGCACGCTACATCACCCGTTAACGACCGTCATCCATCATTTTTATCAGAGAGAAGACATACCTGCATGGGAAGAGGCATAGGGAATGCAACGGCCTGGCTTACGCAGGCAAGGGCCAGTGCTACAAAGACAAAGTTGCGTGACGAGAACATTGTCGTGAAGAATGCGGGGTGCTCGAAAAACTCTCAGAGTGATGATGAAGTGAGGTATCGGTTCAACCGTTTGCAAAGGTCGCTCAGCGGCCTAAACTAGTGAAAAACGAAGGCTGAGGGAAGGTCAGTTCGCGGTGTTATAGGTGCACGGGCATGTATGGCACTTACAAGAAGGCGACGAGACGGGAAAGATTGAAAGAGCACCCAACAACCTGTGGTGGTGGTATAAGAGAGAGAACTTTGAAGGCAGAGCCTGTCGTGTAGCTATCAAATGATTGAAGCTGGTAACCGTTCGTTCGTTGCCATGTTACAATTCCGCAACACATGGGCGAAGATGGTGATGTCGTTCACCCCAGCCGGCGCACAAGGACTCTTCGGACAAATAAGTTTGGCAGTTATTCCCATAGTTGCATTCGTGATGATGAAATAGCTCTATTCAAGGAATACGATAGGACAACTAGGATATAGTCCGCAGTGAGTGCTCTGCTGTGCTTCAGTCAAAGCGTGCTGGAAAGACTCAGAGAGCCGGACGTCCAATCCCGATCAGTTGTGATCGCATCCAATTTCCGGCGTCTACTCACTGTTAGCAGTTGATCTGTTTGACAAAACTTATTGGCTGTTCAGAACAGTCAATGCACTACACCCTTGTCGTCTGCAGCCATGTCAGACCCTCGCTTTGCCAGATTCAAGTCAGACCCGCGGTTTAGAAGGGTTCACAAGAAGGAATCCAAGGTCGTCGTAGATGAACGGTTCAAGAGCGTCTTTGAAGAATCGAAAAAGTCCAGTAAGAAGGGTAAAGGTATGCAATACACCGCCGCTCGAATGCTATGTAACCTTCAATCTTGATCATCAGGGCGTGTCGACAAGTACGGAAGAAAAATATCTGCCACTCACGAGCAGGACGATCTACGACGTTTCTACCGGGTTGGAGACGAGCAGGATGAGCAGGACGGAGAGCCTTCCACTGCAGTTCCTGACCTTGCTCGAGGCGCCGTTCTCTTAGAGTCATCGGACGAGGAGGAGGCAGGCGATTTGGAAGACGATGAAAGCGACGTCGAAGGCGTGATCACTCTCGGCGGCACAGTTTCCAAGCCAATACACGTCCTGGGAGATGAAGAGCCGGAAATTGACCTTGATGAAGACAACCTTGCAGACTTGGATGCGCAGGCTGCAGAGTACGCCAAAACACACGAGGATGAGGAGGACGCGCCTGATGCAAATCAAACACGTCGATTGGCTGTCGTTAATCTCGACTGGGAACATGTTCGCGCTATTCATCTATACAAGATTTTCTCCTCTATAGTCTCCCCAACCGCATCTACTCTCCCCTCCGCCCCCACGTCTTCCGCGAAACCCGACGGAGCAAACAGAGGCGCGAGTTCTCGTGTGGTGCGGGGAAAGGTTCTTAGTGTTCGCGTATACCCGAGTCAATTTGGCAAAGAACGCCTAGCCAGAGAAGAAACGGAAGGTCCGCCTCCTGAACTGTTTACAAAGACTGCCGACGATGAAGACGAGAGACTTGTTCTGCATCAGACAGCGGACGGTGAAGACTACAATGAAGACGCGTTGAGAAAATATCAATTGGAACGTCTGAGGTAAGTTATCGTGGACTTTCAGCTGCAAGCAATTTCACCCGGTCCCATATGCCAGATATTACTATGCCATTGTGGAATGTGACAGTGCCCAGACAGCTTTACATCTGTACAACGAGCTGGAAGGCACCGAGCTCGAACGGTCCGCCAATGTCTTTGATCTGAGCTTTGTCCCAGATGACATGTCGTTCGAAGACGAGTTCCGGTATGTCATCCCGGTCAATTTTCCAAACATGCTTACTCATAGTCATCGAAGCGACGAGGCTACGGAGGATGTTAACGCACCATTTAAACCATTGGAGTTTGTCACCGATGTAAGCATCGCGAAGTGCACAAGTATACGTCTACTAAGTCCTATTCCAGGCCCTACGGCATTCGAAAGTCAAGCTGACTTGGGACGAAGATGATCCACAACGAAACCAAGTCACTCGACGTATGCTCTCACGAAAAGAGATCGAGGAAAGCGATTTCAAAGCTTATCTCGCCTCCTCCACGGAGTCAGAATCTGAAGGAGAAGGTTCTGTAAGTAAACGGAAGGTGGAGAAGGATAAACTGCGAGCGCTGCTGTTAAGTGGTGGGGACGACACGTTGCCTGAAGGCTGGGGGAAAGGATCGGACGGTGCTGCCAGTGATGTCGACATGGAGATCACGTTCACACCCGGCTTGAGCGAGACGAAGCCGACTGGGGACGAAACGACGCTCGAAAAGTATAAGAGGAAAATGAAGGAGAAGAAGAAGGCAAAGGGGGAGAAGAAAGAGAAACCGGCTGCGAAGGGGACGAAAACCGCGGTACCAACTGACGATTTCTTTGCGAACGGCAGTGACGAGGAAGACGCAGATGAGGAGGAGAACGTCGAGCCTATCAACAAAGGGAAGAAATCGAAAGGAAAGGCACCTCGCGATATCTCGCTGGAAGCTGAACCCCGTGTACGAGCCACGACCGAAGAGCTTGCACTACTCGCAGCTTCCGACAACCCTAATGGCGAACCAAAGCATTTCGATATGAAGGCCGTGTTGAAAGCGGAGAAGGCGAAGGGCAGGAAGCGGAAAGGGAAGAGGGGTAAGAAGGACGGAGAGGAAGCGACTGAGCTTCAAGAGGACTTCGCCATCGATGTCAAGGACGACCGCTTCAAAGCTGTTCTCGAGGATCATACCTACGCCATTGATCCCAGTAACCCTCAGTAAGTGAAGATTCTACTGCCTCACTGGAACCTTTCTGAAAGCGCCATTTTAGTTTCAAAAAGACGAAGAGCATGTCCGCTATCCTCGAAGAGCGTTCCAAGAGGCAGAGAGGGAATCACGGCAAAGAAACATCCACCTCCCTTGCTAGTTCCGTCACTACAGATTCTAGAGCGAATCTCAAGAGTCTAGTTGAGAGTGTTAAACGCAAAAGCTCCGCGGTAGACAATAAAGGGATGGGAAAGCGTCGTAAATTGTAGCAATGTTTGATTGGAAGTTGTTGTTACATGTATGGCCTTTAGTTTCTACTGTGTTGCGCGCGCTGCCAACCTCGACCAGATTATGAGATCTTCGCGTTGGAGAAATCAAGTTCAGGATGTGCGGCTTGGAATTTCTTGATTGCCTGATAGCGATACGATCCTTATAAGCTAATATATAACATTGCATAGAACCTTCACTCACCTCCATCTTCTTCATTTCGTCGGAGGTAGGTTTGCCCATTTGCTACGTACGTCATAAGCTCAGTAACAAATTATGTGACTTACGGGTGGTCATTTACCTTCTGTTGGTTGTCGAACTGTGATACAAGATGGTCAGGTATCGTAGTGCTATAATACGTCTTCATAAATATCTATCACGCACCATCATCTTCTCAACCATGCCACTGAGGAAATCATCAGTACAAACCAAACAAATTCAAGATCACCTAAGCATACCGAGTTTCACCATCGAGATCGCTAAGTTTGCTGTTCTCCGGGACTATTTTCTTCGTGTCGATCTTCGGGTGATGGGTAAGGACGTTCTCCCACCACTGCTGCTTATTTACTTTCTCGAGGTGCACAAATACCGTCTGTTGGTCCTCTGCATAGCGGAAATAGCTTGAGATTGCAACAGATGATCGTTGCCGGGGGCGCACTTACCCAAAGTCCACGTACTTTCCTCGACCTTGATATCCTTACAGAGCTCGCCAGACATAATCGGGTCTTGGCCCTTGAGACTTACACTCAACTTCTTCTTCTGGATGACGACATTGAGATCCCTTCCACGAGTGCCCTTGGGGACAGGAACCTCGATGTCAACGTCTGCCAGTCGCTGACTCCATCTGTAGGGCAATGCTAGAACGATCGATGCGGGAAATTGAATGAGCCCAGCAGTGCAAATCTGCAACAAGAGAAAAAGCTCACCGGCCTGCTCTGCTTGCTCTCGTTCACGATCTGCCTTGTCTCTAGCTTCTCTCTCCTCCTTCGAGAGGTTGTCGTAGTCGTCTCCAGAGGTTGACATCGTGGTTTGCGGCTGAGAGGTCGAGAGTCCGAGCACGTGATTCGACTCGACCTACCCCGACGTCCTTTTCCCACGGCCGTTCTTGCGGGAAGAGGTCAGGTCAGCGAGCGGCCCTCCTTCGAGAACACCGCCTGCGGTCTGTAATCCTCGTTCCTATCTTCTTCCACACCCACCACCGCGGCGGCCTCCATCCGCACCCTGTGGAGGACAGACAGAACATGGCAAGCGCTGACGTCTGGTCGGACTTCGAGGTGCGGCTTGCTTTCTGATCCCGTGCATCCTCATTGGTCGCGACTGACTTCACGTCCTCGTTTCTTCCCTCGACTGTAAACCACACTAGTCCTTGCGGCACAACGTCAAATTGAACACTGTCGACCGCCTCAAACACATCCTTAGCCTGTTCAATGATCAATGCGGCACTAATTTTACAAAATCTGGGAAGAAGCAGGAACTTATCGAGCGGATTACACGAGAGCTAGATGTGTGGAAACGGCTGGGCAACTCGGAAAAGTGGATCAAGGCGAAGGGTATTTTGAATCAAGTTCGCACAACGGGAATGTGAGTACTCAATTCTATCATCCGTGGGCAGTCGTGTCGAGTTCATATTACCTTCTATCTTCGACGGATGCTGCTGTTCGGCCCTACAAATTACTGACTATGTCCATAGGTATACCCCGTATCGAGCAACTGCGGACTCCAGCTATTCACCGTCCGCCTCAGCCACGTACGCTAGTGTCGCCTCCTCCAGCTCGATCTACCAGGCGCGTCCTGTTGGGTCGAGTAGCCTACCTCATTATGACCCATACGCACCCGCTCGGAAGGCAACTCTGCCGCCCACAGCCTCCGCATCTACTTCCACATCCGCAGGTGAGCATATACGACCACGCATTGATATGGTACTTATCCGGCCACAGGCATCCAGTTCAAATATTCGCCTTTCTTCAGGGTTGACAGGACTGTATCAAACGTAACTGAATGTCCAGGTAAAGTGTTTTTCTATCGCACCGTACCGGTTGAATTAACCGTGCCAGCGCAGAATCCACCAGTCAAATGGATCGCAAACAACAGACGCTAACATTCCATCTGAGTCCCGACGTATTGACTAAATTAACATCACCGAGGTGAGTGCTCAACTGCTCATCCCGACTTCACGATACCGACGCTTCCGTCTGTAGCCCTAAATATCAACTTCGACTGTATTGCACTTCTTCAACATATTATTCTACAGGCTTCCGGTCAAATCAAGGCCCATGTCCAATCGAATTTCCACCGACTTGCGAGGTCCGGGTTAACAGCGTTCAGTTGAATGCCAACTTGAAGGGCATGAAGAAGAAGCCAGGCACTGCACCGCCACCAGATTTGGGCAAGTCTTTGCGTCTGACCCAAGGCTCTACCAATCGCGTTGAGATGGTTTACGTGAACAGTCAGCAGCCTGTCCCTGCCAAGGTATGTATCCTCCCTGAAGTTGTCATTCCAGATTCTTACAATCGCTTCAGAAATATTATCTAGCTGTTATGCTTGTCGAAGTCACAACAGTTGAACAACTAATTGAGCGGCTCAGGAAGGGCAAATACAAGAGTAGCGGAGAGATTGTAGCAAAGAGTACGTTGATGTATCATCTTCGAAGCGCTTCACCTCATTGTGTCC
This sequence comes from Phlebia tremellosa, assembly GCA_011032875.1. NCBI lineage: Eukaryota > Fungi > Basidiomycota > Agaricomycetes > Polyporales > Meruliaceae > Phlebia > Phlebia tremellosa. The sequence goes on along the minus strand of JAAIFI010000001.1, from coordinate 37,483 downwards.
TTCGTAGTGACTCAGTCTGCCATCAATGATGACGACATTATAGCCGGCTCGCAGAAGCTGTCTCTCAAGTGTCCAGTAAGCGTATCGTCAGTCTACAAGATAGAGTTGCTCAACATCGTTTTGCAGCTGAGTTATGTGCGAATCAGTACCCCATGCCGCTCCTCATTGTGTGTCCACTCACAATGTTTCGACGCGTTTTCCTGGTATTCCATGATGGAACAGACAACTACTTGGCTATGTCCTGTTTGCGAGAAGGTCTTGAATACTGAGGATCTCATTGTTGACGGGTGAGTGATACAAATGTAGCATCATCGTATCATCATTGCTCATTGGCAACTAAATCACACGCAGCTATTTCGACGAGATTCTAAAGCAGACAAACGAGGACGTGGAAGATGTAATAGTGGAGGCGGATGGACAATGGCATACCTCTGACAATAAATTCGCATCTACTACATGGAAGGCGACACATCCCTTTAAACAAGAGACATTATCACTACCTCCCACTCCTGTTAAACGTCGGTCGCCAACACCGTCAAAGGCGGTCACCAATGGGCATTCAAAGGCGGGTTTCAACAACGCAGAGATCGTTATCCTAGATTCTGACGACGAAGACGAGGGTCAAGTAAAGCGGGAGCTATCCCCTACGGCGTATAGGTCGATGACCTCGTCCTTGGCAAGCTTTGCTAGCAACCCTCCCAGGTCTCAGACCGTCGATTCCGACGTGATTGACTTGACCCTGGACTCGGACGATGAAGAACCGCTTGCTACTCAGCTCGCAGCCAGCATCAAACACTCATTGTCCCAGTCTCAATCGCAGTCTCAGTCACAAAGCCAAACATTATCCAAGAAACGCAAGTCTGATGAACGCGATATCATATCGCCAACGGAGCCGATATGGAAGAAATCACGTCCGGATGCTCCCTTGCCTCCGATTCCTGCTACTGGTCGCAGCACCGGATCCCCTGCAGCCTATGTTAACGGGACGAATGGGACGAACGGTGCTTCTTTCTCTTCCCCGCGAGACCCAGCGCGAACGCTCCCTCCACCATCTCCGAACCGATATTCGAGCTCATATGTGGCACGACCGCCTGCACCATACAATGGCTCGTATATACCACCCGGCTCCGCGCCGATTCCCTCGCGTCCTCCACTACCCAGCTTGCCCCCAAGCACGTACTCCGGGTCGTATGCACGCCCGAACGGTGCAGGTACCTCTTCGACATCATCATGGCGTTCATAATACGCACGCCCCGGTCCGTTTGCACGCGTTATCTCGTCGTAGTGTTATGTCAGCTTTGGTTGAGCCAGATTGGTTGACCGTCTATGTTAGGTATTCACAGGGTGTAATCCGTCGTGTTATTCTGTCGGGTAGCCGGTATTTTTTCATACGACTGTAGCTCTTTCTAAGACGTTTGTCACGAATTGTCCGGCTCATGGGACTGATAACGCGCAACGCGGGCTGCCCATTGGCTGTCGAGTTTACGTTGAATCTTAAAGCACAGCACACGGCCGACCGGCCTCCTCCGGACGGAGGTCATTAGAAATTTCCGGAATCATTGTGCCAAATTAGTGTCACACGAGCTAAACGCCGGAATGGTGGCTTGGGATTGGCTGCACCGGACCGATTAAACGCCGTGAGAACGTCGCACGTGCAGCCGTATCGGCCGGGGGCGGGGATAGGAAGATTCCGGATCGCTTAAGTGCCCAACGAAAGATTCAAAACGCGCGCCGTTCGTCTCTTCTCCTTCACACCACTCAGTCTCTTCCTCTTCCTCTTTCCTCGGTCTACTACCGTCAAAATGGGCGACGTTAAGAAGTCGAAGACTCCTAAGGAGTTCCTCAGTGAGTATACAGCTTCAGCAGTAACGAGGGCAGCCACCGTGAAACGCGTCGCGCTGCCCGACCAACCTTGAGAAATGTTCTCTGACCTGGCGTGTTTTTTCAGTCGATTTCATGATGGGCGGTGTATCTGCTGTGAGTTACATGCTCTCAAACTTTCTGACAGATTGCTCACTGCTTCCTGCTTCCCTTTAGGCCGTCGCGAAAACGTCCGCTGCTCCCATTGAGCGTATCAAGCTCTTGGTGCAGAATCAGGATGAGATGGTGCGTTCAGCATGTCTATGGTTTCGATTCTCCGGCTTACCTGCTTTCGACGTTGTACAGATCAAGCAAGGCCGTCTGGCTGAGCCCTACAAGGGCGTTATCGACTGCTTCTCACGGACCTACCGGGATGAGGGTCTTGTTTCCCTCTGGCGTGGTAACACTGCCAACGTCATCCGGTACTTCCCTACGCAAGCCCTGAACTTCGCCTTCAGTGAGTGACGTGTTATCCCCATTGTTTTGCCTTTATTGACGCCATTTGCAGAGGATTACTTCAAGTCGCTGTTCGGCTTCAAGAAGGAGGAGGGTTACTGGAAGTGGTTCGGTGGTAACGTCGCTTCCGGTGGTGCTGCTGGTGCCGCCTCCCTCCTCTTCGTCTACTCTCTCGACTACGCTCGTACGCGTCTCGCCAACGACGCCAAGTCAGCGAAGAGCGGCGGATCCCGTCAATTCAACGGTCTCGTTGATGTCTACAGGAAGACCCTCGCGTCCGATGGTATTGCAGGTCTTTACCGTGGATTCGTTCCTTCAGTCGTCGGTATCATTGTATACCGTGGTCTCTACTTCGGTGTCTACGATTCGCTCAGTAAGTGGCCCCTAAAATATGGTGTGTTGGTGTGACTGACAGTTTCCTGCAGAGCCTGTTGTACTCGTCGGCACCCTCCAGGGCTCGTTCCTCGCTTCCTTCATGCTCGGTTGGGGTGTTACCATCGGTGCTGGTCTTGCTTCATACCCTCTGGATACTATTCGGTGCGTGACTGTCAATTGGTTTGCTGATGAATTTGCCACTGATTATATCTTAGTCGTCGCATGATGATGACCTCTGGTGGAGGTGTTCACTACAAGTCCATGTTCGACGCCGGCTCCCAGATCATCGCCAAGGAAGGTCCCAGGTCTCTGTTCAAGGGTGCAGGCGCGAACATCCTCCGTGGTGTTGCTGGTGCTGGTGTGCTGTCGCTCTACGACAAGCTCCAGGAGGTCATGTTCGGCAAGGTCTACTCTGGCGGCTCTGGCTAAGTGCCTTATGTTGGACGGACTTGTATATTCGCCTCTTAGTATTGTCGACTATTTTGCACGTTACACGACCATCCACAATAGACTCTGTGGTTTACTTTCGTTTCCCCTCGCGTCTCATAGATACGAATATAAAAGTATCATATACCACGGAACACACTCGTGCGTGTCTTGAGAAATTGGGTGATGAGTTATGCCGCTACTTGAGTCCAGATGCCTATTAGAATATGGTTTGGTTTGCGCTCGCTGTGTCTGTATTTCAAATCTTTTCTGAACTGTGACTGTCGTGTAGGAGGTTCATCGACGGCTGTAGTGTCATCATCTTGACTCCATGCGATGTCTTCGTCGTTGCTGGGCTACCTATCGTCACTACAGCGCGACAGCCTCTCATTCGCCATCCGTGAAATTACGACCTTATCAGCAACTATGCCTTGAAGCATGCACCGACGCGTTGAACTCGGGAGCATCGCGCATCGGTGTCTCTCTACCTACTGGTTCTGGGAAGACCACTGTCTTCATCACTCTGCTCTCTTTGATTCCACCTCCCAACGGCCATTCTCACGCGAAACGCTCCTTAATCATAGTTAACAGCATAGAGCTCGCCCGCCAGGCCGCTGCTCAAACACAGAAGTTGTTCCCACATTGGTCTGTGGAGATTGAGCAAGGAGTGAAGCATCAGGCTTCTGGCTCGTCAGACGTGTGCGCACATTTCATCTTTCCCAGATTCTGTGCTATGGCCTGACTGATATTGTTACGTTGTGGTGCCGCAGGACGATCGCGACGTACCAGACGTTGCTGCAACCACAACGATTAGCCAAATTCGACGCCCGATATTTCAAAGCTATCATCGTAGATGAGGCTCATCATGCCGCTGCACCATCGTGAGCAATATATTTTCATTGCATCTAATTGAGGTACGAGCTAGAGCAGATACCGTCGAATATTGTCCCGTTTTTCGGAGGCCATACGCAGCCCTGACACCACGGCACAACCGCCTGAGCTCACGCATCCTATACCCATACTCGGTTTCTCCGCGACGTTCAGCCGTCATGATGGACTTGCCCTAGGGTCTGTGTTCGAGCGCATTGTGTATCACCAAGACTTCTTGCAGATGATCAAAGACCAATGGTGAGCACCCCACCTTCAGAGGATTGCCCTGTGAGACTAATCTACATTAGGCTTTGTAACGTTCGATTTACGTCTGTCAGAGCGAATATCGACCTGACCGACGTCACTGTGAGTTCGAGGACTGGAGACTTCAATGCTACAAGTCTGGCCCACGTCATCAATACACCCATGGTAAACAGGCTTGTTGTGCAGACTTGGTTAGACAGAGCAGGCAAGTGCTACGACACGCATCACTTGGTCTACCAACTCATTTTGTGGACAATGATAGCGACGCGGAAGTCAACTTTAGTGTTTTGCGTCAACTTAGCTCACGTCCGCGACTTGACAAACACCTTCCGGGAAGCGGGGATCGATGCTCGCTACGTGTATTCAGGTACACCGACGGCAGAGAGACGAGCCTTGATTTCAGAATTCAAAGCAGGTGTATTTCCTGTGCTTTTGAATTGTGGTATGTTCTGTTAGCTTGTTTACCAGTTCTATCTGACCGATATTGGGGATCTAGCTATCCTCACGGAGGGAGCGGATATCCCTAACATTGACTGCGTTGTGGTCGCAAGACCGACGAGATCTCGCAATATGTTTGCTCAAATGGTGTGTCTCCAGGAGCTTGGCAATGTGCTTCAACTGATTTTGATACTAGATTGGGCGGGGTATGAGATTGTCCCCTGGCACTGGCAAGGAAGATTGTCGAATCATTGACTTTGTGGATTCTACCTCACGAGTTCAAGGTGTCGTGTCAACTCCAACTCTATTTGGACTCGATCCATCGGAGGTCATTGATGGCAAGTGCTTGCTGTAAGATTGTGGTATCATCTGATATCTGCTGTAGACGAAACTGTGGATGCGCTGGAGGAGCGCATGAATCAGGCGATAGGCCTAGCTGAGACTCGAAGCTCACCTGACAGTCTTGATAACATCCCCGACCCTACATCAGTTACATATCTAGACTATGATGACCCTTTCTCGCTCGTCGAGGATAGCTCGGGCGCGCCTCACATCAGGAAACTGAGCCCCAATGCGTGGGTAGGCTGCGGAGGAGACGTATATGTGCTAGAATGCATGGGCCGCGGTTACATACGTATCGAGCCTGTTGAGGGCGATGAGAATGGTGCGCGGGCTCACACATTCTTCTTATCCCTTGCTCAACTCATAATGCCTTTCAGATCCTGAAGTTCATTTCAAAGCAATGTACACGCCAGCCACGTTGCCCGCGGAGACCGCGTTCATGTTGAAGATCTCTCCGTTCCAGCGCAGCAGGCAGTTATTGACTGCGAAGACTCTTGCTGAAGCTGTCAAGGGCAGCGACACATATGCCAAAACCAAGGCCGTAAAAGGACCCATGGCTCTGGGGTAAGCCAGGCGGCAGCCGTCATCACCGCTTTACTAATATTTCCTTAGTCTTCTTCGTTCCGCAAAATGGCGGCTACATCCTGCATCTGACAGCCAGAAGGCCTTTGTCAAGAAACGATGGGGCAAACGTATCTCAACCGGAGCCGCCTTTGAAGTGGAGCAAGCAGACAAGAGAGCTACCGATATCGATCGTCTCACGAAGGGCGAGGCCGCCAACATCATCACTCGCCTCAAACACGGTGCCCAGGTAACTTGCATGTTATATGAAGGCTGTTAATTTCTAGATTCACAAGTGGAACTTCACACAGGCCAGACACGAGAAGAAATCAAAAGCACTTAAGAAGACTAATGACAAGGTAGATAAAGAAGCGAAGCGAAGAGCACGCGAGCATGTGGCTGTGGGCCCATTACCTGTACCATCTACATCGTAACACCGCCATATTTGTCCTTCTTCTATACCGTATGACTTATAATCCGGAATTTCTTGAGACAGACAGTAGACGGGAGAAACGTCTATTATCGTAATGTAATATTGCAATTCCACAGCTGTCACAATAGTCAAATTGTATACCATGCTTTCAATAGACGGAATATATGATCTCCTGACTCATGTGCCATCTCAATCCAATGTGGACAACGCTGGAGACACGGCTCGAGGGCTGCTCAGAGTCATGACTGCCGCCTGAGGGTGTGATTTAGTAGGCGAGTGAGATTTGAGTATAGATCGCACACCTTTTGCGCCCGTTCAACCAATGCATCCACGGCAATAGGATCGAGGAATACCGTGGGCGATTTCACAAGGCCCGCAAGCAAAACACCCACAAGGGAGTCACCAGCGCCGGTGACGTTTACCTCAGTGTCTTGAGGGAGCACCAATGCAGGGAAATGTTTCATCACGACAATCTCGCCATCCTTGCCGTGTGCCACGACTTGTCGGGCCTTGATATTGCTCAGTTCGTCGGCCCAAGATGACGCTTTTGCAGATTCGGAGGGAATTCTGAAAGCAACGAAGATACCTAGCTTGCCACATTTCACGATGAGATGTTGGATGAAGGGTAGGAGATTTATGGCCATTTGTGCGATGCCCTTGTCCAGTAAAGATGCCAGGGTGCCTTGGCCAGGTATATGTTCGCTGGCTTCCAACCGTGCGAGGAGATCGAGTTCCATGCGGAATTGCGAACCTAAGCCCATGTTGTCCACAACTGCCCACCACCGGTTGTGTGACATTAGCTCCAACGGCTCCGCCTGCGCTGCCTTGTACATCTGTGAGAGTTCCAGTACGTTAGGCGAGGCATAGGTCACTGGGCAGGCTAACGGCGTTCCAATGGATTTCTTCACAGCAGGCCAAATGCGAGTGGATTTCACCACAGATGTCGGTTCGCTGCACAATGGTAAGTATGCCACACAGGATTGTCACGCGATCGAGACTGACAAGAATACTGTGAGAAGTGTCAGTCCGAGACACATGTTGAAACAATTCGTCACGAACCCCCAATTTTTGATGAGTAACAAAACCGTACGACAGCACTGAGCAAATCCTCTGACAGGTTCCCATCGACAGCGACAAGCTGAGGGTGAAACTTTTTGATTGCTTCTACTGCCTAAGGGTTGCGGCGATCAGTAGAATAACGCACCAAGGAGTTTAAGTCACGCACTACGTCCGGGTCAAACGTCTGAGTTATGTCCATATCCGCAATGCCACCTATGAGATCACCATGGCTATCGAGCACCATGTTGCAGACCGCAGATCTGGCACCGTGCAAGCGAACAAGGCCATCACTACGCATCCCCAGCCTCTCTGTCTCTTCGACAATCATGCGGCCGAACAGATCATCTCCTACGGGAGCAACCAAGATAGTATCTCGCGGGGAGGAACCCGCTAGCATACGGTGAGAGGCCTCAGCGATATTGCGGCCAACGCCTCCTAAAGACACAGATATTGTACCGGGGTCAGTGGAATGTTTGCCTAGAGAACCATCTGAGACGGCGGCCTGAGCTGTGACGTCTGCGGCGGCAGAACCGATAACTACCAGCTTTCCTGCAACCTAGTAGACTGTAAGAGACTGTTAACATCAACAGCATTGGGCTTTACATCACGCGTCGGTTTTGTATCCTCTGACACTTCGGGAGTGCTCACAGGGGAAGGAAACGGTGATAGAGTAGAAGCATTGGGTCTCAACTGTATAGCAGGTTATTACGTAGCTGATGAGCCGCGAGGCTCGAGGCTCACAGCTTCTGGAGAGCTTTGAATGCCTCCTGATTTTACCAGCTCCGCATAAGCCGAAGCGATCTGTCCACCTTTCATTGAAAGATTTTCAGTAAAACATCCTTGCCTCAACGGGGTTCCACCTACCGATGCGTGCTGTATTCTGAATCAAAGCGATGTCTATATAGGTCCTGTAAACACGCGTATATGCAGAGATGTTCAGAAAAGACTTACTACTCGCAAGAGACTTGCCTTGTGTCAATTCTCCCACTCGCTTCAACAACCAAGGAGTGGCTGCTTTTCCCCACTTGCTGACGCCATTTTCTTCGGCTTCTTGAACAGCTTGTTCTACGGCTTCTTGTAGCGTTTCGCCTACCGCATCATATTGTTCAGGTATGGGGACACCGAAAATCGCGCCATTTGTCATGCCAAGTTGATGCTGGGTATCTATGCGGGTGGAGTTTATTAGCGTGCATAGCAAATTTGTGACCTAAGATCTCACATAGGATATTTGCTGCAGAGACCGGGTCATCAACTCGCCAAGGACTCTAAGATATTTTGACCGTTAGAGATGAATTTCTGTCATGGTGTCACACACACCATGAAACCGCTCCGACGAGTATAGAAGGCTGGGAAGTCGTATGTTGGCGAATACGAGATGACTGGTACTCCAAGTGTTTCCTGCGGCATGGCAATGAGCATGTCGATGATTTCGGGCTTGCGGGATACGTACGAGGTATTCCAACGTTCTGAAAATGTGGCGGAAATGAGTGGATTAATGGACAGAGGAAAGAAGGTTCACACGACGCCGTACCTTCCAATGTCCAGAATTGATTTGACACCTGCACTGACTAGTCCAACAGGACATCTGGATAGTTCATGCAGATCTGCTGAGACATCCATCGCTATAGGAAAGAAAAGAACATAATTTAGCACTCATATTTGATATGACAAGGATCAACATGCGCACAACTTTCACCGCCCCGATGTACACCTCCTAACCTAAATCATAGGTAAAATACAGCACCCTGGCAGAAGACGAGCGTGCCTACCCTCCAGTGGCAAACACCTTATTGCGGTGTCAGCCATGACCTTGACAAATACTATAATCAACGCACTTTGATACCAGCCATGGCAGCAAATATCAAGGTAGTACTGCATGTCGTGCCACCATTCCTCTTCAACGCGATCGTCGGTGCTATGTCTCGCCGTGACACCTTGACCGTCGGCGGATCGTTCTCTGTGCCTGCAAGATACTCCAATTGCTCAGGTCTCAACCCTATCTTCACGCGACCGCTAATGATCCCAATGGTCGCCGGAACGGCTCCTTGCTCCCGGACAATCTTCTCGACTGATAGTGCTGTCTCCAGATTGACAGGATGCGGCATTCCATGGGTGACTATAGTCGTTTCTAACGCTACGATGGGGGCATTATTGTGTAGAGCTTCTTGGACTTCAGGGTGGACATCTACGGGTGCATGTCGGGACAACGCCTGGGATAACGACGAGATAGGCCTGGAGGCACGCGTTACCGATGCAAATGTTGGTGACCGCAGGCGAGGCAGCATTGCACTGGCATAAATCAAGTATGACCTGACCTTAGTGTTCAGCAGACACTGGTCAACGTCGAGGAAGAGCGCGGTCAAGAAGTCAGGATGATACGGAAACAGACAACCGCCGAGTTCAAACTCAATCTGATGAGGTTCTCGTTTGACCAAAGATCACGCCAACCTCGCATATCTTGACACACAGCAGCCATGACCGTGATGATAAAACCCCAAAGCCCCCCTGCAGTATCATCAGCCGTATCGCATGCGAGTCACATCCAGACTCGGAATCTGAGTTAACTCTGGGTTAGTGCCGCTTTCGAAGCTCACCCAAATCCGATAAACAGCAGTCGTCGGACATAACGACCTCGACACAACCCTAGCAGCAACCTCTCTCACCTTAGCCCTCAGCCGTCTGCCTTCCTCCACCTCGCCGATGTGTCGTTTCGTCATATACAAGGGGACAGAGCCTGTACAGCTCTGTCACTTACTCACTCGGCCTTGCCATTCTATCATCAATCAGGCATTCGACTCGCGGCTACGACTGGATCGCAGACGACCTATCAACGGCGATGGCTTCGGTGTAGGTAAGTCTATAGACAACACCCTTTCTGGGTTTTGCTCTAACACGCCTCTTATCAAGGATGGTATGACTGTACGTACGACAAGGAATTAGGCAGCCAGCCTTGCATATTCACGTCTGTGACTCCTGTACGTGTTTTGTCTCTCCCGCTTTACATTGCGTTGATGTACGATCGCAGGCATGGAATAATATCAACCTTACTCGTCTCGCCGAGAAGATCAAATCACCACTTGTATTGTGCGCAGAGAGCTCTTAACCGAACGTTTCACAGTCTGACCGTCTCAACAGTGCTCACGTCCGCGCTACAACAGCCGGTACCCTGTCCTTGGACAATTGCCACCCATTCCAATTTGGAAAACTCATGGTGTGTAGTATCGTCTTGAATAGTAGATCATACTGACAAAGGAGTCAGTTCATGCACAATGGTGGTATCGCCGAGTTCCCGAAGATTAAACGAAGGCTGCAGTCTTACATACCAGATGACCTCTTCAACATGGTCAACGGAAACACCGGTATGTACCTTCGGCTCATGAGTTTGTTTCGTGGTCCTGATTCCTCGTAGACTCGCAGTGGGCATTTGCTTTGCTGTTGTCCAAACTACCCAATGCCTATGCGCGAACATTCTCCCCGGACGCACTGCGCGAGGCCATGGTTGAGACTATAGCTGATATCAACGTAATGACAGAGGAAGCTGGTATAACTGAGGTATGTCTCTGCACTCGCTCTTTACCTTCATATAATTCACCTTGCCATTGCAGCCGAGTCTATTAAACTTCTGCATCACCGACGGAGAGAGTGTTGTCGCGACAAGATACATATCCTCTCGGCAAGATGAAGCTGCCTCATTAGTAAGTGAACTATCCATTTGCGAAAAGATGTGCACTTACCTCTCCGTGTATGTAGTGGTTCTCATCGGGTACCACATTCTCGGAATACGCTGAAGGTGGTCATTACAAGATGTCAAAGATGGACAAGCGTGAAAACATCATCCTGGTGAGACATCCTGACACCTGCACTTATTCGTCTCTAATCCCATCCTTAGATCGCAAGTGAGCCGTTGACTTTCGAGAAAGGTATGTCATCGGTGTATCGCGCTATTACCGGCTCTCGCTCAAACTTATGTCATACAGCGGACTGGATGGAAATCCGGACGAACCATATGGTCGTGGTTACACCGAAGATGAACCTCTTACAGATACCAATCATTGACAAGTATTACGTACCACCCTCCGATCCTGCAGCGCTCAACCGGGGCACTAGCTTCGCAGCTGGCAAAGGACTATTGAGTCCCAGGAGAGAAATCACCGCGGAGACGGACAGTTGCCCTGTTCTTTCCATATAACGATACCCATTCGCAGAGTCGTTCATCCCGTTCCGTTGTCGTAGAATGCTTTCATGCCGGTCGCTCTCCAGATATCCGTATAACAGTGTAAAGTGTACAACTATAATATTGACCTGTCCCTATCCGTACTGCGCCGTTAATATTGTTATTAAATCGCAAAACAAAGAATTTTAAAGCTAGCACAGAAATATCAGAGTGGTTTCGTCCAGGTCTCTTGCAGTGCCATACTGTGCAGGGGTTTCCACTGAGCTTCATGTTCTGAATTTGGATCACTCGGTTAGCGTGCATGAGTGCCTTGAGGAGCGCCAAGGAAATTGGCTTGCTCGTTGAACACCAGGATGTAAGCACACGATATCATTGATTCATCGTGTACTTCTAGCCATCCCCCTGCCTTTGAATCCGAGGGCAGTTTCGACATGGCACCTTGGATTGTCTGGAGTGCAGTATCTAGTGCGGCAAGGTGAGTCGTTTTGGCCTGGCCACTCGATACAAGTTCAAATTTTGACGAACAACCTTGGTGGTTCTGCAGACTGTCGACTGTCCTTCAGATCCTCATTTTCCTCCCTTTGACACTGTCAACGCTCTCAACGTCCGCTTTTCTTCTGCTATCGCTACTTCTCGTCCTTCACGGCCTCATTCATGGAACACTCACACTATTCTGGGGCTCTCCTGCTCTGTCGTTTCTCCAAATCCCCGTCCACCCCTTCCTCCTCCTCGTGTGTTTCAACGCGTTCTCTCAGACCGTACATCCCTGGTTGGTAACCGCAGCCTCGTTTTGGGGTACTATCCTTCGCTGGTCAAGTCCGGTCTTCATCGTTCTCGAGGGCATGTCGAGTCTGCTGGTTGCACAGAAGCTCGGACAAGTAGGGAAGGGGCTCGTCGATGAGGGGGAAACGTATCAGTTTGTACTCTTGATTGGTGCGGCTGCCGCATATGTCGCCTCTGCGTGGTGGATCGTAGTGGTGCGCATACATCTCCTTTCTTCAGAATCATACTCACGTACGCCCCTTACAGTCCTATCCCGCAGCCGCAGCGTCTCCTCTTTCTTCTACACTCCTGGGCGTGGCTCTCACAGCATTTATCTTCCTTACCTGCATCGGATTTGTGTTACGACGGACAAACATCATCGAATCGTCTGGCTTAGCATTGTTCCTAGCATACAATGTGTGGCTCTGCGGGTTTGACCAGTCATCATCCTGGAATCCAGGCGTCACCTAGTATGTGCACGACACGCTTTATTTCCCTGCAATAGCTAATAGCCATTGTTATAGTGCTCCCTTACTGTCCAACATCCTCCCACATCTGCAAACACTGGTGAACTTCATGACGAATACGCTCCCTAAACCAGTCCTAGTTGCCCTCCTATATCGTCTCGTGGTATTGCACTTCGCTTCCCAGATATTACCTACTATCGGTGCAGATAGCTGGGAAAGTGAGCACGGAGATGATGACGGCTGGTCAGCGCGCCCGGTAAGTACGTCAATGGCTCTAACAGTTGAAATGGCTGATCGTATCATAGACCTCGAGGTTGACACATTTACTGTTGACCTATCGCCAAGCTATCTTCATCACAGTATATTCACACCTACTTCGTGAGTACATGTTACTGGGGGAAAATGGAAGCTAACTTCTCTTTCTACAGTCTTAGATCACCCGGCTCAGGTGTGGTGGCGGTGGATGAACATATTCTTCACGCTGGTGCTTTGGGCCGTGGAACTCGTCGTAAGCAATGACGACGATCCGGTCACGAAGGATTGGAAAGTCGAGTAGACGTTACGACTGCATGGGTTAACGAGGAGAGTTATACGGAGGGATATACCACCACATCGCGATATCATTTTTGTCTGTGATTTGCAATATACTGTAGGCGATCCTCAATTATCACGTTTTATTTTGAGATATTCTGTTCGTTATGCATTATTCGCTTTCCATACTGCTTCCTCCTCTTTTTCACCGTCATAGAACTCTCTTTTCCATATCTGAGCCTTCGATTTCACTTCCTCAAGGATATACTCGCACGCTAGGAAGCTTTCTTTGCGGTGAGGAGATGAAACAGCGATGACGATGGACGGTTCGCCGACTGGAACTGTACCCAGCCGGTGATGCACCACACACTTAATCAGTGTTGGAACGACACCTTCTGGTTTATGGTCCGAGCGGGAGAACTGCGCATGAGCAGTACGTAGGATGTCTGCCATCGTCTTGATGGCCAATTTACTGTAGGCTTGATAATCCAGTCGAGTAACAATTTGGCCTTTGACGAAGAGATAAAGAAGTGAGACCGGTATCTTGCACAATGTACAGACCCATCCACCTTTAAATGAATCGCGAGTTGTCCCAATAAAGACCGCAGTGGCTCCAGCTCTGTCATCTCGTACGGACGAGATAATCTCTTGTACAGCGAGTTTGCCATATGTTAGAACAGATATTCCATGCTCTGTTTCAAGATGCGCTTCTACTGAAGCTGAAGGCCAATTTTGGGACATACTAAGTATGCGATAGAGGATGTCCAACTTGGTACCCGCACTGGTCAAGCTCTGCACGAACGCTCGGCATACGCCGGGCAACAACTGCTCCGCCATCATGTGACTCTGAATAACGCGACAGCTCACGCGCCGCCCTCATTGCTGCAGTGTATCGTCCTCCCGAGCCTCGTATTCTCACCTTCAGCAAGTTATACCCTTTTTTCATTCGAGTATTGGTCTCGACGCATGGATTACGACGAAATTATACCACCATCAGACTCAGAGGAGGAAGAGGAATGGCGAGCTTCCGAGGCCGGTTATTGGGAGGATGCAAGCCGCGAAATTAGCGCGAATCGAGCACGATTCCATGATTCTATAACGCGTGTTTTGCCAGGGATACAACCCCCACAACAGAAACCAAGTTTTAGAGCAACACAGTCCTACCATGGCGATGCCTCAAGTCCTCCACGCAAACGCATGAGGGTGTGTGTTTTCTTATTTGTCTCGACACGACCTTGATTTTGTGTACAGTTATATCGATCTGCGGAAAATACACCTATACGCCGAAATTCTTCGGAATCTGTGCGCGATATACAGTTGTCCCCAGCGCAACTGCCATCGCCCATGTCTTTGTCACCCCCCTCCAAGACTTCTCCTGACGAGCTGAGACTAGCTCAGCGTGTCTCTGTGAGTGCCGATGCCATAAGCTGTTGGATTACGTCTGAACGGCCTTAGTTGTCTGACATCTCGAACAATACTAAAGATCCTCGTATTCAGAGCTTGCTCACACCATCTCCTGCTCTCTCCTCGTCCGAGCCAGACGCCATAATCCTCCCTTCTGAGATTCTCGAACCAGAGCACATCGTCCGTTCACAGGAAATGTATTCTGCCCCATTATTATTTACCCCTCCAAAATCTCAGGAGAAGGTTCACAACAAGATGGCAACACCATCCCCGCAAGCTGCGTCCGAAGACCAAGCTTCATCTCATCTGATGATGTCACCATTAACACCACTTAATTCGCCTCAGCATTCTTACCCTTCACCCTCTCATGAGTCTCCGCCTCATCTCGCGAGGATTTCCAGGACGCCCAGTCCAGCACGTGCAAGATTAAACCTCTCACCGGAAGCACAGCAGGACTCACCGAATGAGCCCGAACATGAAGGGAGACATTACTCGCTGCGCCCGCGCAGGATAGCACAAATCAGGCCCTTTTCAGCAGAGCTCAGGACTTACAAGCACGCTATGCGAGCCATTCCCGACGCCATAGTGGAATTCAAGATTCCGCGGAGAAGAGAACATCGCGCGAGATCCCGTGAGCACGGGGATTCTAGCGACGCGGAAGTGGACCCTGCACAGTTTGACTCCGACGCGAGCGACGGAGAACGCCCAAGGCGGCGTAGGGCTGCGTCTGTAGGTTCGGAAGATGAGCATCGTCCTATACAAAAAACTCCTCTTCGTGCTCGATCGGAACTGCACGAGTCCTCAGCGGGTCCCAGGAATACAGACAAATGGCAACCTGCAGCTTTCAACGATGAGTTTAGCGGCGATGAGGATGACCCACTACCGCACCTGGCTGGCTCGACGTCTCGAGAAGGACCCGGCGTTCACGAAACCGAGAAAAAGCGTCGCCTGAAGCGCTTTCCAATGTCGAAGAGGAGCATGCAGCCTCAGTCTTCACCACGTTCCTCTCCTGAAGTGAGTAGTTTGTGCTCGATTTCGTACAGTCAATGACAATTAGCATAGCGACCGTCTACTGTGCGCCAGCTATCGCGAGTTCATTCTCAAAGACGCGTAGATAGCGATGATGACGTGGAGATGAAGCGCGAATCTGCTCGCTCTCCTTCATGGGCGGATATTCAACCCAGAGATGATGAAGTTACCGATGGAGTGCTCAGCGTCAACGAATCTCCGCCCACATCTCCTCGCCCATCATCCTCCGTTGGTCCAACATCCTCTATTGGCGATCTCGATTTGGATCACCTACCCGACCCAGAGTATGCCGGAGACGACGATGACCAAGGCTCAGATGTCAATCTCTCTCCCCGCATCCGCAGAAATTTGCGTGAATCGGCCCGCCATTGGCCGCATGGCGAGCCTGTTGAGGCAGAGGGGACTTCACGCTCCAATCCCATCCCAATCTCGGACGACGAATCGCACTTCAGAGTAGATGACGACGACGACGAACAAGCAGGTACTGAATCTGACGATGAGCCCGACCCGCTTGCGATTGCTCAATCCAAAATAATTGGAGCGATGTATCCTGCTGTTTACATCAATAAGAAGTTCATGGAGGAGGAGCGCGCACGTAAGCGTGCTCGTCGACATCGCCCTCGCCCTCATGATTCGGATTCAAACAACGGGCCTGTACAGCCCGGACATGTTCGAGTGCGAAGACGCGCCACTCCTTTCGACCGCCCTGTCATTGGAGATGCAGAAAGTTCCGGGGCCAGCTCTGGCGAAGAGAACGGCGATGCTAGTTCTATGGGTGTGTCGGAACCACCACGTAGCCCGACTCTTACTGCCAACAATCCCGTACGCAAAGCCTATATCGATCTCGTTGATATTTCAAGCGACGACGAGAGCCGAAATGAGGATGAAGACGAAGATGAGGACGATGTTTGCGACGCGGTGGACGATGAGGCCAGAGCGAGGTGGAATGAAGAAGGTGTCAGTACAAAACGGGAAGAAAGTCTTATCAACTATATGTTGAATAGGACAGGTGTCAAGAAAAGGTCGAAGAAGCCGTATAGACGACCCAAACGTCCCCAGAGTTCACGCCTACCTCGGACGTCTTCTAGCGGAGCGCGGATAGTGACACACGGTGTTCGCCCTCACGGTCTGTACCGTCAGACTCGCCTTCCCTTCACGCGGAAAGACAACTCTCCTACTGTGACGTCGCCACAAAGGCCCGCACATGCTCATAGCAGGGCTGGCTCTGCAAACGAGCCTGAAGGTCTGGAGTTGTCAGGGCCTCATCGTAGATCAACCGAACGAGACGAGGGGTTTCTCTACGATGTGGTTGTTTCGGCATCTTCAAAGGCTAAAGATCGCACCAGAAACGAGAAACATGCTGGCTTGTACACATTCCACGACAAGGGGCGGCGAATAACCACAGGTCGAGCCCATCTGCAAGCAACTGTTCAGGAAGAGGAAGAATGGGCAACCTCTGAGGTGGCTAGAAATACCTCCGACTCATTCGCAAGGTCGATGGCTCCGCCAAGGGCGAAAGTCTCTTCAAAACAACGTGTTATTACCTCAGTCAATCCGAGGTCAGAAGATATTGACGCATTCGTCCAGACAACACTACACCCGCACGTCACAGAGGGAGTCTCAGGTGCGAGACACGGCATTGACGATGTTGATCAGCTGGTATGGCCATGTGGTGAAGAAGAGCTCGACTGTGGTATTCCGAGATTGCAATCTGGACTAGCATTCGCCGCAAAGACAGACCTTGTCGAAGGGCGGCTTCAAGAGGTGATATCTTCGTCTGCCATCATCCTCAATGGCATGCCTCCTCCATCAACGTACTTTGGACAAGCTTCAATTTCTCCTATGCCCATTGCCAGTTTCATCGATATCGTGGAAACAGGTCTCTCTACGCTCTTTGCCTCCTTGTCTCGAGACAACGCGGAGATTGACGACAACGAGTATGAAGTCTGGTGCCAATCACTCAAGAATATCGGCCCATGGGTGACCTGGTTCCGAAGGCAAGCTTCGCTTGATGGTCTGATGGCCCTCGGGACCCTCCTGAACAACGTGCTCACCGGAACGCATAAAGTGGTGGAGGAGTATTATGCTTCGAGAACTGACTCTAGCTATGCTAACCGCCTGGTGCTAGAAATCCAATGGCATGTCATCGCCATGGCGTATCGAATTCGCCCGGATGACCCCTTCGATCTCGCGTCCCGGAGTCCCACGAACATAGCTACTCACTTCAAACTTCTTATCAGCCATCTATGGTCTTTCGGGTTGGAAAAGCCAGTGCTAGCTCTATATTCACCTGCAGACAGTTCCAAGTTGTACCAGCGGCTCGCCGAGCTTTGGGTCTGTCTCATACATATCAGCCAGAGCTGGGGACAACTACTGCGTGTTGGCTCCGTATGGGAGCTACTTCAGCGTGCGGCTGTGGAGTCCAGTGCCAACCAGCCAAGGTCATACTGGTATATGGCAAGCGAGCGTATGTGGGGAGCTATATTCAGTCTATGTACGCTGTCGCAAGTCACTGTGTACGGCGTCACAACCTCAAGACCTCGGATGCCCCCGTCTTGGACAATCGTTGACTATGCGCTAAGCCTCGTGGATCTTACACTCACCAAACAGGACGGTATGTCGCGGCGACGCAGGAAAGACCTCGATGACTACATCCGCCTATTGATTGGTCGGTGCTTGTTCTTGCACCACACGTGGGAGTGGTCAATGCAAGACGCTTTTATCGTCTTCAAGCGTCTCTTGACGGTTTTCACATCGCGGCACTTTTCCAATTTGATAGGTGAAAAGGCCGACTACCCGCGTTTCTTGAGGGAGAGTAATCTCGAGCTGCTCGACGAACAGAAGGGCAATGCGTACACATTGTTCCTCAAGCTGCTGGTCGCTGCTGCTGATGATAATCAAGGCGGCAGCCAAGTCAAGAAACTCTTGTCGATTACCGGACCCGTAGGCGCTGTTTCTTTCAAGCAGGCATCCTCCCATCGAGAATTCTCCGCCTTGTGCAACCGACTCACGTTCATAGCGGTTGCGATCTACCTTGACCCGAACGATGCCAAGAACCTGGTCGCTCGAGCCCGTCGGTACGTCGATATCAAGGAGATGGATCATATGACGTGCCGTGGATACATTCGAGGCGCTATGTACACCGGAATTCTTATGCGGAAGAAGGGCATACCACTTCAGGACGTGGTTGATTGGCTGACTGAGGTCGCGGACGAGCTCACGGGGCAGTTCATCCGTCAGGGACTTCCTGCCAAACTCGCCGTTGGTGAAAGGTTGGGAACTCGGGGCAACGAAATTATGGTTTCGATACAGATGGTTTTGGCTTCGATCTCGCGGATCATAGCAGCGGAACCAGTGGATCATACATCCTATCCAGAGCCCGCACTTCTGGCAAACCGTGAGTGCTTGTTTAATTTTCAATAGGAGGATCGAACGCTTCAACATATGTTCAGGTTGTATCGAGCGTATCTGCACCCCGGAAGCAAAACTCACTGTTTCGAAAACTATGACGGTCGAGCTACAGAAGCTTGTTTTATCGTATTTGGATGTCCGCGCAAAACCGCTGCCTTCAAGATTTACCGCGAAACAAGATGGCCCTGAGAGTCAAGAAGAATATTGGCCCTCAGCCGCCGACTTCGACGATCTCGAGGTGATGGCCGCTTTCAGCGACGATGCTGAGTCGCGAGAGAGGCGGGAAAGAGAGCAAGACATCGTTAATGTAAGCATCGCCGATACCGCAAATTCACTCCGTACTGACAGTAGTCCATTACAGCGCATCTCTGACCACATCATTCCAGTTCTTTATCGGTTGATATGTCAAGGCGTACAAGAGGCAGACTCAGAAGCTCCACAGAAGAGTGTCCCTCTATATGGGTGGATTGAATGTTGGACTGCTTGCGTAAGCGTCGTGGTGCGTAACGGGACAAAGGTGAGTAGACTCGTTGCGAGGTTTGACCATCGCTAACACCTGTCTAGTCTTGGCCATTTTATGTTCCAATGGCTGAGTTCGCTTGGAAGGGACTATATCCCAGGTTGCAGCGTAAGTTGCGCCTGCGCTTCAGGCACACTACCCTCCTTTACGATCCCTGTTCTTATGAAGTGAGTACAGTAATTCTTTTAACCTTACATCTTGACCCTGAACGTATCCTACAGAAGGACAAACTCGAGTTCCTTCGTATCATGCTGCAATGTCTGGTGGTTCCGAGCATGGCGCGAGCTCATGATTACGTCGCCTTGGTACTTTGGATCGATGGTTTGCAGCATCCTCTACTTCGTGGATTGCCAGTAGACCTCCCCGTCGATCGCGCGCCATTAGTGTTATCTGAAGAGGCATTCAAAACCAAGCGGGCATCGTTCGTTGAAGGCAAGTAGCTCCTTTTCTAGCAAGCCGTAAATCTCATCCTCCCCCAGGTATCATTGCAAATGTCACGACGACTTTGCAGGGCGCAGAAGCCGGTGACCAAGCTCTTGTCGCTAATGCTCCACTCTATATCGACCTTGTCCATACCATGCTGACAACTTTGAAGGATGTCTTTCCGGTACAGTTTTTCAATCGCAGATTTTGAATGATCGCTCAATTGTTATTTTCTGCAGCGCCCTTCCACCTCAGGCCAGCCCGAATATCTCGACTTCTGCCGTTCCATCTCTCGTGCTCTGTGGCAGTCAACGCAGCTCAAGCAGCATCCCACTCTGCGGAATCTCATCAACTGGCTTCATACCGAACTGCCACCTACTGACTCGTGATATCTCTCTGCTTTCGTCGTACTGATAGTAGTTTGATCTATCTGATATCCCTCGCATATTGCTCTCTATCGCTGTCGATGCTTTCCGGGCTGTTGATTACGATCGCTTTCTACCTGCTATGTGTAAAGAAATGCGGTGCGATGTTTGATTGGTTGGTACAAAGGTCCCTCCATCGGTGGCTAAGAATACATCATGATCTTAATCGCGTTCAGTTCACAAAAACTCAGCCGGGCGTGTCGCAGGGTCGCCTCCGGTCTCATCGTAAACGATTCCAGCGATGCGGAAGGCCAGTTCTGCAAGACAATCAGTTCTACGCTGAACTGTCATAGAGAGAAACACGCACCGTCTGCCTGGGCTCTGACCCTGGCTTCGGCGTACACCCGCACGACGTCCTCCGTGCCACTTGGCCGGACGAATGCGCGACCAGACTCGTACTTCCTGATGAGGTCGTCCAGCCGCGCCTGCAGTCCGGGAGGGCTCACGAGCCGGCGCTCTGCGTCTTCCGTCTTGAAGATGTTGCGGTCGGGGACGACGACCTTCACGAGGCGGTTGGGCAGGTCGACGTAGAGCGAGTCCCACTCGAACCCGCTGTACGACTTGTGTGCGAGGACGACCTCCACGAGGAGCATGTCGGACAGGGCGTCGCCGACGGTCTGGTTGATCACCAGCATGAGGTTCGCGAGGTGCGTGAGGGCGGTCGACTGGGCGGGCGTGGACGGCTGGTGCTCTGCTAGCGCCTTCTGTGTGTCTGGCGAGAACAATACGGTTCCGTGCCCATTGGCTTCGAAGTATACGCCGATGTCGTAGTGCTCGGCGGCGTGGTGGAGGTGTTTTACGCCTGTTTGTACGCATTTCACTGGGAGGCGCTAAAAAGATACTTGTGAATATTTATTTCGTTATCAAGCCAGTGAACCTTACTTCTGAGAGGTACTTTGTCGAGCCTCCGTTGGCATAGGCAGTCTGTACGATTCCAACTCGGATCTCCTCTTCTAGTCCCGCGGCTTTCACGAGGTCTACGATGAATGCTGCGACCAGCGTAGCAATCTTGTCGCCGTCTAGCATGTGGAACTGGCCGCGCTCGTCTAGATAGTAGTAGATCAATCTATCAGCATCGCCGTCAAGGCTGCAAGCGCGTTGTCCAGGTTTCAGATGTGCCGCCAGGGAAGGAGGGAGTTTCTGTTGCGTCTTGACAAAGTCGGCGCCGCAGTGGTTATTGAGAACTCCTGGTGTTGTGGTATCGGTGTTGTGAAGAATGAGAGGCAAGGTGTCCCCGAGGTACTTTGCAAGCTCTGCGGCTGCGAAAGCACCCACACCGTTTGAACAGTCTATGACTAAAGGAGAGATGGCTGCTTTTCCTGCCTAGAGGATTGGTATCGTTATATGGGTCATTCCTTGAGGGCGATTACCAACTTACCACCAGCTTCTTGAACGCAGTGCTCAGCTTCTTCATGTAGCCATCTTCAGAATCTTCTCCGTAGGCATCTTTAGTGCCCTTGGTGTTGATGGAGCGCACAAGGTAGTGCAGAATCGGTGTTGTGGTGACGCCAGCATTGCGTGCTTCGACACCAAGAGCTTTGAATCCATCCTCCAGTGAGGCGACGAGAGCAGGTCCAGATGGACGCGTATCCCTCGCGTAAACAACTCTCGATGGTTTTGACAAATCGATCTTTACGGTCTTTACAAAAACCTCGAGAGCCTCGATGAACGCGTCCGTCGTCGGCGCGTTGGCAAAAACAGTAGCGTGCCCTTCCCAGGCCGCTTCCAGCATCTCTCCGCGGGGGTCAACCAACTTGACTCCGTTGTCCTGCGCGATGAATATGGTGAGAACAACGCTGAACATGATACGGGTATGGACTGACCGCTTCTGGGTTGTGGGACGCGGTCACCATAACACCGATAGTCTTTCCGTCTAGCTTTTTACTTCGCAGGCCAGCCAGAACGCCGAGTCGGAACATCACAGAATCGAGGTTTTTGCCCCTGCATATTCATGCGTTAGAACAAAGTACTCTCAAAGATATTGTGTCCTGAATACATACAGCGTTCTGAAGCCTGCAGTACCATATTGGAAGCGTAGGTTGGTGGGTTTCGGGTGGCGGTCAGCGAGAGCGCGAATGGTCTCGAGTGGTAAAGTCGCCATGGCGGTATGAAGAGAGAGCCTTGTGGGTGCGAGGAGGCTTATAAGAGTTCTGATGAATCGGCAAGTATGATATTCAGGCTCTAGAGCCGAATGATGTCTTGACTGGTCTTTGTGGACAGTCGTGGACCAGTCTCAAGCTAGTCTCTACTAGTCTCTAAGCAGTCTCTCTCGGTCTCAGAGCTCCTTCCTCTGCATGATATCAGCTCGAGCGCGCGAGATCTAATCGATCGGCCTGATGCGCCGCGCCGTTCAGCGTCTCCCTCGCAGTCATCTCCAGTCTCAAACCACCACCCAGCCACTCGCGCTCTTCCGTACACTATTCATCACTCTCGTGTCTAATTATCACTTACACCGTACATGCCTGCCAAATCACCCGCTCAATCTCTCCTAGAGAAGGCAGACAAGAAGGCTAACTCCTCATCAGGATGGTTCTCCTCATCGAACACCAAGTATGAGGAAGCTGGCGATCTCTACCAGCAAGCTGCCAATGCGTTCAAGATAGATAAGCTGTTTAGGGAGGCGGGAGATGCTCATGCGCGAGAGGCAGAGTGCAGAGAGAAATGCCAAGAAACCAGTGAAGCGGCACAGGCGTGGTGGAATGCCGCCAAAGCCTACAAGCGTGGTTTCCCCGATTGTGAGTTGATTCGCTTCGAACAGTGTTACGCATGGTCTTTGTTTACTATGGTCATGATTAGTGGCGATCCAGGCGTTGTCGCAGACCATCACCCACCTCACAAAGGGCGGTCGCTTCCGACAAGCTGCGGACCGCGAGAAGGAGATTGGTCAGATATATCTAACAGAGCTGAACGACCTCAGGAAAGCCTGTGAGAGTTACGAGCGAGCAGCAGAGTGGTATTCACAAGAAGATGCGCAAGCGTGAGTGCTCCTTATCTGCTACTCTCGGCCATTATATTGAAATTCCACAGAACTGCAAACGCCTGCTTTAAGGACGCCGCAGATCTACATGCTGATCTTGAGGAATATCCTCAAGCCATCGCTCGTTACGAACAGGTCGCGGACGGTTCACTTGCCTCGCCTCTCACCAAATACAGCGTAAAGGAGTACTGGCTGCGGTCATGTTTGTGTGCCCTTGCTATGGGGGTGAGACTATTACCAGATCCTCTCTCCAGTTGAAGACTCATTTGAGCACGTCTAGGACTCTGTGACTGCGAAGCGCAATCTGACCAAATACTCGTCTCTCGATACTACATTCTCCTCTACACGCGAAGCTAAATTCGTCAACATACTCATCGATGCGATGGAAGGCGGTGACCAAGAGATGTTCACCGCCGCTGTGTACGAGTTCGACCAGGTGATGAAGCTGGACAACTGGAAGACGAACATCTTGCTGAAGATCAAGAGGGGCATCAACGAGGAGCCCTCTATCACATAAACTCTTTGCTCTCCACTTTAGTAGTACCGTCCTATCCATACACACCACGAACTATTGGAATGAACCTCTGACCACACCCAGTGTAATATCCTCGAATTTCCATCATTTATTGTATTATCAGTGTTATGTCGCGTCTGACGTTGCGCGTTGTCGGTAGCGATGGGAAGCGTGTCAGTGATTGCCGCCCATCACTACTTCCACGTGTTACGGCGATGAATATTCTGAGCTCGTCGCCGCAGTTTGTCCACAAATTCACCTACATCGTCCAAGCACTCATAAGCACTCTGCAATAGCTGCTCGTGCTGCAGAGATATATGGGATGGGAAAGGTGATGTCTTGGTTGACATCGTCCATCCTTCTCCTCATTCATGTTGCGTACTCAATCGCAAACGCCGCGACTTCTCTCCACAAACGACACTCGGCACGGGACCCTCAACCTCTAGCGGTTCACAGGAAGCAAGTCCCGGCGCACATTGCACTACTTTTTACCTGCGATGATGACCGTGCTGCCGAGCGATTTGAGAAGGACATGCTCGCGAACGTGGAGCAGGCCGTGGCATGGTGCAGAGTGGTTGGAATGAAGCGTCTAACAGTGTATGACCGCAAAGGTTCGTCCGTCTGTACAAGCCTGGCTCATTTACGAAAGATAATTAATTGTTTGCTTCCAGGCATACTTGCACGGTCGTCGTTCACGCTCCGTGCACATCTGCAGCCAGAGGCCATCGAAGATGACAGCAGCACCTCGGAGTCAGAGATCGACTATCCCCTGACGCCTCCTCTCTCGGATGACTCTGGTTCACGGCCTTTGTCCCCTCAACGCGAGGTCCCACTCAAATTGCATGTCACGACTTTAAAGTTATCGAATCTAGACGGCTCGTTACAATCCACGAAGAAGCGGCATAATGGTAGAACCCTGTCTAGACGTCATCCACATCGTGAGTGCCACAGTGCGTGTCGGTCTTGGTTTACACGATGTACTAACCGTACCTACGTCAACAGGCAATAGTTTGGACCCCGTAGAGACTTCTTTTGCTCTTCACATAATATCACGGGATTCAGGCAAACCCGCCATTTCGAATGCTGCAACCCGGCTTGCTCATCAGTACCAGAACTCGTTACATACTGACCAGGATAGCTTCACCGTGGAACAAAGTGTAATCAGCTCCATGCTAGAAGGTAACACGATGAAGTTCTGTTATGGACTACAGTACTGACACAGCTACCAGGAAAACACGGCTTCCCATCGCCTGACTTGATGATCATACACAATATCCTGCCACACAAAAGGACAAAAAACGTTATGGAACTACATGGCTTTCCCCCTTGGCAAACCCGACTTACAGAATTCCAGTGAGAATCTTACACTTTCCCCATAGATCTGAGAATATTGTGCTAAACACGTAATTGTTCAGCTATAATCAATACCCCACGTCGGCGTGGTCAAGATGGCGGCTTCTATGGAACCCGCCATATGTAGCCCTTGAGGAAGTGGAGTTCCGACGCGCTCTCGACGAGTACGCCGCGGCCGAGATGAGGCTCGGTAAATAGCTGTGTATTCTTAAAGGCCCCTCTGCGGTAACCAGGATGTATCTTATGCAGACGTGGGGTGTCCTTGGGTTATGTGCGTGACTCTACCTCCATACTGAAACTCGTAATCGTCCTCTTGGTTGCCTTCCCCTCGCGCACCTCGAACGAGTCTACGAAATCAACCGCGAGGACATGCGTCGGCCCCACGATATGGTTTGCAGCTCAGTTCCAGTTCTCACTATTTTTTGCATACCTCCTCATATTATAGGCTGAGAGACGTCTGTCTCTTGAGCAGGTTGCCAACGGTCGAGAACAAACTATCTTCCTGCACATACGTAGAAGGTACGATCTTGATCCTATCACGGCACTGCTCATTACCAACACTCATACGTGTCATAGAACATAGTTCTCGATGCAGCAAAACCTTCCTACACAGAGTCCTTATACTTTCATCGATGGCGTATGTATTGCGAGAGTCTTTCCATTCAACTGCCAGAAATTAGGTTGGTTTCTGAACCGCGCTCACAAGACAAGACGTCGGCGATTGCAGAATCATCATCGACGACATCATTCTCCACCGGCGTTGTTGTCTGCCTCGGAGAAGGTTCCGAGCAGCGGTGCACGATTCGTCCCTAGTTGTTGGGTTCTCCCGCCACATACCTTCTAGCTTCCGCACAGTGTGGAATCTACCGCTTGTTGCGACCAACCATGATGCACTACAGGTTCTCGACTTTCATGTTTCAATTGCGATGTTCGTTATGAGCAGGTCTGCCAACACGACTCTGGACTCATGGTGGTAACATGACACCGAGGTCGGAAACCGTCCAGGATCTTACACTGCTAGTTCCAGTCTTGAATCGGGCTGCTATCAATCCATCACGATTAGTGGCTGTGGAGATATTTATATCACCGCCTCCAAATACGACGTGGACATCTTCCATCTTCCTGCACCCCACATCCTCATTTCACGCACGTTGATCATGTCCGTATATACCGAGCCTCGTGTACACAAGCGCATCGCTATTTGCTGTGATGGGTGAGCTAGTTTAGATCCATGCATGATATTCATATTTGATCCGCGCCTACAGTACATGGGAAGATGGTCTGATAGCAGAAGAAAGGTGGAAGTATACCAATGTCCTAGTAAGTCTAGTGTATCCAAGCCCCTTCATGATGATTAATTGAGTACGTCTTTGTTGCAGCGCTTGGCGAGAGCTATCAATCATACGGATACACGCTCGTGAGTTCTAGCTGTTGTGTTCCTACGTGGTGCCATGTGTTATACGTTTGGTCCAGGAACCCTCATGTATCGCAGGTGGTCTTTTATCAGTCGGGTGTTGGTACTTTTGGAGATAAATTGATCGAAGAAGTCGATGGTAAATGACATGCTGTGGTCAAAAGCTTAGACTAACGACAATCACAGGAATTATTGCAGGTTCTTTAGGTAAATCTAGTTTCTCTCCTGCCATAGTATTTCTCACTCTTTTTACACTCAGGGGAGAAGGTACAGGAAGCATATGCCTTCGTCGCTCAGTGGGTGTTTCATATGCTCTTATGAGCCGCCTTTGAATGAGACCTTTCCTATTCAGCAATTATGCACCCGGAGATGAGGCAAGCACAGTCTGATGTAGCTTGAAAATAACTCGGGATGCTGAATGTGTCTCGCCATCTAAATTCAGATTTACCTCTTCGGTTTTTCTCGCGTAAGTCCCGGTTATGGCTCTGTCACCAGTACAACTGACGATTTAAATTGTCCAGGGAGCGTATACCGCTCGCATGGTGGCAGAGCTCATTGTACGTGCCTTACCTAAAGTTTACAGTGCAACATTGACAACGACGTATAATGTGTAGGGAGCTATAGGCGTTCTTGACCGCACAGAGATGGACTCATTCGCAGATATATTTCTCGCATACCAGAAACGAGGAAATGCAAAGGACAAACAGGGTAAGTATATATGACCATGAAAGGAAGCCCTGTATTGAACCAGGGAGCATATCATAGAAATCGAAGCTCTGGACAAGCAGCTTGCCCCTTGGACGGGTCACGGCTCCCCGGGGAAATTGCGAGCGGACTCAGATGATCACACCTTCTCTATCAAGTGAGCTTTCCTGACTTTGAGTCGTTCGTGATGGATATCTTACTGGACTTATGACCTCCTAGATGCGTCGGCGTGTTTGACACAGTGGGCTCCGTGGCGCTACCGGAGGAGCTTACTCACTCGAAGAAGCTGAAGACGCTGCTTGGATTCAAAGATCTTTACTTGGGCGAACACGTAGAATATGCTTTCCAGGCCCTTGCTTTGGACGAACATAGAGCAGACTTTGTAAGTCGATATCCTAGTATGCTCCGTACACATTATCGAAGCTCGGACAGAATCCTGCCAAGTGGTCTCAAACAGAGGGTGGGAGGCGCAAGGGGCAAATATTGAAACAGGTATGCGGATTGCTCCGCTGTCTTCTACTAGTTAACTGTTGACTCGTCCCTCCGATAGTGCTGGTTCTCGGGTTGTCATTCTGACGTGGGTACTACCGCCAAGTGTTTCATCTAGAACTGTAAGGTCAAATAAATCCCTTTTAGATTGGTGGAGGATTCCAAGACCACGATCTTTCTGATCTCACTCTCACTTGGCTAGCGGTAAGTTTCATTCGAGATTTATACTCTTCCACTCGACTCATTCATTTCATGGCATACAGGCAAACATCGAGGATATACTGTCTCTCGACGATAGTTATCTAGCATCCCTCCCGGATCCGTGTGCAGCGTGGGGAGAGCTTCCGCCGCACAAGTGCGCCTTCTTACCTGACTTTAACAAACCGTGCACCTTTCTCACACATCTTCCCACAGTTCGGTCACCGGCATCTACCTGCTCGGAAACACCAATCAGCGGGCGATCCCCACAGCAACCAACGACATCACGCACGAATACATCCACCCGTCCGTTCTCAGACAGAAGAAGCTGAACCCAGACGTGGCACAAGTCATACAAAACAATCCGGCCATTCTATGGCAGCTCTTACCCATCGAAGAAGTAGTCAAGGACCACTGGCAGATCAAGAAAGCTCCAACTGCGGCCGATGAGCAGGCGATTGAAGGGCAAGTCTCGGAGCGTCCGACCGTTACCCACCTGCTGTCGTCGGTCAAGGAAGAAGTGGTGCACACCGGTCACAACTTGTTGGCGAAGGTCACCCATACTACATCGACTGAGACCACTACGTCTCAATCTGATCCCAGTCACCACGTTCATATCAGGCTCATACGGGCGGCGAGGGAGAGTAGCGTTGGTCCGCTGGTTCGGGAGATTCTCAATGGATTGGAGTAAGAGCGATATGCATTACCTTTGTAACTAGTGGTCAAAACATCGGAAGTTTAACAATAAGAGTAGCTTATGCCTGTCTCGATAGCGTTTTGAAAGGAAGCATACACGTAGATACATTATATATAACCAGCAAATGAATGGTACAAAGATATTGGAACGTTGGTATGAAAAAGATGCATGTACAGCACGAGGGTATCTCCTCTAGTATATAACATAGAACGTGGCAGGCGGTGGATATCGATACAACTCACAAGTAAACAGTAGCAATAAATCAGAACAGAGAGTGTGCGAGGGTACATATCAATCGTCCAAGTGGTTCAGATGCGAAGTGCGAGACAACAATTACTTCAAATAACTGGATGGACATCAAGTCCTTGTAAGAAACCTCCAAGTTGAGAAACCTGAAGGATTATGTCAGTTGTGTACCGCGGCATAGTCATCGTGCTCACCTTTGCTTCATTTGCACAACACGTTCGAGGCCTTGAAGTTAGATAAAGCGCCGCATATCTGCTCCATGATATCGTCGCTCACTTCCCGCGAGCGGAACGGGTCACCGCCGCGGCACAGACGGAAGGAAAGCTTCTTCAGCTTGGTGAATTTCCAAAGCCGCTGCTCCATCTGACTCCAGTTGAGCGTGTTGAAGCAATCAGACTCGCGCACGACGATGGTGAGCTCGGTGATTGTGGGCGTGACGACCGTCAGTATGTCCAAGACAGTCTGCCAAGAGTAGAATACGCCGGCATTAGCGTATAGAACTACGACGGATTGAAGTTTTGGACAAGCGTCCAGGTTCAGAGCCGCCCAATCTAGCAGCGACATGAGCTCAGTGTTTTCGACAGAGTTCTACCCAATCAACATACCTATGATGTCGCTAAACCAAAAGTTCCAGATAGCTAATTGGAACTGCACCAACTCAGAGCCTATGTTGTGAAGTAGGGTACCCAGTTGTGAAACGTCTCCAGAGGCGGTAATGCACGCCTTGACCGTGTTGAGACGTTCGGGGCATATGAGACGACTGAGTGTGGTGACAAGAGGTCGCGACACTTCGAGAAGCGTCATAGTGTCCACTTTGGTGGTCAGAGGGTTCTCCACGTTGTCGGGCTCGACAGGAAGGTGCTTGGCGTGGATAGGACCAAGATGAAGGTCACGTAGGTCGCTGAAGATAGAAAGGACGTCCTGAAAGCCGTGACTAGTCCCAGGACTGGTGGAATACATCCAGCTGATTTGCAGTTTGTCCAAGCGAAAGCGCGTCGAAGATAGTGAAGGGGCATCCGAGGACTCTACAAATCCAGTTTCGCTCAGGCAGAGAGAGCGAAGGCGCTGTAAAGACGTAAGGACGGAGAGCAAGACGTCCATCTTCAGCTCCGAAAGAGGAGAGTAACGGGAGGGTCCAGGAGTGAGAGCAAGCTCACGAATCCGCGTGCAGTTCGGTGGCGCCAGCAGAGGCCGAAGCTGAACGGCATAGCCACCTTTCTTGGGTTCTGCAGTAAGGCGAGTAGAATAGAGTATGTGGTATTGCGCCGCTGCACTCCATGAACGACAAACTAAGGCGCACGACCTGAGCGTGCGTTTGTCTCCGTGACAAAAGTCGATGATCATGTCGCTGATTTCCAGCGGAACGCGTTGGAAGGACATGGCGGCTGCTGCATGAAGTGGTAAGCTGATTGTAGGGAGCATAACTGTGAGTTTACTGCACCTTCCGACGTCCAAACACTTGTATGTGTCGAGGAGATGGGTGAAGGAGCTGGGGAAAGACGAAAGCGATCCGGTCGAGTTGCCCAGTTTATAGCTTCAGATCTACATCAGATTTCGTTGATGGACGCGATCCAAGGGTCGAACGAGCGCCCGCCTTATGGGCGCT
This sequence comes from Phlebia tremellosa, assembly GCA_011032875.1. Classification (NCBI taxonomy): domain Eukaryota; kingdom Fungi; phylum Basidiomycota; class Agaricomycetes; order Polyporales; family Meruliaceae; genus Phlebia; species Phlebia tremellosa. The sequence goes on along the minus strand of JAAIFI010000001.1, from coordinate 7,054 downwards.
CTGTATACCGAGTTCTGTCACGAGATGATCTGCCACGTGGATGCCCGAGACACACGCCGATGTGCGACTCTCAGCTTGGACTGCCCACGACCGGTTCCAGGACGCTAACCACCACCATCTGCCATGCTGTTCGTGATCTGTCCCTCATAGCCTCGATATCCCTCCACGCCGCAAGGTAGTGTGGCAATGGCTGTCAAATCCATCGTCGGACAGTACGAAACTCGGGGAAAGCCCGTTGCAAGTCCTGGACGCTCGGCCAAACCTAGATTCATTGCGCATCCCCTCCTGCGCAGCCACGAACAAGCTCAACTCGAGGACACCTCGGCGACGATCGACGGTCTCCCTTTCTCTCCCCGCTCTCCTATCACGACTAGTCACGAAGATATTACTGATACCATCGAAGCGTCATCGCGCTATCCTAATGATACCCTCAGCCGAATATCTCATACCGGCGGAAGTCCATATGATAACTCGGAGCGCTTGGGATCCCAACTGACACAAGGAAACTCGTCATGTTCTCATGAGATGAAAGTTCTTCCTTCCTCGAACGACTCTGGGGATTCGGCATCTCGCTTTACTGACAGGAAAACTGCATCGCTCAAGGTCTACGATACCCCCGCCGTTGAATTGCAGTCACTTGCTTTCTCCACAGCCACACAAGCACGCCAGAAGCTCACAGTGCCAGACGAACTTTTGCTCGGCTCTCATATACCCGTTGCCGCCTCCACAGTATTTTCCAGGGATGCCGCTTGTCTGTCGTTACCAGATCTTGATGGATATATATCTTCTCTTCCAGCCCCATCATTACCGACACCCGCACGAGGAAGCAAGGGCTCATCCGTGACTATATTTCCGCCGTTGGACCGTCTTGAGGCATCAGGCAAGACTCTCGACGATTTAGAGCACAATGCTCAGATACCCCATTGGTGGCAGAACCGCAATAAATATCTCGGATCCCTAGTATCTTTGTCCTTGTCAATAACTGTGAGGCATATCTTTGATTATGTGGCACTGCTTATTGTTTTTTGCAGGGATCCAGTGCTGTAGCATCCTTATATAGTCTACATGGTCTCATAGACACGGTGCAAGTGTTCGCGTTGATACTTAATACTATCGGTATATATCATCGAATGTTGTATTGTCTAAATTATATCTGACAATGCTTCAGACCATAGGGCAACCGATGCCGAAAGTCAATGGCGCAAGCTCATTCTTGGTACAATGCAAGTTATGAGTGCATTCGACCGTAAAGTCTATGCTAATGACCGCTGTAGTCCGAATGTCCTCGCATTCAATTTTGCGACAAGCATTCGCGTCGCTCTCATACTGCTTATCGTCTTCATGTCAATTGCTGGCGTGCTGCTCTACTACTTCCATCGTGCCATCTCCCTTTGTTGTCGGCTGGGCGTTCCGGAAGGACTACAACAACCGAGCTATATGAAGAATCGATGGACTCTCCTCCTGATGAGTTTTTTGCTAACGGCCATCTATCTCCCACTTAGTACCATGGCAGTGCATGTCATAGTCTGGTCGGACGATCTCTGGGTTGTGCCGAACCCATACATCAACGCGACATCTTCACCGCCGATTCTACCTCCACTGGGTCCTCCTGCAGAGTTCAGAGATCCATTGGATTTCTGCTGGACCACGACTATGGATCGAAATGAAATCAACTACGCGCCTGGTGTCATGCTGATTGCTCTGATTTGTCTCGGTACGGTAGGGAATACCTCGTGTATCTGCACTGCGATTAATGCTGACGATGTATAATACAGCTGACGATTTGGTTCCCATTTCATCTACGCAGAGCCATCGCCACCGTATGTCCTAAAGTGGACAAATACACGGAGCTCGGAAATCCCAGAGGCCACGATGACAAGGATCGCGAGTACCAGCGACTACTAGATCGCGACCGGAACCCCCTCCAGTTCCTATATCATGGTAGGCGATAATTGACAAGTTTGTCGCCCCTCGACTGACTTTCGTGCAACCAAAGACTACAGGAGGGGATGGGCGACGTATGAGGCTACATATCTTTTCGCGAAACTTATAGCCCTCCTAATCGTCGCGGTCGTTGACCCTAACAACTGCCTGTTTCGTACTCTACCGCAGCAAGGTGTACAAGTGGCGCGACAAATTATCCTTCTCGCGACAATGGTTGGGTTTTTCTTGTTGCAGTGTTTCAGGGCTCCGTTCCTTGACCCAGTAAGCAACGCGAGTGAATGGACATCGAGGATGAACTACGTGCTCACCGCCCTCATCGCCCTTCTGGTGGCTCTCAACGTACCTGGGAAATCCGCCTTGAGCGGCGTGGTGACATACATGTGCGTTAGAACTCAACGGCTGAAAAATGTGAGCACTGATCACAGCTTTCCAGAGTGTATGGTGTTACATATGGTCTTGGTTTTTGTCAGTGTTTCGTTAGTCCTATATCGCGTGTGCTTATGTCGAGTCTAGACTTCACCATCATTGACTGGAGCATCACCCAACGGCTCGTCAAACGTAAGCCTAACGTGTTTACTGGCGATTGTATTGTTTGTTCACCTTCGCTTAGGGCTGGCGAGGCGAATTGATTTCAGTACGTACATTTTATGACGCACCGGCACATTTATCAACTATAGGTACAAGGTATCGACATATTCTCTCCGCGGTATGTCATTCAACGTTACCTATGTACGGAGTTCGGCTAAACACGACTATAGCGTCGACTTGAGTCAGTCGTCTCCGCACACCAAACGACGCATTTGGCAAGAAGCTATATCTGCACTCTTTCTGACCAGCCCCGAATGTGGCATACCCAAGACGCAGCCTATGGAGTTCGCGCTCGCCCGTGATTCCGAGTACCCTCCGTACCTCCTCGCGTTTGCGGGGACGCCTGGGGAACGACACGTTGAGAACCTGAAGGTGATCGGTCTTTTTTTGGTGTGCGTCTGTGCTTATTCTGACTTTGCTGTGCTGTAGATCCTAAGGGAAGTCGGTCATGATGGGTACAACCAAGGCGTTTCTCTCGTCTCAGGTCCGGATTCCGAGCGATTCCGAGATCTAAGGGAGACGATACAACGTAAATTCGTCGGGCCCGATTGCTTCTGGCAGAATCCCGCCCAGCCATCAGTACCGGGTTGTACTCGTTTCTTCGGAAATGCGTGGTTCATACCCTTTCCTCCGACGGTGGTATGTATGTTACTCGCTTTGTTAACCGCTACAGGCTCACACAGTTCCGCAGGTAATCCGATACGATGATGGGCCTATGGCCGTTCTGTCCACGATCTCGGAATTGGAGCTGTATGTCAAGCAGAACTCCAGCCACGATATTCAGCGGCGGCGCGAAGTTAGGATGGCTTTGAGGGCATTGGATGGACAAATCGTCTACTGGCCATATGAACATATTCAGGTCGGGCACTTTCCGCTTGTGGGTTGATCTCTACTCAACGTGTGCGTGCAGCCTGTGGGATCGCGCAGACCTCTATTCTGCTGCTTGCCAGGACGCCGATTCCGAGCACAAACTGTCTATCACTACCGTGCTGGAATCTTCCGCTTGAAGCGGCACGGCTTAGTGCCCTATGAAGGTCTTAACCTTGGAAGCGGCTTTGAGGTCGAACTCACATACGCGAAGAACGTCGTGGTAGGGGGATCAGCAATTGGACTTGACGACGACTACGACTTGACGACACCTCTCGCCCGCTTTCTTGCACTCAACGAGGAGCTCATTCCCGGGCCACTCACGCTCGTCGAGGACGTTCTGGAGCGATACAGACATGGCCTCTTGACGGAATGCCAGCGCAAGGCGGAGACATTGAGCTACCGTTTCCTTGCTCTCGTTTATGACCGGCCTAGGGAACCTAAGGGTCTTACGGAGAGCTCCATAGAGTACGAGAACGATGCTCGCGTGCGCAAGCTGATGCTAGGAAGCGAAGACGTGTTCAAGATCACATACGCTAGGTTTTCGGCGGTGTCAACTTCCCCTTTGGCGACGTGGTGGTACATATTCTGGGTACGTCACCTCGGCTTTCCCAAAGGTGCTATACTGTAACTTCTTTAGGATGACTTATGGCGGCGCAACTACGATACGATAAAGGGATTGCAGCAACACGCACCTGATTTCAATCCCCACTATCAGACGTCCATCGCATATACACCTCTTCCCAGAGCTGCGCTAGAGTCTTTTCTGATGCAGCGTGGTCTCCTGCATAAGAAGCCTAAATGGGGTGATTTTTTCCATGCCGGCTTCCTGAACAAGATGTACCTGCGCATGAATGACATCGTCTTCCATGGCACGCAACGCGTACGTGATTTCTCACTCTCACCGCCTGGTATCACATTGCCTCACCTCTGTGATTCGTCGATAGGCCGATATCATCCACCTCGGAGCAAACAACACGACGGAGCTTGACATGGAGGAGATTGACAGACAGACGCAGGCGCGTCCTTCCTCGCTTGGCACGGGGAATGGGACGGACGAAGGTGACGAATCCATCCGTCCACGCCCGCTATACCGTTGGGAGGGTATCCTCCAGGACCCACTGCGAAAGAACAGAACGCGTTGGAAACCGCTGTTGGCCAAGGTGGGGGTATGGATGGGTTGGACTCCTCGCTGGAGGTCGGGGGCGCCTTCTATGGGCCTCGCGTTCGATGTTCGTATGGATCACGGACAATATGTTCTCTTACAAGATGAGGCTGCACATCTGGATGAAAAGGACTCTGATGACTAACACTACCGGAAAACATGACCCGGCGTCGGTATAGCTTGTAAAAGTTGTACATCAAGATATGTATCTAGCCAGTATCTATGTAACCTGCGGTAGCATATATTCAGCAAATCACACGAACACCGTAAACCCCATAAACATCTGCGTGACGATGTGAACTCGGAACCTAGGAGGATAGAAATGCGACAACGTACAGGTGCAATAGGTTCAGTTTGACTTCACCTCTTCCGCACCAGTAAAAATCTTGTCCTTTAACGCGTCCGCGGCTTTTTGTATCAACTCTTCATACGGAGTCAGGAATTCGGGATACGTGTCGCCGGGCAGAACGCGTTCAGGTCCTCCTGAGAACGACCTCGGTAACACAATCCCCACTGGACTCTCCACCACCTGCAGCTTTAGCGATGTCAACACGCTCTGTAGCTGCGCTGAACATCGCAGCCCACCCCCTCCCCCATACGTCACGAGCATCACCGGCTTACCCGCCCACTCCTTGTACAGATGATCAAGAGAGTTTTTCAACTCCCCGGGGTATCCTCCGTTATATTCGGGAGATACGACTGCGAAAGCAGAGCATGAGGAGATGAGCTTGCTCCAATTCTGTATCGTTGGAGAGGGATACAATGATGGGTCGGAGATCTGAGCTGGAAGCTTACTCCCGTCGACGACGGGACCGAATGGGTGGGGAGGTATCTTTGGGTCGACTGTGATGATTTCTACGGTTTTCTCTGCAGCATTGAGGCGACGTTCCAGGAGTGACGACACCCAGTGGGCAAGACCCGCACCGTTACCACCGTGTCTAGAACTGCCGACGAGTAGTCCGACGCGAGGGATGGCTTGCATGATAAACTGCGTACAATGTCAATGAGCTGCGTTATCTGGGTTCGGTCAACTTGGAGTAGCACAGCACGTATCATGTCACCCCATAACTTTATAGCGCAATCGTCTGTGATAGAATTCACGTAAGGCTATGTCAGCAGCCATACCAGGAATCTCATACTTGAACTTCTTGAAAGGTCTCTGAAGACTGAGAGGTAGAGGTACTGAACAAATATCAGAGGACTATATATCGCGTTTACGCATGTGTAGATAGTTCGGCTTTGACGCGTGTACACGTGTGGACTAGCAAATAGTGTTACAGTATGTGATACATGCAGAGCACTTCTGGTGACCGTGCCTTGGACAGTCTACTGGGTTTACTTGCTGCATCACTTGAGCACTTGGTGTTTTATTATCTGGGTTCCGTCGTTCTGCTGGAAGTTACCTTGCTTGACAAGGTTTCTCGACAAGTCAATTCTATAAGCGCCTGTGAGCACTTCCCAACTCACCGGACTTTGCCGACGCGCTCAGCGTTTAATTGTCGAATTAGCGCTTGTCGTCGACTGTCGACAAGTTATTACTAGCACATTATTACTAGCACAACCTCGCTACATGTATGTACACGAGCACGTCGGTCTATTGATCTACTTATCCCTATGTACGTAACCGCGACCCAACTTTATGCACATCGCTTTCGTGGTTCTATCCAGCTCGTCTAGACGATCGTCTTCAGCAAGAAGAAGGGTATCATGAGATGCCATGAACAATTCGTCCTTGAAATCACGTAACAAGCGAATACTCTCCCGTCCAGAACTCCGCGACAATGCGACATACAGATTGAACAACGTTAGGGTGCCTGTTGGAGGCGTAGCAATGTCGATGAGGACGAACGGTAATGTCTGGCCTTGCGCACGATAGTCTGTAAAGCTGTACGCGGAAGTGACGGGGTATTGGCGACGGCGAACGGTACGTGTTGTTTCCTTCCCCTCTGTAGTGTTGTAGCTGATTCGAAATGTCTGCTGCCTTGTTGATATCGGAATAACCGACTCGTCCAACCCAGCCAGCTTCGAAGCGCGTGTACGATTTAATTTCACCAGCAAGTAGGACGGCGGCCTTTGAAGCTTGACAACGGCACTGTTATCCAACGGTGGCTCTTCCGGATCCAAGATAATATCGACGATTACCCCACGGGCCCCATTTGTGATGTCAAGGTCTGTTTCGACGTTTTGTGTCACCATAACTTTCATTCCGACTGCAATTTGCACAGTGTTTGGGAGGTCATGTTTCCGATATCTGGACCCTTTAGATGCTGCACGGCTGGCAACGGCGTACCGCTGACGCAGAGACAACGGCTCGCCCTTGATTGTATCCTCTGCATGTAGAACTTTCCCACCAGTTCTCGTATATCGTGTATACGCGGTCCGAACAGTAAAGTACAAAAGAGAGCGCGAGCGTCCGTGTACGACTACCGAAAACTAAGTTCGAACCCCGACTAGTCCGACACGTGGCGTGTGGCACCAGCCGCCACAACT